>CALSBV010010223.1:11167134-11204209 GCA_943590825.1 Bovichtus diacanthus
GCAGTATTAACGTTAGCAGTATTAACGTTAGCAGTATTAACGTTAGCTAGCTGCCTGGAAACCGTTAGGTCCGCTTCATAAATACAAGTAAAAGTAAAAACTCCGAAACGGACTGCGTTCAACCAGCAGGTCAGCAGTCTGTGTGTTTCTACTGAATAGAGCGCTGAAAGCCAAGTTACGTTCAAAACATGTTGCCGAGTTTTTGGTCGTAAAAGTGGTTCGTGAATTAACGTTGTTTTGTCCACATAGCAACATAGCCCAGCAACGATTTAAAGCACAGAGGAACTGTGGGGTGTTAAAAACCGTGAGAAAAAGGCAAATCGTCTGGTGTCTGTGAATGCAAAACAGACAGTGGTCACAGTGAAATGTACAGCTCTTGTTCACCGTGTAGATACACCTGCTCACACATCATGTGTAGGATCAGCCTGACTGTGTATCAGTAACCTTACTCTCCTTTTAACCCATGTGCCTCACTTTATATAATATAACATGTTTTTTTTAAATGAAAAACAAAAACCCACAACAATTATACACAAAAATAATTAAGCAAGACTGAATTCACAGCCATGTCTGTTGATGTAAACATCAAATAATGGCATATTGTACAACTTAACCAGTAGTTATTGGAGATGTTTTTCATTAGCCTATATGCATATATACTAAACTGGCTGATTTTGGTATGTATAATCTGAAACATTGGATGTAGGACAAGACTATTACAGATGTTTTTTTTTGTGGATCCAGTCTGAATTCCTCCAGGGAGAAGAAATGGATAATAATTTGTTAGAGGCTCTGCCGGAGCTGACCTTCCAGTATCAAGGCAGCCTGCCATCCCTGCCTGTCCCATTACTAGAGATGAGCCTTTCAAAGTACCTGGATGCAGGTAAGATGGTAACTTTGAACAACCTGCTGTGTCACGAGTTCCTCTGTTTCAAATTTGATAACATTTTTTATAATTATAATATTGTAAACTTTTAAAGAAAGAATAGGTGCAACAATTCCTTTCCTCAGAACACCTTACTTAGAGGTGTTGTAGTATATATTAACTATAATGAAATGCAGTAGGCCTTTAACTCTAAATATTATAGCAGCATACACGTTTTTTTTAATTTCCATGTATGACTGTGTTTCATACTAAATGTATATGTGCACATTTTGTACATTTGTGCGTGCTGATTTAAATCCACAGTTTTTACAACAGAATATGTTTAATGTCCACAATGACCAGCTGCTGATGCTCTTACTTGACTCATTTTGTATTGCCATCAGTTCAGCCATTCGCATCCACGGAAGAATTTAAGGCTACAGTGGACATTGTGAAGAAATTTCAAGTGGGTGTTGGCAAAGCACTGCACCAAAAACTACTGCAGAAAGCCAAGACAAATAAGAACTGGGTGTGTAATTGACCTGTAAATGTCTTGTTTTGGTGTTACAGTCGTAGATTTTTTACTTAGCCGACTGTTTTTTTTATATTTTATTCCTCAGCTGGAAGAATGGTGGTTAGATGCTGCGTATCTGGAGGTTCGCATCCCCTCTCAGCTGAATGTGAACTTTGGCGGCCCGGCGCCCTACCTGGAGCACTGCTGGCCTCCTAAAGAGGGAACTGAGCTGCAGAGGGCCAGTATTGCCACATGGCATACACTACAGTACTGGGACCTGATCCGGACGTAAGACATGGTCACACACATTTTTACAAGCTGTATTTTCATGGTTTGTTAAGCACAAGTTGAGCTCCTTTTTACATGAAGTGAGGTATATATATGTAATTAGTTGTTTTTATGTCTTCCGCCTGCATGTTTTAGGGAGAGGCTGCATCCTCAGAGAGCTGGCAAACTACCATTAGATATGGACCAGTTCAGAATGCTGTTCTGCACCTGCAAAGTACCTGGAGTAAAGAAGGACACAATTCGTAACTACTTCAAGACAGGTAGAATAAACTCGTATCTTATCTCTCACTTTCAGACACACCTGCATGCACCTTAGCACACTTTCTAAGCTTACATATCACCGTTGTTGTATGTGCATTTTGTGCTGTGCCACAGAGCGTGAGGGTCCGTGCCCCTCCCATGTGGTTGTTTTTTGTCGTGGACGGATCTTCACTTTTGACGCAGTCTGTGATGGGCAAATCCTCACGCCTCCAGAACTACTTAGGTAGTGATATACACACAAGTACACACACACCACTCAAGAGAACAACAGAGGGTGGAAGGGTCGGGGCCACGAACCAACTGCTGCTAACACTGCTAATTGAACCTTTTGATAAAACATGGAGGAACATTATACATCGTGATAATACATTATTCACGGAGTTTGAAATAACTGCTAGTTAGCCCAAAGAGGACGCGACCCTTACAGTATCTCTGGGGGCGCAGATGAGGGGTGCTCTCCATTTGGGCAACACGGATTTGAGAGAGAGCTGTGTGGAAATAATGTGAAGACCCATTTTGACCATTAATCATGATGCATCCTATGGTATAAAGAATAACAGTTTTACAGGCAAACTCCTATTCATATAGATCTACTGCGCCACAGAATATGACTGATAGAAATAGATGGAACACCAACCGATGATAAATATTTTAATTACAAAAAGAACAGGGTAATGGTCAAGTGCTTTCGTTTATCTTAATGTTGTATACTGCTGGGACATACTGAAAAATGTGATATTATTATTATAATAATAATAATAATAAGTCACTCCAGGCCATATCGGTTTTCCATCATGCTTTCCTTATTTGGCCGGTATGACTGTTTTAAACCCTGTCACAATGAGCTGGAGGACGAGGAAGCATAATTAGCTGAATGGAAAGATTTAGACTTGTTTTGTTTTGTGTATAGGCAGCTGAGCTATGTGAAAGAGTGCTGTGAGGGAGAGCCAGAGGGAGACGGAGTGGCTGCTCTCACCTCAGAGGAGAGGACCCGTTGGGCGCAGGTAGGGGTGTTTTACGTTTGGCGTCTTTGGTGTTTATCTTTGTGAATAAGATCTAAAACAAATTATGGATCACACTTGTGAAGAAGTTCTCATGTTACAAAAGCAGGCTTGAGGATCAGCAGTGTCAGCATTTATCTGTCCGCTCTCTCTGCAGGCCAGGGAGCATCTAATAAGCATTGATCCACAAAATGGCACCATCCTGGAGACCATCCAGAGCAGCCTGTTCGTCATATCTCTGGATGAAACGAAACCCTACTCTACTGCAGACAACTACACAAATGCAAGTGCTGCACAAAGTTTAACTTTTTTCATTTTCATGACCTAAAGGAAACAGTTGTGTCTGATTGTGTGACTTTGATATTCTGAACACAGATAACCACGGAAGCCCTTACAGGCAACCCCGTCATCCGCTGGGGTGACAAATCGTACAACTCACTCGTGTTCGCAGATGGCACTTTTGGATCCACTTGTGACGTGAGTTTGTATGCGTGTGTCATGCTAGAGGAGTTCCGACAACACTGTATGACATGCTTATACAGGTATATTCGAGATTGTCATGCTGCTTATCTTGGATAGTTAGCAAGTAATACTTGCATTGAAAACGAAATTCTTAGGGGTAAGAAAAAATGTATTTAACTCCAATCAAATTGTTTTGCAGCATGCCCCTTTTGATGCCATGGTACTGGTGTCTTTGTGTTGGTATCTGGACCAGCAAATCAAGGTCACAGAAGGCAAATGGAAGGTGAACATTGACTATTACTTGATTCTGTACATGCGTTTAAAAATGTTTTGAGAGTTCAATTTAAATATATATGTCCACTCTTCACACATTAATGTCTGTGCTTTTTGTTTTAGGGTTCAGACGCAGTCCGACCCGTACCCCATCCTGAAGAGTTGGTGTTTACTGTGGACGAAAAAGCCCAGAGTGACATCCGCCACGCCAAACAGCAGTACCTTGAGTCGGTGAGCCAGGATTAAACGGCAAACTATAATAGAAAAAGCCTGATGCAACATGACTTGTCTGTAGTCACAGCCGTGTGGGTCGCTGGTTTTACAGACACAGGACCTGCAGATTGTGTGTTACGCCTTCACTGCGTTTGGAAAAGAAGCCATCAAACAGAAGAAGTTGCATCCAGACACTTTTGTTCAGCTAGCAATGCAGTTGGCCTATCAGCGACTGCACAAAAGGTACAGGTTTGTTAAAAATAGGTAAATGTCTTTGAATGATATTTTGACATCTATGAAGTGAAGGGCCCTGAATGTCTTCTCTTACCCTTCACAGGCCGGGAAGTTGTTATGAGACAGCAATGACTCGCAAGTTCTACCACGGGAGGACGGAGACGATGCGACCCTGCACCCAGGAGGCTGTAGACTGGTGTAAAGCCATGATGGACCCCACATGTTATGTGAGTGTGTATGTGTGTGCATGTATGCAACCCTGTGCTGTGGCAACGTCACACAGAGGAAGGAGGTGGAAGCGGTCTTTGCTTATTTGACATAAACATTTTTCTGTCAGGCTGATGCCAAGAGGAAAGCTATGCTGGTGGCCTTCAATAAACACAACAAGCTGATGACTGAAGCCCAGGAAGGGAAAGGTTAGTTCACTTTGCACACAATTGCGTAATATTTCTACCTCACTGTTCAATAGTTAGACCACCCATGCATTCAGAACATTTGTTGGACATAAAGTATGTCACTGAACGTAAACATAGTTTTTGTTTGTTTACAAGAAAACTCCATGGAGCACCTTTTCAAGACGCCGTAGGAAGTACAGCACATGTGCACTTCAGTTTCCATGTTTTCACTTCACTCGCATCATCCTTTAGCGTTACTTGACAGCACTATTGTCGGCGTCAGCTAGCTTCAACAAAGAGAATACAAAAAGAAAGCCGCTGTCAACAATTCAACATGTTGTTTACTGACGTTTGTGTCTCTGGTATTAATCCATGTCCATGCCGTTTTGTGACATCGTTGCCAGGTTTTGACAGGCATCTTCTTGGGCTGTATCTTATCGCCAAAGAGGAGGGACTTCCCACTCCAGAACTCTTCATGGATCCCCTCTATGCAAAGAGGTACGATCTGTAAAGCTAATGTATGTCAGTGTGTCTATACTGGTGCATTGTGTACATTTAGGGGAATCTGTACACTTCATCTAATAAGTGTACAGATTCAGATGACCTCTTTTCACTATGCCCTGCCCCACAATCCATTTAGTATTTTACATCATACATAATACATCGTCAAAGCAGGAACAGCAGGTGTTACTAATAACATTAACATTGTCCTAGTAAGCCATTCCAGTGAGCCATCATGCCAAACTGGCTCGCCTTAATAGAATTAAATTAAAGGGAAAATTTGTCACCTTTTTTACGTGGATGTCTAACCAGTGTTGGTGGTAAATGTAGCCGATTGTAGCAATAGGTTCTTCAGTGCGTGCTATATTAACAGAGAAAGCTGAATTCTCCTGCTGCAAAATCAGTTTTCCTGCATCCAGCGCTGTCATTTGACTTGACAGTGACTTAGTTGGAGGCAAGGAAGTGCTGCCATTTCAGCTTGGACTTCTCTGGGTTAGCCAGTGGGCGTGCTCTAGATGCGGCTCAAAAGACAAAGATTTGAGATATTAAAGGATGCTTAAAAAATACTACTGGTTTATAACGGACATTCTCATAAATGGCCTGGTTGATAAACTGAACCGTAATACAGAAATGATCAAGCAGACTCAAGACATTGCATTAGTGTTCGGGAGGTCTTTCTGTCTGCCTGTAGCAGAGTTGTGTTTGTGTCTGCAGTGGTGGAGGCGGCAACTTCATGCTGTCGTCCAGTCTGGTGGGCTACACTACTGTCCTGGGGGCCGTGGCTCCCATGGTGCACCATGGCTATGGCTTTTTCTATCGCATCAGAGAAGACAGGTGGGCTGACAAGATATAAGCATGTTTCCATAACGCCGTTTCTTCTCCGGAAAATGTTTTTGCTCCAGCGGTCATGATTTACGTGTGAGGTGTTAAAACTTAAGTTGAAGAATAACCGCAAAATGTTACAGTCTTTTGGCAGATCAAACCCCTTTTAAATAGGGTGAATTAAACATATGGCCTGAATCAAAGTTGCCTTTCTTAGTTCTTGAAATTTTTCAAAAATATTAATGATGTGCCTCTGTGTCATTCAACTTGATTTCACCCTCAAAGTTTGAAATTGTGCGTAACTTCCCTGCATTTTCCGCAACCGCAATAATACCCACACTACGTCCCTTTTCCCTCCAGGATTGTGGTTTCCGTCACAGCGTGGAAATCTTGCCGTGAGACAGATGCTGCGACACTATTCAACCACTTCTCTAGCGCCATGCATGAGATGCTCCACCTGGCCACCACATCTCAGCTATAAGTAACTCATTAATCCACACACGGTTCACAAACCCTCAGTTAATAGCCGACAGCGAGTGATAGTCATGTTTGTTCAGGGCACAAATCAATGCAGAGGTACAGAACCTGTACTGCTCGGTGATAGCCACTGGTTGGGCATCAACTTTTCTGTTTCTTGTAGTGATAAAAAAGACTGGTCTAGTCATTTTATTTGTGTAAATTGCTATTATGTGAATATATATTTTCACTAATTATCTGATTTTATCATTGTTGTGTAAATTTGATAGAAAATGTTTCATTTGAAATCCTGACAGTATTAATCCACCTTTTAAAATAAGCTTATGCTGAGGCTCCTTATTAAAACCTTAATAACCTTTAATAAGGTTTTAAACCTTATTTAAAACCTTATTTAGGATATCTGTCCCCCAGTGGGTAAATATTCAACAGCTGCTGTGAACAATTGAAGAAAGTAGCTTTTGGTTGTTTTGACTGTTGGCCTTAGATTTTCTTTTTGCAATAATAAAATGCATTCCAATCAAACCCTTAAAAAAATATATATATATGTGTGTTAGCTGTTAGTCGTTACTCTCTGACTCTGTACATTAGTTTGAATTACATGGTAATATGTGTAGTGTTGCAGCTGCAGGTTGTTGCTGTGAGTTTTGACAATCTGGTCATTTGCCATCAGTATATCTGGAAGACGGCTAACACTACCTATCTATGTAGGAAGTAACATTACTACTGTATTTTGCCAGCTGCTATTGTCCGAGTGTAATGCACACTTCAAATTTCAGTTTGACTTGTTACTTTTTTTAAACTAAGGGTTGCCTTCCACTCTGTTGAGGTGCTGCACATTGAAACTGTTGGTTTTTCTCATTGGTGCCTTACTTGCTCGGTCACTGCACCTTTTTTATAGGCTTTATGTGTTCTCTGTCTGTTAAGTTAAAGATGGCTGAATGTTCATATTACTTTATATTAGGATGACTTCTGTAAAACGTGAATGAACCTTAAAAACTGTGATTTCTTTCCGCACATTTCCTCTGCATTTGAAGCCTAATCTGTCTGTGATTGCTGACAAAGGTTTTGGAAATGGCAAAATGCGAATAAGATTGTACTTTAAATATGCAAATGAAAAATAGCTTAATATTTCACATTTTAAATACATTTTTATTATTATTATAAACACCAAATGTATGTGATTTTGGAAATTTTGCAAAGTTGTTTTGACATGATGTTAAAATGAGGTGACGATTTAATAAATGAATTAAAAAAAAAAAAAACTTTTATAGTTACATATAAGAAGATTCTACAAAAGGTTAGTAGTTCCTTGCATTTGTAGAAACACAATAGGATTCCTGGTGATTTGCAACCAAAGTGTGACAATGAAAATAAACTCTGCTCAGCCCTGCACTTCTATTCCATTATTCCATTTTTTTTTTTTTTATGAACATAAAAACAAGATACTCTCCATCATGACAAGCAATAAAGAAATTATCAAAGAATGTGATCAAATACATATACTGTAGACATAACTTATTTGTAAAGATGAGGCCAGTGTCAGAAGTATACTTGATGCACTGTGATACATAATACATCCAGTGTGTTTTTAGCTTTAATCTGTACATTTGTCATAAATATTTAGCACTTCACGGAAGATAGCACCAGAAATCAGCAGCTGGGGCTTATTGGCAACAAGTAGCTCCACCTTTCGAGAAGAAAGGATAAATGAGCCCCAGAATACAAAGCACAAAATTAGAAGAAACGAGAAGGAAGAAGAGGAGAGAAAACGTCAGACAACGCAACAGACTGCTAACATGCTCACGACTTGGCTTTTTGACTGAAAGATGACTTGTCTGATGATCATGACCAAACTGGAAGACAGATTCTCACAAGGCGAACACAATCAGAATAGTTCCACTGAAGCTGGGCAGAGAAACATAAATATGTCATAAAGCTACAAAACAATCGGTGTAGTATTGCTCCCTGTGTTCTCTCATTCCCTCCCATGGCCCATCTGTGTGGTGACCAGCATGTGGTAGACTCCCTTTTTGGCCAGCAGCTGTTGATGTGTCCCCTCTTCGACCACCACGCCTCCCTTGAAGACAGCGATGCGGTCTGCGTTTTGGATGGTGGACAGACGGTGGGCCACAATGATGCACGTCCTGCCCTTGCTGGCCTCGTCCAACGCCTCCTGCACCACCTGGATAGAGAAGAATGACGGAAAAAATTAAGAAAACTCCAAAACTGTTATCTAAACCTGAGAGTACATGCCCGTTCATTATGTATTCCCATTTTCTTGCTCATTGGTCTTACTGGTGCCACCATCATTCGTGGGAAGAATTGATATATCCACTTTGTTTACCACCCAACACTCACCTTCTCACTCTCAGTGTCGAGGGCGGAGGTGGCCTCGTCCAGGAGCAACACTTTGGGGTTGCGGAGAATGGCTCGGGCTATGGCCACACGCTGCTTCTGGCCACCTGACAGCTGCGCTCCCTTATCACCTGCCTGAGTGTTGTACTTCTGCTCATACAAACAGAGGGGCGGTTGGGCACATGATGTTGTTATACTGCCAAAAGAATTACGGAAGCATCCAGACACCTCATCGCAAAACATTTCATTGTAAATACTATAAAAACATCACAATGCCCTTTTATTTCCATCTATGTCTGAGAACAGAGCTTTAATGAAACCTCTGAGCAGTTACCTGAGGCAGGTCGTCTATGAAGCTGTGAATGTTGGCCGCTCTGGCAGCTTCCTCGATCTCCGCCTGGGTTGCAGTGCGGCTGTTGTCTCCATAGGCGATGTTTTCGGCCAAGGTGCAGTCGAACAGCACAGGCTCCTGGGATACGATGCCTATCTGAGATCTCATCCAATGGATGTTCAGCTGTTTTGCATTTATATTGTCTAGCAGCTGAAGGAGAAAATGATTTCAGTAATTATTGTAGAAGGAGCGGTGGGGCTGTATGTCTAAAACGTGCAACAACTGTCTCCTTCAACAACTCCAGGGTAAAATATATGGCTCAAATACAAATACATAAAAGCAGTAAAAAAAATAATAGCGGCATAAAAATAAAAGGCACAAGTTAAATGTAATTTAAATGTACACATTTACAAATACACACAGAGGTAAGAGCTTAGTGCTGAGCGGGTAGCGTGCAGTGGGTTTTTCTGAAAATATCTGCCTGCTCTGGCTTAAATGTATGTTAATGTACGATAGGATTACTTTATTTTCGCCGTAGATACATTTTGTTTTAGTTCTAAAACAATACATACTGTTCTCTCTCTCAGAAGACAATCAGCAACAAGAGGGATGAATCCCATCAAGATAAAATTAAATGGTTGGTGCAGTTAAGATAAAAACTCATACAGTCTCTATTTCCCTGCGTCATCGGTACAGTGCTTTACAGTGCTGTAAAGCAGCCATAAACACACAGGCTAGTGGGTTAAGAGGCACATGTTAGTCAGTTACACTGAGTGTGGGTGCGTATTTATCGTCTCACCACTGTCCCCTCTCTGGGGTCGTAGAACCTCTCCAGCAGCTGGATTGTGGTGCTCTTTCCACAGCCGCTGCTCCCCACCAAGGCCAGAGTCTCTCCCTTTTTAACTTTCAGATTAAGCCCTTGGAGGATTGGCACATTAGGGCGTGAAGGGTAGTTAAACGTAACACTGTCAAATTGCACGTCACCGTCAAATTTGTCCTTAGGTTTTGAGAGATGACACAGAAGAGATTTATTAGTATGTTTGTGAAGAGTTGTGTTTTGTGTGATTTGTGTTATAATTTACCGGCTTCTCTCCCTCCTCTGAAAGATTGTCAATGGCGGGCTCTTTTTTAATCAGCATCAAAAGGTGGGAAGCTGAGATTTTGGCCTTAGCGTAGTTTGGAGCAAAGGAGTTGGCCTCTCCGAGAGCCATGGCACCGTACAGAATAGCAGAAACCACACTGGGAGAGGAAGTCAAATGCAGGTTAGTTTAGTTTTAATCTTTCGTGGAAGAAGACTTTTTTATTTTAGCAACCTAAAATTCTAATTTCCCCCTTTAAATGTACCCTTAAATGACTGCAAAACTAATGATGACATTCCCATCTGCCTCAGCTGCACTTTTTGTTTAATGCTAGCTAATGTAAGAAAAATCAATGTATTAAATGTTACAATGCACCTTTATTACATCCTTATTGATAAGTATTATGAATGTTTAACCATTATGTGCCTTATTATTCTTCTCATATTTAGAAGTGTAAAATGTTGTTAAAATTAAGTGACTGCGCATAAGAATGACCAATAAACTGAAATGATATACAATATTGTAAACTGTAAAACGTAAGGGTACACCACTTCTTAAAAGGGTGACTGAAGATCTGACCGGAGCAGAGAAGCACTAAGAGGCGTGGACACGCTTAAGTGCCAACAAGGGGCCAATAGGACCTGGCCCCCCGCCAACCAATGGGAGAAGACTATACCTGAAAGGCGGCGGGTATAAAAGATCTTGTAAAACAATAGATCGGCCCTTGTCCTGTGAATCCGTGAGACAGAGTAACTACTTTAATGTGGTCTGTGGAACGGTGAAATAGGACGGACCGCAGCTGCGTACTTTTGTAATGCTCATCACATCATCATCGAATAAATATCGTTTACCTGAAGAGAAGTTTTCCGAAATTGTTTTCTACGCATCTCTATTTCAAATTATAAGAACACGACAGTAATATTATCATATTATCAATAGCTTTTTAATTTTGAGCATGTTAGCATGCTGATGTTAGCATTTAGCTAGCCTATTATCTGCTTGCTACTCTATTATAAGTGAAATATAACATCCAAAATGTGATTTTTTTTTTAAATGATTGCACCAAATAGACAATTTTAGATGTCGTGTGCATCACTTTAAATTAATTTACTTTAATTCAGTCTAATGCACTGGGTGTCTTTGGAAACCTTGGGATCTTGGAAATAATGTTTTGTGTTTTATAGTTTTATGTTCCTGCAGAATGTGCGATGACCTTCGGACTTCCTCTTTGTGTAACAGGTAACATATAAATGAAGGCGAGGCTCCACCTGAACAATGACACACTGAGTGACCTCAGCATCCTATAACACGTGTGTGTATGTTCACCAAAGGTACATGCGACTTGCGTGACCATGTCCTCTGAGTTTGAAGCCAACCCATTCACAGTGCCGCTTCACATTCTTCAGGACAGGGTAATGATTAATAGCAATATAAACAGCTTCTCCTGCCAACAGGAATGCTTTGCTCTGCTGTATCCTAAATGTCCCTCGGGATCAATAACGTATCTATCTATCTATCTATCTGTCTGTCTGTCTGTCTGTCTGTCTGTCTGTCTGTCTGTCTATCTATCTATCTATCTATCTATCTATCTATCTATCTATCCATCCTACGAGTGCACACAAACACAAGTCTTCTCTATCCTAAACTAAAACTTACTCACCTCATTAACAGACAAGACAAAGTCACACTGTCTATTTACTCACAGAAATACTCCCTCAATGTCCATCCTTTGATTTGCAACGAGCCAAGCTCCAAAGCGGAAACAGCCCGCATAAGCAAAGTAGATCATGGCCTGGCTAAGGCAGAAGGTAAGACCATGCACGTGGGCGTTTTTCTTGGCGTTCCTGTTTAGAGGGTGAGAGAAAGGTGGCATCAGAGAGATCCCTCCCTAAAATATACATACAATGTGTGTTCTTTTTTCCCATGGAGATGATGGATCTGTGGTTTAAATAATGTCATTTCTCGTACTTGAATGGCACTTCAAGGTTTTCCTGATACAAAGACTCAAACTTGTGTTCTCTGTTAAGGGAGACAACGGTACGGATGTTCTCAATGGCCTCTGTAGCAATCTGTAGAGACAAATCATACAGATATTATACCTTCTGCATATCACAAGGTCAGTGATTCAGTAAATGGTGCTTAGAGTCATTAAAAAAAAAGGAATTTTCATGTTACTCTGACACACTGAATCCCTACCTTTCCAGATTTTTCCAGCTCCTTCTTGTCTTCGGCAGCGTGTCCGGTGAGCGCCTTCATCTCCACAGCTCCAGCCACAGCCATGAAGGGCACCACAGCCAGGATGAGCAGGGTCAGCTCCCAGCCGTACACGAAGGAGATGATCACACTGGTGCCCAGGTTGGCTATGTTCTGGGCCAGCGTGGCCATACGCACTCCTGTAGCCTGAGCAGACGTAAAAGATGGGAACAAATTAGATGTGAAGACCCCTGGTTTTCTGAGACGATTCATCGTGATAGTCTTTGGCAAATAGCTTTGTTAGTTGTGCGCGTGTGTGTGTTTGTGTGTGTCCGATGTTGAAACTTACCCCTTGTACTTGGGCTGCGTCTGTGGCCAGCCTCGTAGTGAGCGCTCCAACACTGTTTTTGGGGTTGTCAAACCAACCGAGGTCCTACAAGAAAACAGGGATCAACATTTTCCATTCACCATGAAAATAAATATTATACATTCACTTAGAATTAAAAGACTTCACTAACATCAAAAATATGTCAACAATTTGAGCTTGAGTGCCACTATGAAAATATCATGTCACGATTACGCAGGACAAAATTGCGATTCACAATATTATCCCATATTCCTCAAAATATGCTTTACACTCTTAAAATGAAACTAAAACATAAAGGAATCACTTTACCTTACATTTTATATAATACATGCAATATTTTTACTGCATAGGACGCATCTTAGGACACATCTTTTTTAACTGAACAGCCTTTTTAGTGAAAAAACAATCAAACAATGTTAAATAAAGTAATCATAAATCATAAGGTCCCCCTGCATAAATAAAGGATAAATACAAATTAAAAAAAGCATTATTTTACAATTCTGTTCTTTCTTATATGATGAATCCTGTACATTTTTAAATCACTCATTTGAGGATATTCACGATTATCCTTTTAATGGAAATTCTGGAGAAGCTCAGCCCAGAGAGAGAGATAGCAGAGGAGAGGAGAGAGAAAGAGAGGTAAGACTGTGACTCTGTTTTATTAATAATTTAGAGCCGATCTTTGTGCAGGTCTCTCATTTCAGTTGTTTACACTCACCTGTCTCATCATGGCCTTGAAGGCCCCGAGTCTCAGTTTAAGGGTCAGAATCTCTCCAGATTTACCAAAACAGAAGCCCTGTTAAAAGTTTACAGACAGGAGACATGAGCACACCTGTACATTTGCATAAACACCTGCATGTGTTTATACTGCAACACTATCATCTGGATAAATCACGTGTGTGGCCCTCTCGTAATATCTCCATACACAGGCTCCAATATATGTCAGCCTGTGTGATCGGTATCAAGGTTTACACATTTATAGCCATTCACCGTTTTAATTACAAAGTTAGAAGTACAACTTTAAGCCTATATGGTTAAAGTAACGGTTCAAATTTTTGGGAAATTTGCTTATTAGCTCTCTTGCCGAGAGTTAGACAAGAAGATACCACTCTCATGTCTGTCCAGTAATTATACAGCCACAGCCAGAACACAGTTCCCAGTCTTTATGCTGAGCTAAACTAACCAGCTGCTGGCTGTACAGTACACCTTTAAATGTACAGACATGAGGGTGGTATCTTCTCATCTAACTCTCAGCAAGAAATCAAATAAGTGCATTTCCCAAGACGTCAAACTAGTCCTTTGAGGGTAATGAACACACCCGGTAAATAAGGATGTGTGTGTGTGTACACGCGTACCTGTAGAAACATGGCAACAAAGGATACAGCTCCAATCGCAACAAACATCAGAGAAAAGAATGTGGCTCTTTGCCTGACAATTTCCTGATCTGGATGTGCAAACACCTGTGATGAGAGAGGGGGGGAAACAGCTCATTTGTAGCTTTCTGTAACATCTGAAAAAAGTATTACAATAACGTTTGTGGTACATGGATACTAAGAGATACATACAGTGATGATCTTGGAGAAGATGACAGCGAACAGTGGCTGCATCGCGCCGTTGATGACGGCACAGATGGTCCCCACCAAAATGTACGGCCACTCGGAAGCGTTGAGACAAAACAATTTAACGAACGACACGGGGGGAACATTTTCCTCCTACAGAAAGAGGGAGAAAGTGCTGCGTCACATCTCTTTCTTCAGGAAGAGATTCAGAAAGTGACACTGTGGTAATTTAGTATGTAACTGCTGGAAGGTGAGGAAAGAAAGACAACAGAGAAGCACGGTCGTTGTATATCTTTAGGGTATATACATCATACTGTATACACAATAAAATTATTATGGTGTCCATAGTTCAGAGGCAGGGTAAAGGCAGATAATATAAGATCTGCTAAGGAACAGCACGAAGCCTGGATCACTAACAGTCAACAGATAGTGCTGAGAAATAGAGGCTGAATAATCCTGGAATTGTCCCATTCCTTGATATATCTTCTTATTGCAGATGAATTGGGATATAATTTCATCAAGAGTCATAAAAAAATGTCCTAATTAGGATAGGGATAATATGAAAGCTCTGAGAGGCAAGTGAGAAAAAGATATTCTGGTGATCCAATGTTTAAGTCTAATATAAATAGATTAGATGTATAGAATACAACTTTAACCGAAACTAAACCTGTTAAAGCCTGAAAAAAGTCATCTAACTTGACCTCGTCAAAAGCCTTTTTTTTGTTGTTGCATCTAACAATATATAGACTCCAGGTAATAGTGGGGTTGGACTATGAAAGTATATAATATTGTATAGCCTGCACAGACCATGTTGACAATGTTGACCCAGCCACTCAAAGCCCAGAGATGTTGGACCACAGCTCACCATCTCTTCCATCTCGTTATCCTTCAATATTTCTTTCTCCTCTTTGTCGCTCTCTTGGGCAGCGAAGGCAGAACCTTTTGTGGACATCCTCTTGTGCAGAGAGGACCGAGAGAGGGACTTGACTAATGGGCTCTTCTCATCCCCAGACAGCTCACATCCGGCCTCATCCTGCTTCTCCTCTTTCTGAAAGGTCTGCGGCAGAGAAAGGAAACCACAGAAACGAACCATATTAAAGGCTGACCATTCTGAAATTTCAAAGTGAGTTCAAGCCCAAAACAAATAGTGTATCAAAGTGTTTATTTGTGTCTATGTCACCTGCATGGTGACCAGTGTGTGGTAGACTCCCTTTTCTTCCATCAGTTTGGTGTGAGTCCCCAGCTCTACAACTACCCCTTTCTGGAAGCCAGCGATGACGTCAGCGTTTCTGATGGTAGACAGCCGGTGAGCAACAATGATGGTGGTACGACCGAGTCGGACCTGCACGCAGAGATATGTGGACCAGTTTTTGTATCTTGGCTCACATTTACAAGAAGGAGCTATAATTGTACATACACTTTAATGAACATTTACAAACACGTTTGCATTTGACACACTTTCATTTTGGTGATAATTGTCTACGGCCTGCGGCTCCATGAGGCTGTACTGAGGCACGGTGGTGCATTGAGCTTAATGCTTGCCATGTTTGCCATCTTTTATGATTAGCATGTCAATATTTGACTATTGTAGCGGTAAACACAAAGTACAACTGTGGCTGATTGGAATACCATTATTTCTGAAAATATTTGGTCAAAAACCAGTAGTACTGGACAAAAGTCAGATTTGACTTGCTGGTGAGGATGGGGTGGTGGTAGTCAGGCTTTCAAATAGAAGACCAGAAGGTTGTGAGTTTAATACCAGGTCTGCCACCATAGTGTTCCTGAGCAAGGCACTTAACCCCAAGTTGCTCCAGGGGACTGTCCCTGTAGTTAGTTCACTGTAAGTCGCTCTGGATAAGAGCATCTGCTAAATGACCTGTATGATACTGTCAAAGTCAGAGGATCACAAAAGTCCTCACATCCTCAGAGCACCATTGATATATGTACTTTATTTCATGGAAATCCATCCAATATTTGTCCAGGAACGGCAGTGAGGCTATTTTGCTGTCGTCGCCACACGCCAAAAAAATTACTTGGAGACAACAGGAAGTCTGCTTGCTCTATGGATCAAAAAGCGTAGCAGCGTGAGGAAGCCCATGGAAGCTTTGATAGGAATGAATGGGTTGCCATCTTGGAACGTGGTATCCATTTTTCTTAATACATCCATGGTCGAGACAATTCACAAAAAAACAAATATGTCAACCTGCTGGTGGCGCTAGAAGGGAAGTCAGGGGATCACAGAAGTCAGTAGGATTTAGTCCCTGGGGCCCTGAATGTTTGTACGAAAATTCATGGCAATCGATAGATATTTCCAAAGTCTGGACTAAAGTGGTGGAACAACCAACAGACAGACCAACATTGCCAAACGTAGAAATAAACCATACAACCGTACCATAAAAGAAAGTAGTAAACCAAATGAATCAAGTATTTTAATTACATTTCTTCATGTCAGTTTCCAAAGTGAGCCCTTAAAGCTGTGATGTGAATGAGGCAGAGCATGCATCTGTGTGTATTTGTACCTTGTCGAGTGCAGATTGCACAATGGTCTCACTCTCAGCATCAAGAGCAGATGTGGCTTCGTCCAACAGAAGGATTTTGGGGTTGCGGACTAAAGCTCGGGCAATCGCAATCCTCTGCTTCTGTCCTCCGCTCATTTGAGTCCCTCGGTCTCCGACCATCGTCTCAAACTTCTGATCAACGATAAGAGTTTTAATATTAGCGAGTGGTGGACAGAGTTCTTGAAAAACATAAAGAACAGGGAGTCATAAATGCAATCGTACTTCAGGAAGGGTCATAATGAAGTCGTAAGCGTTAGCCTCCTTGGCTGCTTGTTCAATCTCCCATGGTGTCACGTCAAGTCGGCCGTATTTGATGTTCTCAGCGATGGTGGTGGCAAAGAGGATGGGCTCCTGACTCACCACTCCGATCATCTCTCTCAGGTAGTTGATGTTAAGAGAGCGGATGTCGTGCCCGTCAATATTCACCTAAAATGCAGGAGTCAAACACATACAGCACTTAATCTAAATCTAGACACAGCCATTCGTATTCGAAACAGCATCTATGTTGTTAAAAATAATAGTTTGACATTTTTTGGGGGAAATTCGCCTCATTCGCTTTCTTGCCAAGAGCTAGATTTGATATTGTAGGAGGACAAATGTGTATTTTTGATTTTGGGATGAACTGTCCCTTTAAGCAAGTTTTAAGACTCTCAAAGTTGATTTGATCAATGTAAAGTTATTGGAAAGCAGGAAAACACTACAGTGTAGCCCGCAGTGACACAGCGTACACATGATTCGCCTGGTCCTTTACTTTACGTGAGACCTGGTCTTATTAAATGACAAAATGTGATAGGAGTGCAATGCTAAATCCATGGAGCACTCTTTTAAGTTCTCAACGATAGCAGAGTGGATATGATGGCAAATACTGAATGAATCCTTTGAACAGAGCCGTTTAAAACATCTCTTACCAATCCTTCCTGAGGATCGTAGAACCTCTGCAGCAGCTGGATCACGGTGCTTTTCCCACAGCCGCTGCTCCCCACCAAGGCAATGGTCTGTCCACTCTTCACGCTCAGAGACAAGTCTTTTATTACCTACAAACGAAAACAATGTCGATTACGAGATACAGGTTGAAGTAATGTAATGTCTGTTTTAGAGTTGAGTAAACGGTGTCAATGGGGAACGTACTTGGACGTCCGGCCTCGAGGGGTAGCTGAAGTGGATGTTCTTGAACTCTATGTTTCCTGTGATGGAATCAGGCTTGAAGCCAGCCTCTGAAAAACTGTCAATGACCGGCTTCTGTTGAGACAAGAGTTAACTATATTTTTACTTCTAAAAACTCAGCTCTGTTCTTGTTTGTAGCCACAATTGGATAAAGAACCTGATTCTTATCACAACCTCAAACACACAATGGGAGGAAGGCTGTTAGCCCTCCGTGTTAGGGTGAGCGCTTTGTGTTTTCTCAGTGCGGTTAAACACAGACACACACACACACACGCTGCTGTTCTCATTCAAAGGTTGAGCTCTGTTTTGACCAAGAATGTGAGACTGTTTTATGTCCCGCTGGAGGCCTCACCCTTCTGTATTTCAGACTACACAGTAAAGGTTTTCTATAAAGCATCTTCCTAGATCAGACTTCACAAAGTCCTTAAATAGGGACATAATATAAAAAACTATTTATAAAATAGAGATGAAAATAAATCAAACTAAAAGCAAGGTGTCCACAGATCTTTAGTTCAACGGATCCATGACTTTGAATGCATAGTCTACTTTAGTTTTCGAGCTTGGACAATGACTAACTAAAATGCCCTGAGAGGAGATTTTGTTATTTTTCTGTTTTGCTTGAGGCCGTGTGCTAACTGCTCATTACTGGTCATGTGCAAACAGACCATCAGCATCCTGCGTCTGTGCTGACAAACTCTGAGTGTGTTGTCACAGTGAAAGACTAACAGTCGCGATGTAAATTAAACACAGGCACATCCTAGAATAGCTAGAGACAAGACTCTGAAATGGAAATTAAGTCTTTTAATGGTCTCACACACATGTACACAGCAGCTACTATGCCTGGTGCCAAAATACCAGTCCACAGTCCAGACTTGGTCCATAAGTGGACTTGAACTGGCAAGACCCAAGCCAAATGGTTCGCCTAAATTAAAGATAAGCATGCCATGACAAGGAAGCTGCTGCACATGTGTGGTAGGGGTAGTGTAAAACTGACCTTATTTAACCTCACGGTACATTCACAGTAAGTTCAGGAAGAAGAGAGCCACAGCTGTGCAATATCAACCAAATGACCTGACAGCAGGTGCTCCAATTAGAGCAAAATCCAACATCTCTGACTCCAGGTTGTCGGCTGCTTCAAAGCGGCTCCCCAGAGTGCCAGAGTACAGCGGTGCATGTTCCGTAATACAAACTGACAACTGTCCAGCAGCAAAGGATAAAAAAATAATAATCTTTTGACATGTGTGCTTTGGGGGAAAATGTGGCATTCCTTACATGATCAATAATGCTGTACACTTTATGTGCAGCTCCCCGGGCGCTGGCAAAGGTCTGGAAATTAGGAGAGGTCTGTCCCACAGAGAACGCTCCGATAAGCACGACGAAGAACACCTTAAGAGACACACACAACCTTCATTTTCAGAACTCTATGTTTAAAAAGAGAAGATTATTAGAAACTCTGTCTTAACGTGTCTACTCACGGTGAGGACAGATCCAATGGTGTACTCCTGACTCAGGATGAGCGTGCTTCCGTACCAGAAGGCCAGAGCATAAGACAGGTAGATCATCAGGAAGGTGAAGCCCATGGCAAAGTTAGCAGATGTTGCTTTCTTTATTCCCATGTTCTTTGCATCCTCCAAGTTCTTATTATATCTGTGGTGCAACACACGCACACACACACACACACGCACGCACACACACGCACACACGCACACAAGCATGAGTGCTAGCTCAATGGATAGTTAGATATAAATTAGATTGCAATGACGAAAGGGCCCTTTGGCATCTTTACATGTCCCATCAGTAGACACTAATTTCATTTTCAGTTTTTTTTTATGGGTTTTATCCAGTTACAGCATTTGTGGGGGCTATTTCTTAGACTTTGATATGTTTATAAACCAAGATTTATTTGCCCTGCACAGATGTTTTGCTTTGTTGAATAGAAAATAAACACATTGAGTCTCATTACTTTCCATCAGATCTTCATTTATTAATATCCCTACGTTTTGCTTCTGTTTTCTTTTATGTAGATTTTTCTTACCTTTAATGAAGGTTTTATCTTATATTTTTGTATGAAATGTGCTTTACATGTTTATATATATATATATGTATATGTATAGCCATAGTGTATATACCTCTTGATTTCTCTGTCCTGACCACTGAAGGCAAACACTGTCCTGATAGAAGAGAGAACCTCTTCGGCCACAGCTCCTGCTTTGGCATATGCAGTCTGCTCTTTAGAAGTGAAAGACGCCAGCACCTAATCAGACGAGGAGAAAGACATAATGTTATTAAGAAACCTGCAGGGGGCGACGATCCTGCATCCTACGATCAACATATGGTTAGCAGGAGAAAGGCGAGACGCGTACTTTGGAGAAAACTCCAGCTGAAATGGCCAGCACAGGGCTCACAGCCAGGATGACGAGAGTGAGTTTCCAGCCTTTGATGAAGCCGATGATGAAGGACGTGAGGAAGGTTGTTAAGGCCTGGACAATCCTGCTAGCCTTGTCGCCAATACCTTCTTCAATCTTATAGACATCACTGTGAATGAAAATACAAACAACATGTCCACCGATGATCTTCAGAACACTGCAACATGTATTAAGAATGGAAGGAAAACTAGAAAACTATGTGACAACTGTAACTTTATTAAAACCTGACTTGAATATTCTAACTTCAGACGATAATGAAAAATATGCTGAAAGTAAAGATGCTTTTCTTTTCTATGTCAGACATGAAAGCCACTTTACAGAAGAGCTTAAATAATTCATTGATTAGTCTGAAAATGATTGTTTTTGAAAATGATTTCAAACAACTTTATTATTCATGTAATTGTATGTATGTCTTTCTTTTTTTTTTTTTTTAAAGAAGAAAAACCAAGTAGACTGGTTCCAGCTTCTCAAACGTCTGTATTTGCTGTTTTTCTTAGTTTTCTAATATCTTTCTGTTCAACTGTTGGTTGAAAAAAACAAGTTTACGATATGTCAACTAAGGCTCTGTGGTGGGCATTGTTCACTTACATAGACCTAATGATCAGTCAATTATTTGAGAAAATGATCTGCAAATTTAAAAAACAACGTTTGTTGCCTAGCCCTTCTTTACAATAACACGGCTGCATGTGACCCACTCTGTGAGACGGGTGTTGAGCTCTCCTGTTTCAATGACATCGAACCAGCCAATGTCCTGCTGCATGATGCGGTGGAAAAACAGCTTGCGAATGCGCGTGGCCTGCCTGGCGGCTGACAGCGACCAGAAGGTCACCTGCCCGTAGGCTACCAGCAGCACGACGAAACCCAGGATGGAGTAGGAGATGGCAAAACTGGAAAAAGAGAATTATTGTGAAACATATGACTTTAACACAGACATGCCCAAAGTCCGGCCCCCGGGCCAAATGCGGCCCGTGTTCATATTTCCACTGGCCCGAAGCCTCTGTCATAAAATCAATAATATGTGGCCCGCCAGTACTGTTGTCCACAGTATAAAATACACGCGTAAAAAAAGCAATTTTATATTTCACCACAGGATGGCAGTAAACTTGTGGCCGAACTCTCGCGACCCCGTTTTGCGCTTGATCTGTTTTTTGCCCATTTCTAAAATGGCAACTGGAAGTAAGAAAAGGAAAGTTGACAGCGAGGGCCGCCGTTTCCAGGACAAGTGGAAATCGGAATATTTTTTCACTGAGTTTGGAAACAACTGTGTCTGCGTAATTTGCCAAGAGACTGTGGCTGTGTTCAAGGATATAAAGAGGCACGACCAGACGAAACATGCTAATTACGACAAGCTAACTGGGAACGAACGCCGTGAAAAATTGAAGCAACCGGAAGCTGGTTTAACAGCACAGCGACACTTTTTCACAAGAGCCAGTGAGTCGGATGAAAATGCCACAAAGGCAAGTTATGAGGTGGCAACGCTGATTGCCAAGCACTGCAAACCTTTTACTGAGGGTGAATTTATTAAAGACTGTGTGATGAAAATGGTGGAGAACATTTGTCCTGAGAAAAAGCAACAGTTCGCCAATGTTTGCCTGGCTCGTAGCACTGTGTCACGAAGGATTGAAGAAGTTTCATCTGATATTAAGAGACAGTTGGAGGCAAAAGGAGTGGAGTTTGAATTTTTTTCGTTAGCCTGCGACGAAAGCACGGATGCTTCCGACACTGCTCAGTTACTGATTGTTTTGAGAGGAGTGGACAGTGAAATGAACGTGCGTGAAGAGCTACTTGACCTCCAGAGTCTTAAGGACCAAACAAGAGGGAAAGATTTATTTGCTGCTGTTTGTTCCGCCGTAGATGACATAAAACTACAGTGGAATAAAATCACGGGGATTATTACGGATGGCGCACCTGCCATGGTTGGCGAGCACAGTGGATTATCAACCCTAGTGTGTAACAAAGTTAGCGAAGAAGGAGGTAAAGCTATACAACTCCATTGCATTATTCACCAACAAGTTCTATGTGCCAAACATCTGAAATATGATCACGTTATGAAACCGGTGATAAAGGCTATTAATTATATTCGCTCCAAAGCCCTGTGCCACCGCCAGTTTCAGCAATTTCTACTGGATATCCACGCTGAATACGGAGATGTTGTGTATCACACTGATGTAAGATGGCTCAGTCGGGGGTCTGCACTGCAGCGTTTCTACTCCCTTAAAGAGGAAATTGGACAATTCTTGGCAAAAAAGGGACAACCGATGCCAGAACTAACCGATCCTGTTTGGCTGGCTGATTTTGGATTTTTAGTTGACATAACCCGACATCTGAACACCCTGAACACGAGCCTTCAGGGGCAAAATGCAGTGATAAGCCAACTGTATTGACATATCAAAGCCTTTCGGACCAAGCTGCTACTTTTCCAAAGCCACCTGTCACAAACGCAACCCAATACCACACATTTCCAATCTCTGCAAGAAATAATGACCCGTTTTCCAGCGCACAATATCAGCGCGCAAATGAGGAGGTATGCTGCAAACATCTCATCTCTGGCTGAGGAGTTTCAACAGCGTTTCAGGGATTTTGCAACGATTGAAAAGGAGATCACGCTTTTTTCCTCTCCTTTTTCCGTGGATCCCAGTGACGTTCCAGCCCACCTGCAGTTGGAGCTCATTGAGCTGCAGTGTGACACGGAGTGTTGCAGCCGGCACCAACAACTCCCTCTTGTCAACTTTTACCAGCAGCTGGATAAAGACAGGTTCCAAGAGATTCGAACATTTGCTAAGAAAATGTTGAGCTTGTTTGGCTCGACATACTTGTGCGAGAAGACATTCTCAGTTATGAACATGAATAAGAACCGTGTGAGGACAAGACTAAGTGACTCCCACCTGCGTGACATCTTGCGCATTAAAACCACCGCTTTTGAGCCAGACCTGTCCCATTTACTGCAGTCGAGATCTCAGTATCACCCTTCGCATTAATGCAAACATGTTATTTGTTGATTCTTTGTTTATTTGTTTGAGTTTGAGTCAAATTTCATAAAATACTTTATTTGCATTTAATTTATTTTTATTTTAACCTTCATTTATCCAGGTCAGGCAGTTATCAGATCTACCTAGCAGCAGACAGCATAGTAAAACAAAGCAAAATAAAAGGAAATACAAAAAAGCATTCCCCTCGTCGGTAGCATGTAAAATTCATGCTGGCCCGTATGACAATTTTTTTACGTCAATGTGGCCCCTGAGCCAAAAAGTTTGGGCACCCCTGAGATAGAGGGTGAGAAATAGCACGTAAACATGTTCTAGTATGAACCTGAAAATGAGCATAATATGTCCCCTTTGAAATTTCTGTTTAGACTTGAAAAAAACTTAATTTTCTAACTTCTAATAAAATTAAAGCTGAAAATACAAACAAAAACAAAAAAACCCAAAGTAAAAACTAAAATGTAAGCAATTTTCGGTTTACAGAAACCCCTGCAAGTTCCCTGACCTGCACTTATGAAACTCTTACAAACATAAAAAAACACAACCATCAACATGAAAATTAAACATTTTAGAGATATTTTCACCCGGCAACAACAGCCTGCTCTGTTTATGCTGATCATATAAAGTCTTACCCCTTCATGTCTTCCTGTAAGGTGCTGTTAATTTGTATATGGGTGGCATCTGAAGACACAAGGTTACAAAAGACATTGTTGAAAAAAGGTGTTGAATATATCTTAATTATTTATTTCAGGTAATTATGTCTAACTGAAAACTCACTGGGGATTTGGCCCATCATGGTGTCACTTATAAAGCTGTCCGTCATGTCCCCAAACACAATACACATGAGAGGAAGCACGACACCGTGAACCATGGCACAGACGGACCCGGCCAGGATCAGCACAACATCCAAGCTGTTTGCAAACCTAAACTATACTCACATAAAGGACAGAGTGTGGAAAGACCAAAGACAAAACAGCAGAAATCAGTATCAGTATGTATGTTGTGGATTCTCCTGATCATTTTGCTCAAAATGTTCATAAGAATTTTAAATTACGCAATCAGAACGGGGAAAATACTTTAAAGTCTAACCAGCTATTATATTCCCACAGCAGGGGAGTCAAACCCAAACAACAGGAGGATGTGCCGCACTCCCATCCTCTCTCCCCGCCTGCTCCTCTCACTTCACACACTCACACAAACCTTGACATACACACACTCACACACACACACATAAACACAAATACAAAAACTAATTTGTTTGTTTTTTATAAACTATTCAAATCAAAGGATTTTTCTCATCACAAAATTGTACTCCATTAGAATAGCAACAAAGATTTGTGGGAAAATATCTTGTATGCACCTATATTTAAAGTCCTTGGTCCTCTTCTGTTCTTTGTGTGGGCCTTATCTATGCCTAGTGATTAAGAATTATTTATACATACATACATACATATACATACATGTATATACATATATATTTTCTATTTTATTTTTTTCATTTATTTTGATAATGTTTATATTGTTTTCTATGTATTCTCTACAAGATCTTCTATGTTCTTTAATGTGTGTTCAATTAAAAAAAAAAAATAGAAAGAAGTAAGAAAGAATTAGACTGTAGAAAGTGAAAAAATAAAACCACATTAAGAGTTTCAAAAGAATAATTACATTGCATAAAGTGATCACAGTGATGACTTACCACACCAGCAGGTCCAACCATGGGAAGCTTTGGCTCCTTTTCTTTCTCCTTTTCATTATTCTTGCTTTCACTGGAGGATATAACAAGCACGATGAATGAATATAAAGTATATCTTTCTTCCCCCATAGAGAGTAAGTGAAACACCCGTTAATGTATATCGGTGTTCAAACCATCATTCTTGAAATCTACTGACGTTGGTTATAGAAAAAAAGTTAGCAAAATGTGTTTACCTTAATTCTCCATTTGGTTCCTCTTTGGCCAACATTTGCACTTCGCCCTTCTCATCCATGCTGGGTCCTGTCAGAAGATTTCACGTCTCAATCTCAACAATTTACACTATTATCCTCTGTGACATAATCGCCACAGAGCAGCCTCGGGATCCAAAACTCATTGGTTTAGCCTGCCGTCTATTGTAAACGGTGTCATTCAACTGTAATTATAGCAAATGTATTATATTCTAAGATTATTTAAAAAAAAAAAACCGCAGGTATAAAAGTAGAATAAAATAGAAATAGACTAAAACAGACGCTTACCCAACGTTTCTCTCGCGACCCTTCTCAGTCCTGCGGTCTATTTCGGACAGAGGTGGTGATCACGCGCGCCTGTCCAGTGCTTCCTCTTCCTCCTCCTCCTTCTCCTCCTCCTTCTTCTGCTCTCTCCCCTCCTCACGTGTCTTTATTGTCGGCTGACTTGGTCATAATACGAACGCGCTGTCAGTCCCGCATCACATAAACAAGGTGTCGCGTTGACTTGTGCGCGTGTCTCCAGGTTGTCAGTTTGAGGTTGTCATTCACGCTCTCGGGGCTTCGTCGAAAATAATCGATTAAAGCCTGTCAACAACATGAAGGGGAACGGCTAAACTGTACCTTTCACCCTCGTTAAGTAAAATACTTCCACGAGAATATTAGTTGGACACCACACAGGGCAGGGACGTGCGAACACATGTTGAGGGGCTCCAACATGAAGAAAGCCACGCCCCCCAATGTGTTCAAAGAACAACCATAGAAGAAGCCATATATGAGCACAACCACATTCTGCAAATGTTGTGCTTTTCCCTCATTTACAGTGAACATATGCAACAGATAAAACACAAATGTTAATCATCCATGTCAGACAATTAGTTAAATAACTCATTTTTACATTTGGACAGAGCCAGACTCGCTGTTCCCCCCTGTGTGCAGTATTTATGCTAAGCTATGCTAACCAGCTGCTGGCTTAGTGGAAAAGTATAAGTGTGGTATCAATCCTCTCATCTAACGATCGACACGAAGGCTAACAATATTTCTGAAAATGCTTCAGACAACAGGGTACTATTGAAACAGGTAACTATTGTGCATTATATCTAGCTAATCCTCCAACTGGTAGCATGTATATAATATTCAAAGTCCAATAAACATTAACCAATCCAGATGCAAAATAAAAGTTCTTACACAAAGCTAAATTTCACTAAACTAAGAAATAAAACGACACAACTGTGCTTGGAAGAGACTCTCACCTTAAGTCATGGGACAATCTCAGAAAAGTTTTTAATTATTTTTTAAATGTTTTCAGCAACATTTTTCCATAGCATATAGGGTAATTGTGTGGTGTTGTGTAGCTACTTGGATTGAGTGTGTGGTTTAAGCTTACTCTGTTATGAAAGCCTATATACACCATACTGTATATAGATCTATAAAGTATATACAGTATGAATACAAAGCGTGACAGGCCTGTTGGGTGTGCAACCATCTCACGATTGTTATAGGATATTTTGCGACCAGCATGGTACCCCAGTAATTAATATAGATGCATTGGGTTATAACCTCTTGGGTCTTTCATTTTTTAGAATTTTTTGTATTTAAGATGATTTGAAATGATGACTTCTAATTTAAAAAACTTGAACATATTTGGAGACATAAAGCCCACAGTCTCTTCTTTCCTGTTGATAGAGTAAATATTTTTTCTGCCGTAGTCAACTACATGTTCCATGTTTTGGGAGCATTTTTATGCATATAGGTACATTGCTCGTAGCAATTTAAGATGACAACCAGAAATACAAGCTGCAAAGTCATCGGTTTGGGTGAAGGAATATTTACTTTACTTTTCTCCTTTGTATACTTTTCATCTCCATATATTGTCAAAAACTGGTACAGGGAACGTGACAAGAGCCGAGTCCACACAAGATGATGGAAAAAGCAAACATGATTTAGTTAAACTAAACCCCAAAACAAACATGGAAATCAGCAATGACAGCAATGCATGGAGATGTGAGGTCTGTGTTGTGGTGTTGAATGGTACTAAAAAGTAATGACAATGAAAAAGAACTGATGGAGGCTGGGTGTCTGCTGCAGAAGGAGAGACACTGATGGTCCAGAGGAGAGCCAGGTCTACCAACGACCCTCCTCATCTGTGGGCTTTAGTTAAGCTTGACCAAAAACAGTAGTGGAAACTAGTTAAGTGCTGCACTGAAGCACTGTTTTAAGTTACTTCTATGTTACTTTATTACTTTATATATTATAAGCTTATACAATACAGAACTTTATAATGATTAAAACAGAGGTTATGAACCTTTTTCACCTGTGACCCCTTTTACAAAAGCTGTGTCTAGTTTGGGCCCCATGTCCATGATTTAATGAAACACAGTGTTTTTTCTCATATGTCCTTTTGTGTTGTCATTTTGTGTCGGTTGTTTGTTTTGCTCATAATCACTTGCAATATTGTTTTTTCTGCAGTCAGAACAACAAAATATTATAAGAGATCTCTGTTTTAATAAACTCCAGAAGTCAAAATGATAAGAAAACCTCCACTTCTGTCCAATTCTGTCTGAAAGGAAGAGAAATGGAGTGGAAATAGGTGACGAGATGAGCATGTGTCGTTTAACAGGTAACATAACTGTGTTCAATTATGCAAATCCTACTGTTGTCTTAGTGTGGGTCAAAGGTGGAGTAAGAGGAGTCTTCCTCAGTCACCAATAGGTAGCACACTACAGCCACACAGGAAACGTCACTGAAGGGGTTATCAAAATCCTCTCTTTGTAAACCTTAAAAGGTCTCAAAGTGTAATAATCATATTATGTCCATGATAATAAAACACTTGTTGAACTCTGACATTGTGTTGATAAAGTGCCATAAAGGCAGACTTCACCCTATGTTATCATATCCTATCTATTTGCTCCTTCTCTCATACCTGTGTTTAACTATCCAGTGAGAGTAATATCTAAGAGTATTATGAGTACAAACTATAGATGTACTTTGCAGTATATTGTAGATGTAGGGCTCCTGCAGTACTGATGTTTAAATTTAAGTTTACGTTTAAGAAGAGCAGATTCACTTTTCTTATCTTCAAAAATAATTCATAAGTAACTCAGTGAATTTTGTCACATTTACAACTGTGTTATGTGTTCCCCGTCAAAGAGCTTCTTTTAACACTGTTGCTGACATCATGTGAAATGTCTTTCCTGTGGGTTCTGTTAAAGTTCACGAACTGGCTGCACAGAAGTTGATACTAAAACTAAAAACCACAAAGCCTACAGCAGATTGATCACGTAGAAACAAGACGCTGCTGTTGTGGTTTGGTTTGGTTGAACACACACGAGTAAAGATTAAAATAGAGATAAGTGTACGTGTCAGTTGTAGTGTAAAGAGGTTTTCTACAATCTTTGTGTTGTTTTACGATCTAAAGATTAGGTAGATCACCTCAAAACATACAGGTACAATTAATGTATATACCAAACTACCAATAAAGTCAAATCAACCTTCATGAAGTAATGCAATGCAAAATAACAGCACTGCAATAATACTACTATACATGATATATTCTGGTATGTTTTAGACTTTTTCTAATATTGTGTCCAACATATTTCGAACTTTCCATATTAGATTAATAGATATCTTGAGTGATAGAAAGTAACTACATGTATCAAGTACTGTACTTAAGTACAGTTTTGAGGTACTTGTACTTTACTCGAGTACATCTATCATCTATGCTACTTTATACTTCTACTCCACTTTCAGAGGGAAATGTTGTACTTTTTTCTTTACTAAATGTATAAGTTTAGTAACAAGTTACTTTGCTGACTTAGATTTTACATTTTTTTTAAAATAAAAATTTGCTATAGACCTTTTTGGAGCGCCTTGACACCTGTCTCATGTCTGTGTGCTGTTAGCAGTTCCACCAAAGAGTCATTTTTTCCCAAGATGGCTTGATTTAAATAATTATTCTGGCCCAAAGAGGTAAAGCTATTCCACATTTTACTATATATAAAAGTTAAATTAAAAGTCAAAATGATAGGTAACAAAAAACAACAACTCTAATTTATTTTGTGACCCTCAGGAGGGGGCCCGACTAAGAATTAGCTGTTGGTCCTCCAATGACAACCTGAACTCTAGAGTTTGACAATGTGCTGTTTTCTTTGGGACCACTGGATGGCGCTCTTCTGCTTCAGGACATGACCTCCTTAATATGTCCTTAATATTAGCTATTAGCTTTGTTTGTATAACACCAAACCATATCAGGATATTAATGACACCTACCAGGACTGGACCAGTGTGTGATGACACAAATATTTTTTTAGAGCAAACAGCCTGAGCATTTTTATTGAAAAAAGATTTTCAGGGATTATTTTAAAATTAATTTAATTAAAATTACATCTTATTTTTAACTAATTGTATTGTCCTCTCATAGACATTTCTTAAAGATTTTAGGAAATAATATATTTTTTATAAATTGCACAATCTGAGTTTTAATTCTATTTTCAAGTAATCTAATATAAATCAATTTCAGTTTTCAGTCATGCTAACCTAAAGTCTTTAAATTAATTGCATCCTGACTTATTATAAATTATATTATAAAATAAAAAGTGCTTGCTTATTGATTTTTTAAATTAATTTAAAATTGTACTCTAAGCTTTCAATCAAATATAAATCTAAAACGTTTTAAGTGGCTTTAATGCATGTATACCGGTAAGTGCATTATGTAGTTTTATTTCGGATGTCGAGTCATAAGTAGGTCTGCCTTACGTGATTTTATTCTGAAGGTTCAACCGGAAGTCCCATCATTTTGACTTGACGCAGCTTTGTGTTCAGCCCCTCCTTCAGCGGAGCAGCGTGTTCCTCCGGGCTGACGGAGACAGCCAGCTGGTCCTACCCTGGTGCAGAGGGAGCGGAGCGGGGACTAAGCACCGCCTCAGCCCGCAGCCTCGGACACGGGCCGGGGATGGCGTCGCTCGGCGTGGGGCTGCATCTCATCCGCAAGCGGGGAGCAGGCAGGAGCGCCGCGGTGGAGAGGAGGAACCTGCTCACGGTGTGCAGGTAGGAACCACACCGTTCTTTCTTCTACACTGACACCGCGTCTGACGACAGAATTGTTTATTAATAATTTCAGAGGCGTTTGTGTGAGGTTAGCTTGGGGAGCACTGCAACCCCGGACTCCATCTGTATTTAAAGATATGACTTCATAAGAAAGTCATTCTCTGTCTGCCGGATGAGATGCATTGAAATACTGTTTAAAAGCATATTGAAATATCAGCTGACTGACCTCGGGTAATCATATGCATCTCGTTCATTCATTCAAACACTCACACACACATTCACGCCCACCAGCAGCAGCAGCTCTCCACAAGCCTCCGTTAACAACAATCACATTTCACTTTTAATTACCCTCATTAGTTCAGTGTAGGATTAAGCCCAGGCTGTAAACAATACACCGGAAACAATTTGTAATATAATCTGTTTTTAATATTATTTTCACATTTTCTATTCATGCAACTGCAAATATAATGTATATTTAAGAATGTCCCTCAGTGAAGGTTTAAAGACAGATTTCCCCTCCACTCTGCATAAATAGAACTCAAGTAGATGAATACTAAGTGCTTTTTTGTCAGCTCAAATTTAAAGATATCTCTAAAAAAAAAAGAAATGTATAAATGTTTTTGCAGAATATACAAAACATTCCAATTAATTTAATTAACAACTCAATGCATTCATGAAGGATGAGCTGGTTGATAAATATAGAGCGTGGCTGATAGATGGATGCTGAGGTGTGCTCGCACATGTCCTCTGCCTGTTTCTCCTCCTCCTCTCTTTGTCAGTTCATGTTAAAAGCGCCCTGACTATTGATTTGTGGTCCTCTCAGAGCTGCTGGCAGATGTCAGGTACTGACTGACAGTCCCTGTGGTGCGTTTGAGACCGAAGAGAAGAAAAGGTCAGAAAAGGGAAGATACGGAGGTGTAATTCTTTTTGTTTTTGGCACCAAGAAAGTGTAGGAGTTCATTTTCAGGTTACAGGAGGGTGTCATGTGGGACCGTGTGTGGTACGCCTTCCTCCATTAACGTCACTTGCAACAGATGCAAATGGAGAGTAATTAGATGCAGGAGCTCCGTGCCGACCACTCAGGTTGTTTCTGCCTCCGCACCAGCCATCAACTCGCTGATTGGCACAAGCTGAAGAGGGAGAAGAGTGAGAGAAGTGATTGCAGATTACTGAGGATGAACAAAAATATTCACTGGTTCCAGCTTCTAAAATGTGAAGATTTAATGCTTTGCTATATGATTATAAATGATAAATATAATATAAACTTTGCATCTTTGGGTTTATGACTGCTGGTCGGACAAAACAATTTCAATGTCACATTGGGAAATTTTTATTGTTATTTTATACTATTTTTCTGACATTTTATAGACAAGTTGATTAACCAAGCAGACTCATTGATAGTTAGTTTGCAGCCCTATTAACATACATATTCTGCTCTTTTTTAAAACTGCATGATGGTTAACATTGAGGGATATATTTTCAATGCAAATTCTTATGCATCATTTCCTGGTATACAGTATTTGTCATCTTTGGAACAATAAGATCTTGACAAGAATTTAAAGTGAGAGGAAAGCAGAGACAGCTGCAGTAGCTTGAAACACAAATACACACCTGCCAAAAGATGCCAGTTCTGCCTTTTTAAATTGTGTTTCTGGGGTCAGGGTTAGGATTTAATGTTGAAAACACAACCCCAGGAGTTACATTTTAATGCAGTGTAAGTTAAAAGTGTTGGTGGACAGGTGTTTTGACCGTCTGACCGTAAAGGAACTACTTTATTCAGTTGATCCAATAGAGGGATGAATCAGTTTTATCAATATACCGGCACTCTAAAAAAGACCTTTTATACAATTGCATTTGAGTCCACTTAGTTATTAATAAAGGTTTACTGTATTTTAACTTAATTTAAAATTTCCGTGTAAGGCATTTTGGTCCACATCTGTTGTTTTAAAATGTGCTCTGTAAATGAATTTGACTTGGCTCTGTATGTTAAAACCATCTTCACAGCGATATATATATAATATAATGTGTAGTACATTGTCGACTGCAGATGTACTTAAAGCGTTCCTAAACTTCGAACTGGCGCTCATTATTCGTAATCAACAGCATACTGTATATGTACATCAACATATTATACATGTGTTTTTCCTGATACAATTTAATTCATGTTTTTGTGCTTAAATTCCTTTTTGTGTTAATGTTAAAAAAAGACAACTGAGAGAACAGAGAGGAAATTTTCCACACAGAGGAAATTAGGTCTGTGTAAATTGCTGTGATGAGCAGGGTTGTTTTTCAAATTGTCTGAAATATACATGATATGTCATTAAACCTTCATGCGAAACCGAAATCTATCAGTTTTTGTATTCTTTCACAGGAAGCATGCACTCTGTGGTCACCCTGCTGCTAAGCAACGAGATAGAGGGAGAGAGATGAAGTCAGATTATTTAGCTATCGCACACTATGTGGTAGACTTAACACAACACACACACGACACACATTGCAGCCTTGTCCATTAACTCTCCTTCCTGTCTTAATTAGTTGAAACCAGATTAGACAGTCTTTCGGCGGACATATTTCATAGTGGGCAGCAAATTATGGCTTCATCACAGGATATTAATCAAAGCGTCACCACAACTAAAGAGGCCAGATGTGTTTATGTGCCTTGTAACTGATGACAGACATTTTGTTTTATGTCAAATAAGAGTCTTCTTTTTGTTTCTTTGTTCTTATGTTCATTTGGTCAAATGTGTATTTACATTCCTCGTCTTTGACATCATTCAGTCTGGGATCAGACGGCAACAAAGAAAGCATTTTGTCATTGTGGCACCTCGATGCCAGTGTAGAAAAATGGGAATAGTATAGTGATACTCACACTTCCATAAAGTTGGGGGACTCACACGAGTAAAAATTGAAGCAGCAGGGGCCAAGATATCCTGACTTTTGAGTATGTGTAACAAAAAAGCTGGATCCTACAATTCCCATGATGCAACCAGTAGCACCTTTTCTTCAGACCCTCCTTCCTGGTAAATGCCCAATAAGTTGACCTTTTGAACTACAGGCCCAATAAAAGATTTTAATACCAGCGTGTGGATCTTCTTTTGTGTTCAGGTTTTCAGTGAAGACTCTGCTGGACCGCTCCTGTTTCGAGACAATAGACGACACATCTCCAGAGTTCGTTAACTTTGTTTCCATCCTGGAGCACATCCTCAGTCATCGACTCAAAGGTAAAAAACGTAAGCAACCCTCTTCTCATCCACATGCAGGTAATTAACCTGTACACATACGTGTTATAATTAAACTGCAGAATACAATATTATTTTTCTTTATTTGAAAGTTAATGAGAGTGACAGGAAAAAATATTGAAGAATATGCAAATATTTTGAGCAGAATTGCTGACTCGTCGTTTTGATTGACAAGTTTAGGTAGTAATCGGCCTCTTGTTTCCGTTTATTGAGATTTGTGTCAAGAATGGACACTGGTGGTAAATATTCTCAGTACCAAGCACAGTATATTCTTATCCCTCTAACTATAGTAATACTGGCCTGCTAAAGATGAATATTTTAATCTCCACTTCCAGAAAGTTGGATTCTTTTCTTTACATTTTTTCCACCTCTAACAGCTTCTAAAATATATTTAAGTCCAATGAGTGCGCAATTTATTTCACTCCAATGTAATTTCTGTGTAAAAAAAAAAGCCCTTCAACTGTATCCACTGCCATTTGAATAACATGTACAAGAGCATTATAAATGCAGATTGTAAAAACCTCTGTTTTTGTCCCTTTCTCTCAGGTCAGACAACTTGGTTTGGCTATGAAAGTCCTCGGAGTTTCTGGGATTACATAAAAGCTGCCTGCGGTAAAGTCCCTCATAATTGCATCCGAAGCATCGAGAGTATGGAGAATGTGCGATCATCGAGAGCTAAAGTGAGTATAAAACTGTCTCAGGATCAGATTTAATTTTCCGAGTAAGCAGGGAATAAAAAACTTGACTCTTCAAAACATCAGAAAGTCTAATACAAACAGAGCATCAGATTTAAAAAAAAAAAAAAAAAAAAAAAAAAAAGTTTAATTTAGCCACAAATTTGATAGATATAAGCAATACCACTATCATACACGCAGCACTACATCTTCTTGCACACACACATACTGAACAATCAGGGGTCTGTTATTTTAGCCTTCTTTGCATTATCCACTCAGAAAAAGAACAAAGGGAACAAAAAAACGCTAAGAACACTTAACACATAAAACATGACACAGTTTAACCCCGCAGGTAAGAGAACAAACATTTGGAGCTAATATTGTTCTACAATCAGGCTGTAGGTGAAAACAAGACACACACACACACACACACACACACACACACACACACACACTCTCTCAGGTCATAATCTCTTTAAGCTTCCACTAACGGCTCAATGTTACTTGTTTCTCTCTCTGCAGGGCCGGGCATGGATCAGAGTGGTCCTGATGGAGAAAAGATTATCAGAATACGTCTCATCTGCACTGAGGGACTTCAAAACCACCAGGTCTTAATGTGTTGCTTGTTTACTGCACACACTGTTTCCCCTTCAACCACACGATGACATTTTATCACATCAAGTCTATTTGGGAAGTGTTTATCTCCAACATCAGCATGCTTGCACGATCATTTAGATCTTCTTACACTTGACTTCGAGAAATCAATTATCACACATCCGTTGACGAGATATGGACGAGTTAAATCAATGCCCATAATGTGCGCACGTGTGTTGACTAGGAGGTCTTATGAGGACGGAGCGATCATGCTGGGAGAGGAGGCGGGGCTGTTGGCAGACACACTCATCGGACTCAACACCATTGACTTGAGGTACTAATCGCTTTCTGCTATTTCTTAATGTAACTCTTCAGTCCTGCTTTCCTTCCCTTCCAGTGTAGCAGGTTTTTAAAAGAAAAATGACACAACTAGCAGAGAAACAAAGAGGCCTAAACTGCAGGTGCATCACCTGCAAATGTTGCAGAATTATGTGATAGGGCAAGACAAAAAGTAGTAAAAAATAAATCATATGCCCAACACAATGCGTTAGCAAAGAGAAACAGTGATACTCAATGGTAAATTAAGCAAACTTATTAGGATATTTGCTGAACACTACAAACAAGGACCTCAAGAAAAACCCATCAAGTAGAATCAAACAATGTCCTCAATAGATTGTTACACATTTGTATTTACTTCCAGGCCGTTGATAATGCCTTAGATGAGATTGGTAGAAAATGTATTGAACATTTTTCCATAAAGCAAACGCTGTATTAAAATATATACTAATACCAAATCGCATAGCGGACTGGAGGTTAGTTGAAAGAAAAAAAAATCTAGTGGCTAATTTGGATATTTCAGATAAAGTTAGAAGTTCTTGGATAAAACTAGAGGTGTTGAGGAGAAATAAATCCTCATCTAACCCTGCTGAAAGGACTTATACAGCACCTATATAAAGTGTCTATCTCCCATGGAAGTGTTCGTGTTTTATTGATTTACAACATTGAATCAATTTTTTGGACACCGATCAACAGAAGTTAAAACAGATCTCTTCAAAAGGATCGAGATTAATTACAAATATAAAGAAATATAAATAATATAAACAAATTATACTTTACTCCTACATCACCACTGCTGCAGCATGAATGTAAAGACAACATTACAAGTTGATTTTCCATCCTTGTCTTTAGCTTCTGTTTGAAAGGAGAGGGTCTGGACGGCAGCTGCCCCGCCGTGATCGACTACACGCCTTACCTGAAGTTCACTCAGAAGTATGTGAGGTCAAATAATATCCATCACACAGTTCATTATCCTTGTACTGTATAGCAGGGTTCAACAAAGTCATACATGATCCTCGTATTTACATTGTTTTCATGTTATTTGTGAAAAATCATCTAAAGGTTTTAACTATGAAAGACTTCAGTTTCTTTTTTTTTTTTTTTTTTTGTCGAGAGGGTAGGATTTGGCCCACGGGCCGCTCTACTTACCACTGGTGAGCTGGATGTGTACTAATATGATATAATATACGCTGGTTCTCTGTGCAGTGCAGACAGCATCAGCAGCGACGAGGAGGAGATGAGGACTCTGGGGAGCAGCGGCAGTGAGAGCAGCACCCCCGACAAAACGGCCACAGCCGCCTCTATCTTCACCGAGCAGAGCAACTTGGTCAGCAAGTGCAAACGCTTTGAGCAGAAGTACCGGACGTCGCTTGAGCAGAAGGTAGTCTGTGTGTGTTTAACATTACTGTTATTTTCATCAAATTGGATGGTAATGCATGCAAACATGACATTTTCCATGATGTCTGCATGATCATTAGAGGTTGAATTGTCAAATGCCTGGAGGAGATGGGTTCTGTGAAGCAAACACACAGCTGGATGTTATTTTGTGAACATACAACATCTGTAAAGTGCTTCCTTCTGTGGCGTCAGCTGTTATTCAAGACTATGGAGCTGCCACAGTCTCTCCGGTTATTTTGTTTGCTTTGTGCCAGAAAAAAAAGATTTCTACAGCGGTGCCTTCTTGACACATGGAAAACAGAGCGTGCGTGTGTGTGTTTGTCGCAGGGTTATCTGGAAGAGCTGGTCCGTCTACGTGAAGCCCAGCTGTCAAAGGCCGTATCTCATAACAAAGCCCTTCAGCAGAGCCTAGCAGACACACACCTCTCACACACACTGGAGAAAGAACAGCTCAAGTACATCGTACATGAACTACAGAACCAACTGTAAGTGTGTGTGTGTGTGTGTGTGTGTGTGTGTGTGTGTGTGTGT
>CALSBV010010223.1:11204309-11230270 GCA_943590825.1 Bovichtus diacanthus
TGTGTGTGTGTGTGTGTGTGTGTGTGTGTGTGTGTGTTTTGCAGCAGCTCCAGCTGTTAGTTTGACATTCAGGGCGCAGCAGGAAGCCTGCAGGTTGCAGGCGGTTTGCTGTTTGTGTGTTGTTGAATCAATCGCTGCTATTAGCCAAGAGGAAAAGCTCTTTTGAATTAATCTTGTAATCAGTTTCTGCGTTTGATCAATTGTAATGTTTGCTTGAAAGTCTGTCAAAAGGATTTGAGTCACGCTCTCTGGAAATGAAGCTGCAGTCTCAAAGCAGCGTGATGAGTCAGTGGATGTTTTCTAATGCAAATAGAGTGAAAAGCAAAGTGACATGCAGCGCTGACAGAGAAAGAGTCAGAGAAAATGTGATTGACACTGTGAGTCAGAGAGTATTTAGAGAGTAAAAATCCGCAGGTAAAAGTGTCTGCTTATAAGGGAGTTTGCAAGAGTGTCCAGGCTGAGTAGAGATCTGAGTCTGTAAAAATAGATCAGCGATCTGATATGGATATTGCTTTTGTTTTATTTTTTTTACACCAACACTTTACAAACTACCCTTAGATTTACTTATTGGATAATTGTGAACAAGATATGTTGTGGGACATTTCATATTTTGAAAAATAAACTTGTCGGTATAATGGTGACACCTTCTTCTAGCTTTTCTAGCCTTTTTTTTACTTTTTGATTGCTTGTGTAGTTTTTGTACCATCTTAAGAAGCTACATCATGTATTTGTAGATCTTTTATTTTATTTGAAGAGTTTTAGTCAATAAATAACCTGTAAATCTGGACATCTATTGTCTTCAGGACGGTGCTGAAGAACAATGATTTGCGGTCCAGACAAGAGTTGACAGCCCATCTGACCAATCAGTGGCCATCTCCCGTCGCCTTGGATGCCAACGCCGTCGCCTTGGACACGCTGCTGTACAGGAAGAGCACGGGACAGTGGGAGGAGTATGTAGATGAGTTCCGCTTCCAACTAATAATTATTTTTCCATTATTGATAAATCTCAGTTATTTATAATGAATTATTAAATTGTTCACAAACATATTTGGCACAGACAAGGACATGTTGCACATTTATGCACTTGATGAAGTTTCCAGTGTCTCCTACTGTGTAATTCAGTTAGAGGTTCCTGCGTATGCCCCACTGTTATATATATATTTGGTAGCAGTTTAGTAAAATGATTACTAAAGTGATTGTATTGCTTTAACCCTGCAACACAAGTTATGTTATTAAATTATGATTCTAACCTGAACATAAACGTGACTCAAGATAAAAAAAAATTGGCAAGCTGGATCTATAGCAGCAAAAAGATGGAAATTAGCACAAAGACGATGTACCTCCAAGAATTTGTTGGAAATAAAGTATGGAACGGGGGTAAAAACCTGGTTATTTTTTGAATTATTCAAATAATTGTATAGTGGAAAATGCCCAGGATGACACAGTCTAACACCAAAAGGTGATACATTTAAATGTACAATGATTAAAAAAAAAACAAAACAAAGGAATAACCAGCAAAGAATCAATTTTGTAAATCTGAGACCAGCAAATGTTTTATTATATATTTTTTTTTATTTACTCAAACAAATTAATTACACAAATGGTTGTTGATTCATTTCCGATAGTTTCAGCACCAGCTATGTGTGATCTTTACTAATCCTCTGTCCTCTTTTTTGTTTTGTTTTGCAGGAAGAGTTTCCAGAGTCTGGAGCAGCTGTCTGCAGACATGAGTCTCTCCCAGATGTCTCTTGAACCGTCACACACACCGAGTCTGGAGGCCAGGCCGACCAGCACGCACTGGCCCCACCAAGGTACGTCTCCTTCTGCAAGTAAGCCCCCTTGTCCGGGAGGCTCTCCACTCTGATGTGAGTATTGATCGTGTGTATCTTGTCCCTCAGGTAAAGAGGAAACTCCGTCTCTGAGAGGTCTGTGCGGCTCCCTGACCTCAGTCGCAAGTTACAAGTCTCTGGCCAGCCTGAAGTCCAGCGAGTGTTTGGCCAGCCCTGCGACAGAGATCAGCAGCCCAGGCTTCACTCCTTCGTAATGAACGGAGAGCTAAAAAAAAAACCCAGATCTCCAGACAATCCAGGACCTTTCTTAATGTAGGTGATATAGATTTGTAGACATTTATGTTCTGTATGTGGAGCCCGGTGCTTTAACAGATGGAAGTCAGGTTTGCAAGTTGAGAATCTGGTGTAGCATGTTCTCTGGATCGTGTTAAAACTCGAGAGAAGCTCCGTCAGACCGAAAAAAGTCCTTAATATTAATGTACCATTCAGTGGAAACAACCTCTGACTCTTTATCGAGGATCTCCTGCTGTTACTTCATCAATATGTGTTTAAATTATTTTGTTTTGTTGGATCATTTTTTTTTTTCCTTTTATGGGAATTAAAACAATAGCAGTTGATGTAAGAATCGAAAGGTTTCCCAGGAGATCACAGCATGCTGAAAACAGAAAATACTGAAAGCCTCGGTGTTAAGTCTTGTCACTACGAATAATTTCCTGTAGTTAAAAGGGTCTTTTATTATGTTACTGTGCTGTTACTGCTGCAACTGAATTTATATAATGTTTTTTTAATCGAGCAATCTCTTTTGATTTATGATGAATGCACCTCAACTTTGTCAGATTATGTCAAAGTTTTGCTGTCTCACATTTTATTTGTCTTTGGTCAGTGTTATTTTGTCAGTGTTGTGCATAATGCAGTGTCACAGGGCTTGTTCTCAGGTAATGATCCCTACAATTAATATTCACCCCTCTGGGTTTACTTTAAAGTCCAGCTTTATCAGACAGACTCTTATTATTCCCTTTAATTATTCAAATGCAGTACTTAAATGGCTACCTAAAACTCAGAATAATGATCTGTGTTTGTTAGCAAGTAAAGAATATCTTGCAAAAGATATTTTTGAGAATGAGATCCAAGTGAATATTAGTAACAAATCATTTGTATTACGGGTGACTCGCCGTGTACCTCAACACTGAACTCATGATTTGCACAGACATGCAGCAGATGTTTTATTGGATTTGTTTGCATTTTAATCCTTCATTTTGAATAAACTGCACTTACTCAAACAGTGAGAACCTGATTTCTTTTAGCAATGACCAGGTGGGATGATGAAGCTTGTACAAAGTCAATGAATGAAAATAATTCCCAAAGAATATCAGGCATGTATATTGAACATTTGAGACGTCACAGTTTCAGAATGTTTACATGTGTCACAGTCATCTTCTACAGTCTCACTCTCATAATACATAAACACTCTCATAGCTTTACACTGGTACGACTTTGGCTTTTTTCGTGTGTTTGTCTCTTTGTCACACACGTGTTCACAGGTCACTGGGGATTGGAATGCAAAAACATGGAGATCATGTCTTAGTGTCGGGGGAGGATACACAGAGGAATAAATAGAGATTAATCTTTCATCTCGAATGAAAGGACTTCAGACACAGTGCACTCGATCCCAGAATGGTTTGACAAAATTACAAATTATTAACAAAACTGTGGGTGCCGTCTGCTGGCTTTCAAATGCATCAAAAAGCATGTGATTTGAACACTGATCTGAAAAAACATTATTTATTTTCAGTAGTGCCCTGTAGTATCTGTAGTGTTGAAAAAAAAAAAACCATAAAATCATAGAATATTAAATTATAAAGACTAATAAAAATAATTTCATATAAATCTTGTAATTCAGCAGTTCATTATTCTTTTCCCACTTCTATTTCTGCTTGTTTTTAGTTTGGCAACGTGAGCCTCTCCCCTTCTACAGGTAAAGTCTAGCAGTAGTTATGTTTGGTGTGGAGAGAAATGACTGGAAATCTATCAGGTGTTACTGGTCTGCAGTGGCCTGAGTGTCTTCTTCTGGTTGTGTTGGCGGAAAAAAGCTTTTCCAAACTCATAAGTGCTGATCATGATTGCGCAGGCCGGAGCCACTTTGATCACCCTTGGGATGAAACCTGGCAAGAGTGACAACAGATAAGGAGTGATTACATGCCATGTAGTTGGGTGTAGCTATAATCATTCACCAAATAGTACTGAAGTAGTTACCTGCAAACAGTCCACCAAAGCCGTCCCGCGCCACAATCCTGCTCATCACGCTGAAGGTGGAGACCTGACCTGACACTGATGAGACAAAGACGAGTCAACATCACAGGACACATTAACTCCATTCAAATATGGACCACAAAGGAAGTTGCTTCAGTAATGTAGAACGACCTTTTCTGTCTGCTCCCACAGTCTGATGCACCTATTCATCAACACCACCTGTCAGGTTTCAAATGTTTTAACCAAACACGTACAGTTTTCCCTTTTTTTTTACCCTTTAGTGTAGGAAAAACCATCTTATTCCACACTGGCCGTCCTTTGTGCCAGGAGCCATCAGGCTCCACAACCAGGGGTCCACTCCCACATGAGAACTTTAAGACCTGCACCATTTGAATTTATTTTATTTGATTTGATAGGGACGATGCAATTTAACAGTTCCAATACAGAGCATGAAACTGATGTGCTGCACAGAGAGTTTATAGCTTTAGCTCATGTTCAACTCTTGTCCCTAGTTGGGCTTTTACAGGCCTTATTAGTTTCATCTGCTATTTACTGTGGACCTTTGACTACTTAATCCTGCATGGATTCCGGCACACTTTCACAAGGACTCATATATTCATTAATTTGTACATGTACATTTATATCTATTGATAGACTGAGACTATTTATTCATTGACAGACAGACTGTACATGTGTTCGCTCACTCACTCATTCAGAGATCCAGTGCAGATATCTAGGGCCAGCTACTCAGTGTTTTACTTTGTCTTTATTTATATATTGTATTTTTATTCTTATTATCTTTGTTTGGTTCTGTACTCTTAGCTGTACCTCTCCTGTGTTTCATTCTAATTGCTGTTGCTGCTTTGACACCTGAATTTCCCTCCAGGGATTAATAAATGACATTTTATTTGATGTTTTATTTATCTTATCTTGTATATTGTCTACTAAAAGAGAAGGTTGTTTTGGATTAAAAGGAATCCAAGACAAAGTTTGGCTGCACAATCTCCACAATCTTTACATGTACGCCCTGACGAATGCAAGTACCACCTAGGGCAAACTCAAACTTTTTCAGACCAAGGACCACTTAACCAATAAAAACCCCTCATGGACCTCCTAACTGCCCAAATATCCATAAACAACAGGCCTGCTTACCACTGCAACAGTATATTACACATTACAGGCTGATATTGAGGTTTATGTGACCTTCTCTACATCGCTCGTTCACACATTAAATCAACAATACAAATACAACTATGGATTCTACAAGCATTTCATTCATATGTCATCTAAACGGTAAATGCTGATAGACTTTACACATCATATGAAACGTAGAGTACATTTATTACTGAGTTTATGTCGGAGCGAACAGAGCCACAACTTACTTATGAAAATTAAGTGTTTTTTCACATCCAAGCTTTTTTCATGAAAATTAAGTCTTTTTTTAAATCAATGTTTTTTCCATGAAAATTAAGTATTTTGACATCCAAGTTTTTTCCAGGAAAATTAAGTTATTTTTTTTTTTTTTTGTTTTTACAGCCAAGCCTTTTACATCAGGGGTTCTCAAGGGGTTCTTGTAGCTGCTGAACCACTGCATCAGGACGATGCCCCTTGACTGTCGTGTCAGATTTTTCATTTAATTTTAATTGCAATCTTAAGAAGCATTTATTACTTAATATACCAATAAAGAATAATGCCATAATTACAATTCTTTGCTTGTAGCTCTCCCAGCTCCACCTGCCTCCTCGTTTTGACGACATCAAAAGGTAATGTTACAATGGATGCAAACTGAAATAAATGGAAATATGTATTAATTAGTAGGTTACAGTTTAATTCTGAATTGTGATAATTTTGTTGAGTTCTGTTTCTACAGGTTGAAAAGAGACAAGAGGCAGATGCACTTACAGAGCCAGACAGCGCTCCAGATACGAAGGTAATGGTAAACGTGGGTTCTCTGGTGTTATTTAGCTCACACAGCCAGCGCTTGCCGTTCTCGTAGTTGTACCAGTACATGGCCGAGAAGGGCACGTCTCGGAGGAGCGTGGGCCCCAAACCTCGCCACAGAGAGAGCCAGCCCTCTGTCTGCACTGCAGAGCGGATGCAGTCAGTCAGCTCCCTGTACGACTGTTTCTGAGACTGCAGCTTCGTACGGATCAGCTCCAGAGGGCTGATCACTGACACTGAACCCACTGACACATACACAGAAAACAGAGAGGAAAAGCTCAAAACGCATCTTCCATTGCTGCAGAACAGAAAATAAGAAAAATCATACTATCAAACGCGTCAGGTTACAATTAAATCAAAGACCATTTTTTCATTATGGTGGAACATTTTAATTGAAAAGATTAGTGCATCTCTTTTTACGAGGTAGTATCAAGCAAATTGTATTAATCCTCATAAACTGCCCTTTGTTTTTTTAACTATTTTTAATAACTGCTCATTGAACCAAGTCAGGGTCACAATGTGTCAGATGATGTTTTCAAAATGAAATCTAGTGTAGGATGAAATTACAGACACCCTTGAAAATAAATCTGGAAAATGGAACCACCAGCATTATTAAAATACTGCAATAAGTCAACCATGCTGAAAGGCACTCTAATGAATCAAAAAAATATGCCTTTTCACCTGGTACGTTTTTGTTAAATTGATATGTTCCATTCTGTGAACAATAATTGAATGCAGACGATCAGTAATTGATGTTAAAGCTGCAACAGAGCTGGAATTGGACCCGTTCTCTCGACGTGACAACAGTCAGCTCACCTCTAGCGATAGCTCCTGCCAGAAGCGGAGCCTCCTGGGCGTAGTCTCCCATCCTGACCCTCAGCGCTGCACACAGCTGGTCGTAGCTTGTGAAGTAGATCACTGTAGCAGGCACTGCCATCACACTGGAGGAAACACAAACGCAAAATATCCAGGTATAATTATGCTTCCATCAAGAATATTCCAAGCAGGGAAATTGTCAGCCACAAAAACAACACCAATAAATTAATTAACAAATTATTTATTAAAGAAAAATCCATGAAGATAATACTTAACATAAATCCATCTTTGGTAATCAGCCCTCAAAGAAAACCAAAAGTGGTTTGCCACTAATTGGTACAACTTAAAAATAAAATGCACCCTTAATGAGCGCATCAGCTACATGCTAAACGACTGTCGACCAACCACATTTGCTTAATAACTCGTCTCTAAAAGGGGAGAGCTGGCAGGATGAAGTGCAACATGGGAATAAAAGACTTTACACTCACAGGGTTGGAGGTAGACCGCTCCATAATGCCCTTGTTCCTTCATGGCGAACGATCTTGACGAAGGCATCCTGCAGAGATGCAGAGTGTAGAATCAGTGTAGGAAGACAAACAAGCTAGTGCACTTGTGTTACTAACGCCTAACCTTTATATTTAATTTTAGTAAAGAGTGAATGATGACATGCATTTGCTATCTGAAATGGTTACCAGTGTGCCATTGAAGTGACTGGGGGCTTTGTACCAGGCCTTGGAGTTTCCGTTTTCACACACGCATATGTGATCCATAAGTCCATTGCAGTAGACAAAGCATTTCCCTGAAAGATATTGAAAAAAACAACAACATATGTTGTCATTTAACATGTAATATATTAAACATAATACTAGACCAACACAGTTCATATTCATTATACCTTTGGGGAAAGGATTTTTCTGCGCTTGCAGTCTGATCTTCACGACATCCAAAGGTGTAACTGAAAAAAGGAACATTTAATATGAGCTTCTATGTATGAAATTACATACACTGTACAAATCATGATAAATGTGATGTCTTTCTATGCAAATTATAGATTTACTGTACTTATATAATACACCAATGCTTGTAAATGTTTTTGGACTGATTTTTATAATGTACTGAATTAAGTAGAAAACAGTGAATCCTAGGAAGGAAAGGAAAACAAATGGCAGTAATGTTGCCAGTGGTGGAATGGAACTAAGTACATTTACTCAAGTATTGTACTTAAGTACTTGTACTTTGCTTAAGTATTTCCACTTTCAGCTACTTTCTTCCTCTTCTCCATTACAATTCAGGGGGAAATATTGTACTTTTTACTCCACTACATTCATCTAACATGTGAGCCGTTAAAAAAAGAAAGTACATTCTCATAAATTACACTACATAACGGTATATTAAGTAGTTAAAATGTGCCATTCATTAACAACATTAAAATGAGCGTCTTACATAAATGCATAATATTCATAATATAGAATATATATAACACTTTTAGTGATTTGAGTACTTTTACTTTTGATACCTAAAGTACATTCTGATGCTCATACTTCTCTACTTTTACTTAAGTGATATTTTTAATACAGGACTTTTACTTGTAATGGAGTATTTTTTACACTGTGGTAGTACTACTTTTACTTGAGTAACAATATCGGAGTACTTCCATCACTAGGCTAAATGTTACATTACATGAGCTAAAACAAGTAAACGCACCAGCCTAGTTCTTTAAAACACAGTAAACACACATGATGATTAGTATCTTGTATCTCACCCAACAGAGACGTGAGGATGGCTCCAGAGCAGGACGACAACATCTGCTGGAGTGGAGTAATGCCATTACTGGCTGCAGGACTTTGACCACTCATACTCTCTTCTTAAAAAACTAAAAGATACAGTTTGACTTCAGACACATTGTAATAAGTACGTTAGTAATCATCATACAATGACGTATTTGCAGAAAGAGCTAAGTATTGGCTACAGAAACGAAAGCGATAGTACGGTATTACAATATAGTTCCAGTGATGTAACATTGCATGAAAATAACTCTGGATAACCAGAGTTAGCAAATCACTGAAGCTAACTTTCCAACGTTACCTGCTAAAGTGCCTCAGCATCAACGAAGGTTTTTACATGTTCTACAAGGAAGGCATAGCTCAAACACGTGTGTGTTCAGGGGTTGTAACCTTAGCTAGCTGGTTAGTTTACACAGCAAACCTTATATTATGTCATTTACTACGCAATATGCATTTCAGCAGAGCACATTCTTGGACTTTTTATAATTTAATATTACATTAAATATAATCAAGGATACAAAAACAATTACACATGTAATGTATACACAGTTTTTTGTAAACGAGAACATTTCTTGATGTACGTTTTTTATATATCTATTATTTTTCACAATAATGTGGAAACATCACATCCGAACACAGGGAGCGTTTACTTATTTCCGCTGTTGCCAGGGTTGAAGAGTTTCCGGAAAAAAACACAACTTCTCAGTTTCATGCATGTATGGAAAGGACAACAGAAACGATCATCAAAGACAGGCGGGTTATTTTGTAAGAATACAATCTGAATTTAATGTAAATACAAAGCTGCTGGGATAATCTTTAGCATAAATTGGGAAATGTGTGCTTTTGACCGTGGCAGTGGTTACGTGACCGGAAAGCGTCAAACATGGCAACCCATACTTCCTCTACCATTGGATTTAAAGCGGGAAAGAAACGTTTGTCAAGCAGTGATCCAAAAAAGTTTACTACAGCTGGGTAAACAGTTGTTACACCTCCTGCCACTGGATAGTTTATGGTAACAAACACAGCAACACAGCTGTTGTACCGTGTATTAATGTTAGCTTACGAAATAATGTAACGTAAGTTAAGCAAAGCAGCTAACCGGCGAAGCTGTCTGCATGCCGGGCATTCGTTAACGTTACACGGTAAACCTGCATTAAAAACAAAAACCGTTACCGTCAGTTAGCTTAGCGTACATTTGAATATCGACGGAGCAGTAACGTTAGGCTAGCGTTACATTGCTCATCTATATAACTATTCAGACGCCCTTCCTGTCTTACTGTTTATCTTTGAAAATAACAATTTCTTCGTTTACACACAGGGGGCAACAAGGACTTCCTGCGGAATGTTTGCTCGAGACAGGAGGGCAAAAAACAACAGTTTCTTCTCAATGAAAGAGAATGAAATGAAGCCGAAACGCACCCAGAAACATACAGAACCCAATTGGCAAGGTAATGTTATTGTATATGTTATTATTTACCCCCACAATATGTTTATTTCAAATGTTACCACCCTGAAATACAGTCCATAACATTCATATTATATACTCTTAAGTATTCAGATGTTTTACTTAAATAAAAAGAACTCTTTCCACAGTGTAAAAATGCAGCAGTAAAAGTCCTGCATTGAAAATCGTACTTAGTGTTGAGTAAAAGTACAAAAGTATTAGCCTCAAAATACACCTTAAGTATTAAAGTAAATTTAGCAACATAACATGTTCCCTTTCAGAAAGTTTATATTACTGTATTATATATCATATTATTGGAACTGATGCTTTAACACCTAAGCAACATTTTTACCACTTTATCTACTGTTGGATTGTTTAATCTGTAGCACAGTATCATATTTGAAACTGATCACGTTTTGTTTGAGACATCTTAATCTGTAAAGTAACTTCTAACAATATTTGCCACTGAAATCTAGTAGAGTAGAAGTATAAAGTAGCATACAATTGAAATACTCAAAGTAAAAGTACCTCAACATTTTACTTAAGTAAATGTACTTAGTTACTTTCCACCACTCAACAAAACACTAAAGTGCTGCACTGACACAAACGAGAAAGGGGGGGAAAAACAAGAATGCCTGTTTTAATACATTTTTATATATATATATATATATATATTAATTGCAATAGATGCAAAACAAGTGTTTAGAAGAAAAATAAAAGTTCTGCAAGCTCGGAAACAGAATTGTCCTCAGAAATGTTTATTACCATCACTGAGTAATGTAAGGGATGTTTTTCAATTTCCAAGTTATAAATCTGCTCCACAAAACCTAAAAAAACAATCTCACTTTTATTCAAAGTATTTGAGTCCCAACTATCTTCACTTAAAGACTGTCTTGCCAAGTATTTACAATTGCTTACTTTGAACTGCCGCTAAAAACAACACCCAGTTGATAATGATTAATAAACATAAAACAAACTTCTCATTGTATTTCTGAAGCTGTACCCATTACAATTTTGAAATTTGACCGAATGAATGACTCAATCAATCAGTTTTTGAAATGAATGGTTTAATTTGTGATTGATCACTCAATTGAGTAGTGGCCACTTATTCCAGCACTTCAGCTAAGATTTACCAGTCGACGTGTCTATTTCCCTTTCTCATCCTGTGACTTTACTGATTGCATTTTTAGGGAGAGGCCTCAGTACTGCCGGTGAAAAGGCAACATGTGTGTCCTCTTCTGCTCAAGTCAAACCATTTGCTGGGAAAGTGTTTTACCTGGATCTGCCATCAAACAGAATAGCGGAGACATTGGAGAGTGACATTAAAGACCTGGGAGGGGTGAGACAAAAACACATTTTCCATTTTTTCTGTGTCAGCTTGTCATATCCATGAGTCACTCACAACACACAATGTTATATTTTCTCCCCCTCAGCCCAACTGACTTAAACAGGCTCCAGCAGATCAACAAAGGCTTATCAGCAGTACAATAACTTTGCCTTGATAAAGTATTTTGGCAAAACTCTCATTTAAATCAGAAAATAGCTGTAGTAAACAAGTAAAGTAAACAAGATTACAAATCTGACTCGGATATTCAATGCCAGATTTTGGCACTTGACAGTTTTTGTTTTGTATTTCTATTTAGTTTGGGTACCATCCCTGGAAGACATTCTTAACGTACTCTGTGCGTTGCAGTTGTTATTGAAACTTAAAATGTTCCCAAAACAACATATCCTGTTTTTCTCTCGTTTGTCACTCAGACTGTTGAGAAGTTCTTCAGTAAAGAAATTAAGTATCTGGTATCCAACAAGAGGGAGGCTAGATATGTGCATTGCCTCAGGCAGGACTCTCCTGTCCCCAGCCCGGACTCCGGCCCGAGTTCATCTCACCCTCGGTCAAACCAGCCTGGCAGCAACATCAAAAGCAAGTCTCAGGGTCAAACAGACACAGTGAGTTCACTTTGATTGTTTAATCTATAGTGCAGATATGTTTTTAGGTCTACCTCACTTCTTACCTGTGCAATTTACTTCTAGATAATTTTCACTGGTTATGTCATGATTTCAATTTTCTTTTCTTTCTTTTTTTGTTTTACAGTTTGTTCCAAGTCGAGGGAAGTCTTTGGTGGAGAGAGTGGTGAAAGAGCAGGTTTGTTAAGTCAACACTGATGGGTTTAGTGAAGAACTTTTAACTACTTGTTTCTTTTCTCTGCTAATACACATTTGTTTGGTTTCAGGAGAGGGTGAAAATGAACAAGATCCTGTCAAATGCTCTGGAGTGGGGTGTGAAAATCCTCTACATAGATGGTATGTTGTTGTAAATAATAGATGACGTAATGTAACACAAACTGATTTAACCTCCACATTATTTGAATGTATAAAACTAATGACTTACTGTGGTGTTATGTCTGTTGTGGCACTTGCAGATATAATGGCATATATTCAGAAGAAGAAAAAAAGTGTCAGCTGCCAGTGTCCTGCTACCACTGCTGTCAAAACAAGTGTAGGTTTACAGGTTCAAATTCTTAAATGAATCATATTTTGGGATAGTTATCTTAAAAATATTTGGTTTAACATCGTAAAATTATTTTTTAATGTCAATCTTTATAGGTCAAAGCTGACCCGCCAGCAAAGCAAGGATTTCAGAAATGCAAAGGTAAATGTTATGTAGTTATTACCCAGTCTTTTATTTCTTTAGGCAGAAATGTTGTCCATTGTTTTTGTTGCTTTTATAGATGCATACTCAAATTGAAATGGACTATCTACAATATTTGTTCCAGGGGGGCGGATCTGTAAACCGTTCGTCAAGGTTGAGGATTCAAGCAGGTAGGAGACAGTATATCAAAATAAGCTCATATCCACTTTGAGTTGCTTACATCTGTTTTCTATAAAAGTTTATTTTCCCCTCCTCAGACACTACCGTCCAATCTGCCTTACTATGCCAAACATGCCAGAGTTCAACCTGAAGACTGTTGCTCCCTGTAGTCCCTTTAGTGCCGACGACAAGGGAACACCTGGGAACAAACAGCTGGGACACAGGTATGGTGTTTCTTCTCCACTCTGCTTTTAGCTAATTTAAGGTGGACAGCACAGTTTGTCAGGCTTTCACAAGAACTACATGCTAACTGACAGTTCCGGCCCGTCCAGTCTAGGAAGTGATGGTGAGTCACTGTAGCCTCAGTCTGCCCTCAGTACAGAGGGAGAAGAAGTATAGCTGCCTGACTTGGGCAGACTCGAGGCTTGTCAACATTTCATCCACGATCCCTGCACGTTTTGATTAGCAGATAGCACTGATTTAGCCGACTCTCCGCCGTATCGTCAAACTTTCTGTTGCTGCCGCTCCATCAGCCCGCTGTGTATACCGGTGCTGGGATATTCGCCGACCGAATCCGAGCAATTCCGTTGTCTATTGATGTTCTGTTAATGATGTCTGTTCTCAACTAATTGTGTTGCCATGTTTTTAATTTAAACTGTGTGCTGAAGCCGAAGACAAACTCTCAACATTGTGGAAAATCTTAACATAACCCCTTTTTCCACACAGTTTAAAAATTATATATTTTCATAAATTACTGCACTGCATCCACACACTTTTCTACACCTGTATTTGTAAGTCAGTCCGACACACTTGGTAACTTTGGGATCTTGAGTAAAATTTAAAGCTCTGAGTTTGAAAAGTGCTTGCCGGCACAAATTTGAGTTGGCACTGCTGGACCAAATCATCAAGATTGAATGAAAATGTAGAGATCCAAACTGTTCTCATTTAAAGTTTGGTTTTATTTGTGCAACCTCTGGGAACAGAGGTGCGAAAGCCTCAGCCAGTGAAGTGCGAGCAAACGGCCGAAAGAAGAACAGAGACAAGAAACAAGGCGGCTACTGCGAGTGCTGTATGATCAAATATGCGAACGTCACGGCGGTAAGTTATCACGTGTAAAAGCAAAAACTGTCAAATACACTCATTTATGGTCATGCAACATAAGCAAAAACATGAACAGCACAATGCATATGTGTTTTGCATCCTGCCGTTTAAACAATAAAAGTATGTGCCAATACTGCTGGGCTTACTGTTGTATGAAAAAAAAGTAGTTCCATGATTTAAGAACTACGCAGAAAATAACCATATTGAAATGACTGTATATTGATATGTTATAGATTATGATGCATGTTAATTAGAATGGCAAAATGGTGATTTATTTGACTCATAACTATGTCAATTTTTTTTGTTAATTTAAAGGAAAATGAAAAACTAACAAACTGCAAGCTTTTCTATAATTTCGTTCTATCTACACTTTTTTTTGGACAGCTCTAATTATCAATTATTTAACTGGCTGATAATCTTTTTTTTGTTCAGCATCTAAAGAGTGATCGTCACAAGGCTTTCTCCAAGAGTAACGAATACCTGGTGGTGGACAAACTGGTTTCAACCCTGCACTGCAGCTTTATCCACATCAAAACTCAGGTTAAAAGGTAATTTGTTCACATTCCATTAAATCTTCCATCAATATTCTATGTTCACAAGAAAGAAATGTATGTATATGAAATTTGTTTTTGACATATCCCGATCTTTTGTCTTTCTATTCCACTATCTCCTTTTTTTTTTAAAAAAAAAAATATATATTTTCTTTAATCCTTTTAGACCAAAGTGCAGTGTTTCCTCTGTTCTCATTGTTCCTGGACCCTGTGGGAAAACTGCGCAAAGACACAAGGGAGATTTCGATACCACAGAGATTATTAAAGAAGAGCAGCACTGGACTGTTGATGAGCACAAGGGATCTTATTCAGGACACACAAAAATCAGCTCAATTACTGACTCTGCTCCTCTGAGTCACATGGAGGGGGAGAGGAGGAGCAATTACACTCACGCAGACAGATCCAAGCACAAATCTCTTTCACGCAAACGACTGTGCAGACGCAATTCTTTGAATTCTTGCTCTCAAAAAGAAGGGCAGGCTCAAATTCCTCAGCCAAAGACGGAAACGGCTCCCTCTAGAGGTGAATGTCTTCCCTCTATTCCCTCCAGAGTCACTCAGGTCGACAAGGTGGACCAAACAATAACTCCAGACATGAAGAGTTCAACCTCTCACTTCCATAATATGAACGTACAGAATGGAGCTTCCTCAAAATGCTTTGTTCTAACTGCTCAACAAGAGGAGTCTGATGACAAACAGGATTCCTCAGTGTATGAGGCTGTTCAGGACAGAAACATATTGCCCAACAAATTGGCTGGAAACAACCTCTCAGAAAGGGAAGAAGTTCCTTCACAAAGCTTCTCTCCAGTCCGGAAAATACAGAGGAGGGTGAGAGTTTATAAACGCAAAAGACGGAAAGTGAACACACACGATGAAAGTGTAAGGCTCCATGCTGACATTTGGGAGATTTTTCAGTCAAGTGATGACATGGACATTGAATTTCTGGGGTTTGAGGACCAAGAAGGAAGAAATTAACTGAAGGGATAAACTGGACTATTAATGACTTTTACAATACTTGAACCATACCACATTCTGTGCTATTATACAAGCCACTAGATGTTTCTACAGAAACCTCGGTTTAAAGACGGCGGAAGGATCTTTATTTTTTTTTAATTTATATTTGATGAAAGGCAGCTGCTGATGTACTGTGGCTTTTTGTCACAGCATTGTATAATATATACAACTTGAAAGAGGCAAACCGTATGATGACATTTATAATTCTCTTTACAGTGACTCTTAAAATTTACATTTTGCACATTTCTTGTGCTGCATAAATTGGTTGAAAATACATTTATTTGGAATTTCTTTATTCTAAACTCAACAAAGAACTGTCTAAATGGACTGGAAATGTAAGTAATGTATTTGAAATATTCCCATGATGGTAAAATTAGTCTTAAATGTACAACATTTAGTGACATCTTGGTAATGAATTACAACACTTTTCACGCAACCCACATCTTAGTTAATGTTAAAAATGAGTGAGGGAAAAATAATAAAATTATAGCTAATTGCTTTAACTTGGATTCAATTCATCCATCTACTTGGTGAATGAAAAGCATAATAATATGCAAATTCATTTAACTCTGAAATATCCACTCTTTGCCCACATGGTCTAAATTGCCTCACTTCTGAAATGATTCCAAAACATAATAATTCTTCAGCTCTAAACTTTAAGACAGTAATTCATACATACTAGTTTTAGGTGGAGAAATGTCTTATAGATGCCATGAACTGGAATAAGATGCCACCTGAAGGTGTCACTGCTCTGCAGAAGAAGAAGAAAACTCCAACACTTTTAAAGTCTCATCACAAAGTCTTAAAGAGGTTTTATTTCAGACGGGGAACAGTAATTTGTGAAATGTATTTTTAAACAATTTTACAAATGTGATACCTTTTTATTGCCACTTGAAAATCTCTTTTCTTTTTCAGAATAGTTTATTTTTATAGTTTACAATCTCTGTGTGCAGTTGTTTCCACTGAATACTGTCCAGGGAAATGTGGAAAAAGGCAGCTTTAGTCATAATATTTTCCGAATTAATCTGAAAAAACAGGGCATTGTGTCTTCTCTGAGATGAATGACTTGTAGGTTGGATGTGTGGTATGACATTTTAGGATTCCTTCTAAGTGCACTTTTCATGACCTGCCTTCATGTGCTTTTTCTGATGCATTAGCTCAGCTTTGCCCTGCATTTTTAGTGCATTAGCATAGTGCCCTTGTTCTCCCTGACGGCTCTCAAAGTGATGCACTGGGTCAAATAGAAGTCTCTGTGCCACTGCCATTAGGAAAGACTTGAGCAGCAATGTTCTTAGGAACAAGTGCAGCTGCAAATAAACTGACATGGCAACACTGAATGCAAGCGTTATCGTAATTTTTTTCCCTCATACAGATTATGACCTGCTACTACTGCTTTTATGATCGATCATATTACACAGCCTGTTCCTGCCTCATGCATCCTATAGTATACCGCACATTAAAGGTCCATCCATGAACTATACCTGCTTATCTTTTGCAGGGGTTGGACTGTATACACCTACAAACTCGCATAGACAACCATTCACACTAAAATGTTGCACCTTCAGAACACATGTAGTCTTCAATCCTTACATGTCTTTAGGCTGGTGAGAGAAACCACGCAGACACGACAAGAACGTGCAAACATAACACAAAGGCCCCAGTCCTGGTTTGTTGTTGTGCGAAATGTTAGTGACCCTAACCCGTAAATGAAACCCTCACCACTTTCTTCAATCACAAACACTACCGCTCAAAAGTTTGGAATCACCTGTTATAAAGATGCTTCTCTTTCCTTCAACAGTGGCTCTTTTAACAGAGATGAAAACGGTATAATTCAGACACCAAATTTATCATTTACATTTGAAATAATTTTGGGACCAAACGAATAATTAAATGATTAAAAGCGTCCATTCAGTTGATTTCCCATCAGTGTTGAGTAGTCCTCTCAGCCATCTGACAACCCAATCAGGCTTTTGTGGCAGAGTTGCAAACTTTTGAACGCTAGTGTACAAGTCTTTATTGATTATTAAATAAGGTGTTTTCAACACATGGGGGAAAAAAATTGGAAAAGTGATTTTTTTTTCCCCCCCTATGGAAGGTGGCCATTTTCAATCCATATAAACATAACATTATAATGTTTATTCTGCCAGATAACATTGGGCCAGATTATGTTGGACTCTTTCCCCAGAGCCTGTCATCTCTGTGAGTAAACAATCCTCTGCGTCTGGGGAAAAATAATTCTGCTCACTAACTGTAAGATGTGCTGTTTGGTTCTGGGTCAAGTCCACACTACCAGGTTTAGAAAACGCTGAAGTGATTTTGTTGATGCTGCCTTCTGCCAACATTTTAAAGATTTTGTGGAATATGTGAATGAGAAGCCTCCCTGTGGAGATGAGAAACAGCTCATGGGTTTTCATAAACATCTTCCTGTTTGGTGTTTTGGCAAAACTGGAAAATATGACCGGAATCCACATCCACAAAAAACAATATAACCACACACACATAAGAATTCATTAATGTTTCCTTTATTATGACTTGGCAGGTGATGGAGTGACTCATGATGACAATAACGGGCAGATTTGGGAGGAATGGCGCTCCTGCAGAAATGTAACATGGAGGAAGGTGGAGGAGGCGGGCGTTGATCAACACAGTCGGAGGTAGGCCGGGCCCGCAGCTTTTCTTCATCCTGTCTCCAGTGCTCGCTCATATTTATGCATTAGGCGTTTCTGCAGTGAGCCGCTGGATATTGATGTGTTTTAAGGAGGTGTCCCCAGTCCTCTCCTCTCCTCCCCTCCCCTCCACCCCTCCCCTCTCGCTGCCTCTCTCTCCTCCTCGCCTCCTCCGTGCCGCTGTTGATTCGCGGGGTGTCGATGCGCTCAGACGCGCTCGGCGTTCAGACTTGTGAGGACCCCGATGGCACCCAACCAGAGGGACTGCGCTAACCAGACGACCAGCCCCAGCACCAAGCTCCCCTAGCGAAGGCAGGACTCGGAGAGCCTGCTCCTGGAATACCGCATTGTTTTATAATTTCCGACAAGAGAGAGAAAGGTGATGGTGCTGATGATGCGCCCGCGATGGTGGATTTCCCTTTTGTGCGTCTGTGGATTGATGCACGTCGGTCACCAGAGCAGCCCTATTGCCCAAAATGGTAACTGATGCTATTTTAAATATTACATTCAATATTATCGCGCAAACAAAAACGTTAAATCACCATTAATAGGCCTTTGTTGTTGTTTTTTTTTTTTGTACCATAGCTTCGTCTATTTCATGGTCTCCATCTAAAATATGCATGTTGCCTGTAGCTGTTTCGTGTTATCAAAGGAAATGAGGACCAGTCGACATTTCAGATGGCGGTGTTTGTGATGAATGTGTCTGTATCACTTCTGTATCCCGCACGGAGGGACAGGCGGGTAATGAAATCTGTGTTTTTCTCTGTGTGCAGGAGACGCCTTGTCGAGCTTGAAGGCTCTTCGTGATGAAGGCAGGTTTGTCGGGAAGGAGGACACGGTGCCTCTCCGCCTGCTCTACAGCAGGCACAACCACAGCCAGATCACAGAGGATGAGCTCAGCACCAGGGTTAAAGCCAGCTCCGGCTCCACACAGGTACACAGTGTTTTGTTGTCAGGATGGAGAGAGGAGTGTCTGCTTGGAGGCTGCGCTGTTCTCTGTTCCCTGCGTGTTTATGTTTGCCTCCTCCACTGCCCTTGTCCTCGGAAATTTAATAATTAGTTAATTAAAAGCAAAACAGCAGAAGCTTGAAACATTTAGGCAGAAACAGGCCGCACTAGTTAGACTGTCTGCAGGTTGTATATGGGTCACCACTCTGTCTTTAAACTGATATACAATATTCAGTTTAATGATTGGTCCTCTGTCCACTCTGCATATTTAGGATACTGTAAGAAATCCGCTATAGACATCTCTCCAACCAGAATATTTCATAATTTAGTGATAACTTGTGTCTTGTGTGTCTAGCTGTCCCAGCAGCTGTCTCACCTATACCAGCTCATCTCCCATTAAGCAGCATTTCCCCCTTAGACATAAATGAAAGTCACCTCAAGTTAACTGCAAGAGCTTGATTGATCTTTCTGAGTGGATTTTATTATCAGCACATTTCAGCTTATTACAGATTACTTATTATCGGCGTATATGGCGGCCAATAATTACTAAGAAGTTGCAGTAGAGAAATGCTAAAGACACAATATTTTATAGGTAAGAAACGGTGTTACCATTACATATTCTGTCCACCAGAGGGCCCTGACATTAAAGTTTATTTAAGTGTTAAATGTCCCGCTTTAACAATTCTGACAGTGTGACTTCACCCTCAGGTCTGAGCCAACTCCACCCACTGCATACTTTTGAAAAAAGCCTAAAAGTGGTTAAGGGCGGCGTTGAGGCAGGAGTTGCTTAGTGACATCCCTTGGCCTCTGATTAAAGGGCGATAATGACATTTTATTTTTCATGACGTAGATAAGTCCCAACTGGTTGACTCTATGCCAGCATAGGCCTGCAGAGTTTAAGGTCATTTTAAAACGGCAGATGGTCTGTTCAGCCATATTCAACCCATGAAATTCCAATTTTTATAAATTTGAGCATTGATTCATCACAGTACAGTCATATCTTTTAGTTTACAGCTTTAAACACCTTTAAGTGTACAGCACCTCTTTAATAACCGCATTTGTGGAATCCTTATCAAAAATGTTGTTTCTTGTAATGCGTTTATGTTAAAGTACTTGACTGATATATCATTATCAAATTATTTTAGCTCTCAAATATCAATATCGGTATTTGCCTCAAAAATCCAGTATTTCTTTTTGGCTGTACTCGCTCAATATATGAATATAACTTTGTTTTGCAGTAAGTTTGGAAATGATCACCCATTAAATCCAGCATGTAACAGAAAGCTGTTGGTGATTATCTAAACCCATTGGGCACAACAATATTATTTGACGGGAAAGCAGAGCCATTTGTCTGTAATAGCCGATACAGTGCAGTAATATTCATAATCACTGTAGCTGTGTTCACTGACTCAGTTCAGTGAAGCAGCATGTCTGCTGGGTTCATTTCAAGAGACGAGTCAATTAGTATTGTGCAAACCTGTCATGCGTTTTTAATTTGTGCGGCTTAGGTTTGTGTAGGCTAGCCTATTCAAGACTCAGAGAGTGGAGAGGGCTACAGATGGCAGCAGGCAGGGAGATGTTAACCCTTTGTCTCTCTCACACCTCGGACAGAGCTGCAGCCCGATGGGTAAACAAGCTAACAGGAACCATCTGCCCTTAGATATCATTTGAATGTTTTCCCTTTTGAAGCTGATACTAATCTCCATCACAGGTTTGTCGCGTTTGTCTTTCTGTGAACTGGAGTTTAAAGCAAGGGGACTCATTTCTGCAGAGCAAAGGAACATTTTTCTACACAGATTCTTAAGAGATTTGCTCAAATCGTGTCATATCATGCCTTTAGTCTCATATTTTTGTGAGCCAATTACATTCTCTGGAGCCGGTTAAGATAGGCATGTAATTCCTTAGTTTACAGCTCAGGAGATGTGTTTATTTTACTCTGAAAAATGTATTGTGTCAGCTCATGGTTATGAAAAATAACCGGCAATGATTAATGGTTTCAAAGTTTTTATTAAGCGATAAAATATACGTTGCAAGTGAGGAATAGATCCAGGGTAGGAGGAGGAGGAGGAGGCGGGTGCTTCTTTGATTAGATTTTTTATGTTCTCTTATTCTCCAGAGGGTTGAATCTGGTCTGCAATCAGCCGTGATGTCACTTGCACGTTGCAAGTTTGATAGTTATTTGGCTGTTTTTAGATCAGCAGCCTAAAAACAAATCTGTCAAATAGTTCTGAAAATGTATGACACACCGGAGGTTATTTATAGACTTCTGTTGCATTGCCTATTTTCAGTCTCAGACACAAACAGCATCACCACTGAATAAGCAGTGGGGAGTTCAGCAAAGTGCTCGTGTTGTTTTGGTGGAAAAACAAAAGCTTCAAGTGGAATCGGTGTGTTGGTTTGTACGTTTGCCTTCCTGCCTCTCTGTCTGTGCGCAGTGCATTGATAGCACTTACAGTCATACTTCGACAGTCGTGAGTGGAAAGTCAGGCCGGCTATAACTCAGAAATCAATGTAAGAAGAGTCAGTGGTGCCTTCAGAATATTGGCCCGGCTCAGTCAAGCTGGGATGTGCTTTCATTAAACACAATTACTGGTACCTCCTCCCATCATGGATCCAATCCTGCCAGATTAGATTTCATCGCAAGTGTGCCTTGGAAAGGGATTGCCCTTTGTATGTGCACACACACACACACACACACACACACACACCCTCACACCCTCTTACCAGCTCATTTATGCATTGACCACGCACAGACGCACGCCTTCAAACAACAGTCTGTGGTCAATGGGGACTTCCCGGGCTAAGGTCGTGCTTGGGTGAGCATAAGGGGACCTCTACAATTGGAAACAAAAAAAAACACACACACCCCTCCTCCCCTCGTTGTCATGCGGTGTCCGGTCTGTTAATCAAGGTAGCCCGTGAGCCGAGTCTGGGGGAGGGTGAGCTGTGTTTTAGCTCAGCTCTGGGACTCCTCTGGACCTGCACAGGAATGATTGTGCGGAGTTCTCATTGACCCAAAGGTTTGTAATGAAGCCTGCGCCATATGTGTCCATAAGAACCTCCTCCAGCCAAATCAATTACACACAGCAGTCAGAGAAGAAAACAATGTGGATTTTCTTTTTTATGTTTGTATACACATCATCGTTGCCAGACAGAAATATGGTTCATTTTGGGTTTTGGAATTTCACTGAATCCTTGGCTTTGTGAAACTGCTACAAACCCACTCTGGTGAACACAGAAATGAATGGTCATCGAGATAAAATAGTTTGTGTTTAATTAAGTGTGTATCTGTGTGTGAGAAGGTATTACATACAATGTACTTCTGATGTGTGGCTCAAGTGTTACGTTGAGATCCTTTACTCAAATTCAGAAGAAGAAGACAGGCGTTGATGGCTCAATGAAAACAGCCTTAATCTTACCGCTGATTGGTGCTGAAAAAGACAAATCCATCCATCAATGTGGATGAGAATTGATCCTCGCATATGATAATGGCTTGACCCATGAATATGATAATGGCTGCTTTGTCAATAGTAAGTAACTGTCTTCTCTGCTTTTTTAGGTGAACCATGTGGCCCAAGCAAGCTTTCAAGTCGACGCTTTTGGCAGAATATTCATCTTGGATGTGGAACTGAACCAGTGAGTAACAGTTATTACATGATTAAATCTGTCTGCCTGGAAATCTAGCTATCTACCAATCTATTGTGCTCTCTGCCTGTGGGTTAATGTCTTTATTGCTTTATTTATGTGTCGTTAGCTTGTGCTGCGGCTTGCCTGACAATCGCAATATGTTTTTTGAGCGAATGAAGGTAGAATAATGTTTTCCCTCTAAAATGTTCATGAAATGACTTAAACGTTCACTTGCTTGTTGAAATGATCCGTGCAGGAGTCATACGTCGTTCTCTCGGGCCTGAGCAACACGTGCTCTTGTTTTGTGTAAATCCCGAGCACATATTGTGCATTAATCGAGTGCTGACTCCAGAATTTCAGTTGAAATTGGTCCTGGTGGTTCTGCTGGACAGAGGTCATATTTTCCTGCTCTCTTAGTGCTGTTTATTGCCTGTTTTTAGGAATGCACTCTTAAGACATTAATGTTTAATGCTGGTGTGTGCTGAAGTGGACCGTTGTATGAATCAATGTATATGTATCTTTGTGTGTATATGTGTGCGTGTGTTTGCAGCAGGTCAGTTATTGTGTGTGTGTGTATGAGTTAGAGGTTCCATCATAATAGGAAGTGATTTACGGTAAAGGCTGGAGCACTGCCCTGTCAGACACTGATATTGATCACAGCACTGCTGATGGAAAGCGAGCAACTCTCTCTCCTTATTTTCTCTCTCGCTCTTACCCTGTCTCTCACTCCCTTTTTACCTCAACCGCATACACTTTTTAAAAAAAAAAATCACCCCTTTGCCAGCCTTCTCTCTAAACTGTTCTATGTTTTGTTTTGTCTCTGTTTCCCTCTGTCACCTTTTGAGACCACGGCTTGCTTGTCTCATTTAGCCTGAGAACAGAAAGCCTGTGAACACACATACAGTGATGCTGCCCGCTCATCACAGCGGAAGTCACTCCCCTACTGAGAGAAACGTTACATCACAGGAGTTCCCACGTTTAGAGGATAAGTTTCCGTGAAGCCTGCAGCTCACTGCATGACACATCAACCAGTCATGGATAGAAATGTGTCGTCCGCACACAGACAAATGCACACACGCACACACACATACTTGTATATGCACCAGCTGCCACATATGCACTTTCATCAGCACTTGGTTTGATGCCGAGTCATTATTCATGCGTGTGACATTGTGTGCTTACAGCGTGCTTTTTCCATAATTTCTTAACCGGATGTGGTGCAGAAAGTCCATCAGAATGTCGACTGCAAGGAAACACTCAGTAAAATCCTGTTTTTAGCTTTCCAGAGACTGAAGTAGCCTCCACTCAGACAGCTCCGGGCAACAGTTTGACATGTGTGGTACTGAATAAGAATGAGAGTGTTGGATCAGTGCAGAGCATTGTGCCGTGTGACATTCATCTGTTTTCTCTCAACATCTTTGTACTTTTTGAAACAAAAATGTCAAACATTTCCTAGTTCCAGTTTCTCAGGTCTGAGGGTTTGCTGCTTTTTTTTCTAATTATTTTTAAATGTGATGATAAATTGAATATTTTTAGGTTTTGAACTGTTGGTTGGGGGGAAAAAAGCAATTTGATGTCACCACTTTAGCTTTAAGACACTGATGTAAAGTAATACAACGATACGGTGGTTGTTTTTTGTTTCATCTCATTGCAAATTGAGTATCTTTGAAGTGTTGGACAAAACAAGACATTTTGGGCAAAAATGTTACTGCCAACTGTTTTGATAATCGAATAATCGTTTGCAAAAATGTCAGAAAAGGCTGTTTTCAGCCACTCGGATATGGAGATTTACTGCTTTTCTTAGTTTTGTATCATCATGGTCCTCTACCACTGTACCGCACTCCTCTGTGAAGTGATCCCCCACTTGACAGCCACACTGATATTGTTTACAGATAGCTTTCATGCCAGACAGATTAAACCCAGTTGATGTGTGTGTGTGGGTGTAGGAGTGGGAGGTATTTTCGCTGAATGGGCCAACATTTGCTTTTTTGGCAACAAACAAACAAAAACTAGTTCTCTCATTTTGATCAATGACTGACTCTGCTGTTGTGCATCTTTTTGTGTTTAATTGTTGCCATGAGCAAAAAAAAAAGGTATGTTTTTCAGCTTAAGTATGTATCTCGTGCTACAGTACATATTATCATTATCATCATATTCTGCCTTCTCAGAGTCTTTGCCTCGAGTTACTGTTTGACCTTAGACTGAATTATAGGAGTGTAGGGGTTTTGTTATAAAGTCATATGTCTTGTGAATTTGAGGCACATGTGCTTTTTGGACACACGTTAGTTGCTGTTCAGATACATTTTCAGAAGGGAACATTTTATTCGGTTTGAGTCGTCTGTCTACCACTTTGGTCCAGACTAAAATATCTCTGTAACTATGAGATAGATTGCCATGACATTTTTTTGGTCCCTGGAGGATCAATCCTACTCACGCGCCACCACAAGGTGAGAATTTCAGTTTGTTCAATTTATCTCTTATGAGTAAACACACGACAAATGACATTCCCATCAGCCTCAGCTGTGCTTTGTGTTTAGTGTTAATTAGCAAATGTTAGCATGCTGACATGCTAAACTAAGATTGGGGAAAAAGGTAAACATTACACCTGCACACAGCCTCACAGAGCATCAACAACATCAGTGTTATATCATTTACTACAAATGCTAACAGACATTTCTTTTTTATGTGTCCACATATTTGCCAATGTGCTTATATTTTACCTTAAGACCTTTTTTGTATGTTTTCTTTCCATCCATCCATCCTTCCACTAGACTAGAACTGAGGATCTTGTTCAGGGTCATGCAGGCTGCTTGTCCCAGCATGCACTGCACAAGAGGCAGGCTAAACCCTTGAGAGGTTGCTATCCTATCACAGAAATGCCCAAGAGAGATTTTTTTTAGATAACAAATAAGTAAAATGTGTCCTGCAAGAAGGGAATACTCATTCATATTAATGTGTAGACCTTGGTTCTTTTTTAGTATCAAAATGTCGTATTGACACGAGCCACCCATCTGAAGTGTGACAGTCTATAGAGAGGAAGTCGGGAGGGGGTTGGTGGGTCATGGGGTCTTTTTTCCCCCTCTGTCTTTGTCTTCCTCTTACTCCTCCATCACAACGGCCTGCGACAATTTACCATTCATGGGACTAGAGTGAGCTGAAAATGTGCACAGGGTGGGGGGTTGCCTCTTTTTTTAAAAATCATCCTCAACCCCAGCACACAC
>CALSBV010010223.1:11245318-11286847 GCA_943590825.1 Bovichtus diacanthus
GTGTGTGTGTGTGTGTGTGTGTGTGTGTGTGTGTGTGTGTGTGTGTGTGTGTGTGTGTGTGTGTGTGTGTGTGTGTGTGTGTGTGTGTGTGTGTGTGTGTGTGTGTGTTTAATCTGCTGTAAGTGCAATGTTGGACCTGGACAAAGAGTGTGTGTTGAAGGTGATTTTAGCTGTGTTGAAGGCCAGGATGAGGTAGAAAAAAATCAGTCGGAAGAGAGACAGAGTGTGTGTTCCTGCAGTGTTTACCCTCATGACTTTACAGTTTGACCTGACCAATCTCCTAAAAGCTTCAGATGAAGTTAATCAACGTCCATTGACGTCCATTTTTGTGCTCATGCGCACATGCAGGCGGGCAGAGACGAGAAGACCTTCACCCAGCTGCTAAATGAGAAATTGATCTGACTTTTTCAAATGATTGCTTGGTCAAAAATAATGTGTGCGTCGTGGCCTCTTTCTCTCATAACTTTACGCGATGAATGTATTTACAGCTTTTAAGTGCATGTGGAGTCATTACATTTTCGAGGATCATCAGGATTTGCACCGATTTTCTGCTGAAATGTTACTCCTTTCAAAGGTGTCTTAGTCATTGCAATTTCTGGTCATTCAGTTCAAACTCTTAGTTATTGTTCCAGACATAAAATCCTTAGGTGACCTTTAAATTATGCTGTGTGAGGGGAATCTCTGAGATGATTGGATGACCTTTTCTTTCACATTACCCTCCACCCCTCTAAAGCCGTACATATGTCAAACAGAGCAAGACAGCAGAGGATTCTGTCCAAAACGGCAACATGTAGGAGTGCATCACAGTTATTATTCTGACAAATGCTCCAATAATACACCACAAACCCCTGGGCAAGCTCTGAAATGGCTAACCTATCACATACTGATGGCTGAGGAGGAGTTGAAGTCAGATGTATTATTCCATATACAGATGAATTAAAACAACAGCAGTGTTGATATGTGCTCTCCTCTCTCTTTTCAGTGGGATGTTTTTTGACGGCAATCACACCTACATGATTGAACCTGGAGGACAAGGCAGCAGCAATGTAAGTACTCTACACTTAAAGTGTATGTTCTTTATAGGAGCTGGTTTATCATTGTTCCCTTCTTCCATCTTTTCACATCCAGCTGCCTCTCAACCCTGTTGATTTTTCTGTGGTCGGATATTGTTACATCATTTTTTCTAAAACATTTATTCCTGATGGCCTATATCACATAACAGCAACATCCACGGCTCGCTTCCACTCGAGAAGCTGTGTTGCGCGTCATACATCATCTCTATACTTAATAAAGGCAAAAATGCCAAAGAAAAAAAGTCTTAAAGCTATGGTTCGTAATGTGGTTTAGAAACATTTTTTGTTGTATTTGTTGAAATACTCTTTACATCCCGACAGCAATCAATAAATCAAATAATCTGACAAATAAGGAAAAAATCTGGTGTCTGTGGATGTTGCAGGACTAAAGGGTCAGTTTTGCCAATTTGGCCACTTAATCGCTAGATTTGGTGACTTTTGGAGCGTATGCTGCTGGCTAGTTTCATTGGAAAGGACTGGGCTGGGTTTTATGGTTGGATAATATTTCAAATTCTATCTTACTCTTGCTACTTTTTCAAATGAGCTACTCAATCTTTCACTCCTGGGGTACACGTACCACTGGCTGGAAATGACTGTGCTACTGGACTGTGTGTGCAGCACATGATGAAGTAGTGAGAATAGTTTTTTTCTGGTATTACAGGATCCATACAGGTCAGTTATTGTCCTGAGAGGAGGTTGAGTAAAAACCAGAATCGGTTACAGATGGTCGTTGACACTTTTTCTAATGAACCGCGAGTGCTGCCCTTAGGTCTCGGGACAGAGAGATTTGCTGGGTTACAAAGCCTGCAGACGGCAGAAAATCCTACAGCCAATTAGATAATAACAATTACAGGCATTATGGCGTCTGCACGAAAGGACAGATCTGAGATTGTCTATAGACGCCTTGAACATGGCAGCGAAGGAACAAGCTGCTGATACTGTGTGTACGTGTCCTTTCTGCTCTAATTAAAACGTCCAGAAGAAGTGTGTCTGGTGTTAATCAGTAAGGGACGAAAGGAGACGAGATAAGAGAGGTCAGGGATTTGTGTCTGCGTTTGTGTCCATGTGTGTGTTTGTGTGTGTGTGGAAGTGTGTATGTGCACTTATAGGTGTTGGTAGTGGCGGCCTGGCACACAGAGCTACTTAAGATTCATTCCCATATGACAGTTTTAGTGCCAACATTGTTGAGTGGATAGGAGAGGAAATAAAGAAAATGGATGGTTGTAAAGAGCAAAAGTAAGGCTGAAAAGAGGAATGTTAAACTGAGGAGAAAGAGATGAGGAGGCAGGTACAAAGAGGGAAGTGGAGCTGAGCAACAACACCAAATTGTTGGTAAATGAAATGTAATTAGATTGTATCTTCGGCTGAGAAACTGTGAGACAAGAGGAACTAACCGGTTTGTAATGGCAGTTAAAATATCGCTGTAGACAATATTGAAAGAAATGTGTAGTTAAAGCAAGAGAATAATCTGAACGTGAAAGATTGATGAAATAAGATCGAGGACAGAGAAAAAACAACGCTTAAGCCCACCAGGTTTATTTCACGGCTCTCTCCATCACATCCCTCTTTTTCTGGCCTCTTCTTCGTCTCCTCCCTGCCTCCGTCATTGCTTTCCAGCGTTTTCTGGAGAGACTGAATTATTCAAGCGATGAGAGAGAGAGAGAGAGAGAGAGAGAGAGAAAGAGAGTAAGAGATCTTAACTCAGAATATTGCTGCAGCACTCGTCTTCAGTGATACAGTATCTTGGTAGCCTTTTTTTGGTCATTCACCGGGGCACGGTGACGTAAAACGCACATAAAAATTGGAGGATATTCTCCAGTAGTTTGGTTTTTATATGCATGTCATGACAAATATTTGGCCAAAACACTGCTGCATATCAAATATTAAAAATACAGCAAGACATCTTTTGCTAGCACACATACAAAGCTAAAAGAAAGAGATCATTTCAGGCGACATGTGTTGATGTAAAACATTTCAAATGAATTGCATCAACCTTTTAGTATCACAAGCCTATATTTTAGCCTAATGGATTATTCATTTTCAAATAACTGGCTAACTTAAATATGTTGTGTGTGAATAACTAACTCAGTGTTTGTGCAATATCCATGTTAAAAAAATCTCAATATCATTGAGATGGAAAGTAACAACTGTAAGTACATTTAACCAAGCGTTTTACTAGAGTACAATGTTGAGGTACCTGTACTTTATTTCCATTTTACCCTACTTTATTCTTCATCCTCCACATCATTTATCTGACAGCTTTAGTTACTTTGCAGTTGCAGATTTTGAGAACAAAGCATACAGTATAAACTTTTTATTAAATAAGATTCTTTATCATAAATTAAACTCCCCACAGAATATAAATCTGTTAAATTTAGCTCCAACTTGATCAGCTACAGTGTTAAAATGCGACTTTAACATTAATAATAGTCCAATAATAAAGTACCTAGTAGGTACATTTACTTTTTATACGTTGGTACATTTTGCTGATAACACTGTATACTTTAACGCAAGACTTTAACTTTTATACTTGTTCCACTACTGGACACATTTGCTCTTCTCCTCCCAGCGTGTCATACCGTATAGTTTCCCCGTTTAGCTTCTTATATACTGTAAAGTATATAAAACGTAATTGCCTGTAATGTAGTATAAGTACTGGTGTGTTTTTGGAAAGTATTTGGTATTTTGGCATTTAAGGTGTGGGAATCTTGTCTGCATGACAATGCCGGGGACAGCGATGCCCCCGAGTCCAGCAATGGCTGTCAGTTTGTCAGCACTGAGCTCTGGATGTCTGCTCCCTGCGGGCGTTGGTCCACACTGACTGTCTCTCCCCCTCTGCATCTCTGGGCTCCTCTCGGTGTATCTCTTTCTCTATTTAACTCTCAGTCTATGTATCTCTTTTGTCTCTTTGACAGTATGCGTGGTCTGCAACTCGTCCTCTCAGTTTTGTCACACAGATGTTTTGCTTCAAAAACCTAAGCGCTCCTCATGTATTCCTGTGTACCAACAGACAGACAGACACACGCACACACACAGAAAATAGTGTGCTTTTGAGTTGACTTTAGACGGTTCTCTCTTTTTAAAAGGTTGTTGACTCAGTCAGGCTCTTTTTATAACCTGAATCAGTTAGTAAATTAAGAGGCGTTGTGGCCCATTATGCACCAATAATTCCATCTGTTATGATTTAGTTGAAAGTGATGGAAAAAATAAAATGAAAACATGGCAGGGGTGGGGTGGGGTGGGGTGGGGTGGGGGGTTGAGATAGATGGAGAGTCAGCATGGCTCCTGTCGGCCATATGGTAAATCCATCTGCCCTTCTTCCACCAAGGCAGAAAAAGTTATGCAGGACATTAGCTAAGTGTGTCCTGAACAAGCTGCTCTCTTCACCTTATGCAGCTGAACTAGTTTTAAAGTGTCTTATCGTGTTATGTAAATGAGCTTGTGAACAAGTCGACTACAGTAGTGAGCAATACAGAGCGACAAAATGAAAGTTCACGAGCTAAGAACGTGATGTACCCGGGCTCGAGTGTGTAAGTGTGAGCGCGCGGACGACTTGTAGTGAGGATGTGTGATGCTGACTTGCATATGCAGAAAACACCATATGTTTAGCACTCCTTGTTTTTTTGGACACCTTTCCAACCCCACCTGCACCTCAGGGTCCCTGCGGCTGCATCCCAACAGCTCTGACTATTCGCTTTCAGGGAGGACTGAGACAAAGCATGGGGTGTGTTTCTGTTTTGTTGATGGTGCAGTGACCATGAGTACACTATGAAGGCTGAGAGAAACTAAGACACAGCAGTATTTTGATAATCAATCATTCTGAAGTCATTAATCAAGCAACATATGTAACAGCTCCTCCGAAATCTATACTACATACTAATTCTAAGCAGGATTTTTGCATTTATTGTTTTCACACTGGAAAAGGGACTAAATGAAGTATTCTCACACCCGACAGAGTGCACGCTAATACTAAATAGTTGATGTTTTAAATGTGCTATTGATTGACACTACTCTACCACAATTCAGTGCACAAAGGAAATAGAAGAGTTGCTCACAGCTGAAAAGCAAAACTATATACGGTAATTATAAATAAATTGTGGATTGTGGTGAAACAGCTTCAGAAAGATCTTGGAAAACCAAAATAAGTAGGCTTATCAATCTTATTAAGACATTATGCTTTCTATTTGTGAAGTTTAACTGGCAGTTTTTTGCATACTAACTGCTAAAACAGTAGGATAGTATGAAAGTATGATACTGTATAATGAAGAAAATTGGTATGTTGTGTGGATTTGTGACAGTAACAGTCTATGGTCATGACACACAAAATAGAATCTTAATCCTTCAAAAAGTTGTTATTTCAGTCTAGGCAAGCTTCTTAAATGCGAAACTTTGTGGCTTTTCTCTGTTTTAAATTATTTAAAATTGAATAGGTATTGGTTTTTAGGCTGTTAGCATCTCTGCATTTCTGTAATATATTCCCAAACCTGGGAGGACAACTGAGGAAGAGGGGGTGGGGGAGTTGAAGGGTGGGGGGTGCATTAGGTGCCAAGAGGAGGATTTTTTATTTGAGCTCAAGCTGGGAATGAAGCTCAGTGTGAGTTGGACCTGATGGGATTAAAAAAAAAAAAAAAGGGGGTCTCCCTGTGGCCTCAAGCCAACTTCATGTTACTAAACCTGGACCAGTTCATTCACACATGCACACAGAGTAAAAGCGTGTTACCCCTCCCTGCTTTATATTCATGAGCCAGTAGTCTGAGGTACCATCTCCCCTGGCAACCCAGGCTCTACCCCCGTCTCTTTGTAGCACGCCATATGAAGGCCATCTGTGTTTAGACCCTTAATCTCCATCACTACACACTCCCTGCCGGGTCTATATGCTGTGGTTGTATTTTTAACTGAGATGGACGTAATCTGGTGAACAAAGACACTGGTGAAGAAAAAACGTTATTTTCACAGTTAATTCAGAAACTGATAATACCGTGTATATGTTCTACAAATAATACAAAAGCAATACACGTTTGTTAATTATGGTCTTATTAATCATCAGCTACTAAACCCTCAGTCAACATGAAAGTGTTGCATCAAAAAAGGAGTTTGTTCCAATTATGACTGCTGCAGTTTATGCTGCAGATGCTCCGTCCACTAGGACTACATCAAAGATAAGACAAAACACTGGAGCGCTGAAAGATTCATTTTAAAAGAGTGCTCACCGTTCTTAATTGGCTCTGGTTTCTCTCTGGAGTGTGACCCTACAATGTGACAACTTTAATATTTATCCGCAGAGCAGATCACAGTTCAGTTAAAAGTCAATGAGTTTATTTTCTCAGAGTTGCTTTTAAAGTGCTGTTTTTTGTTGATGGTGCAATGACCATGAGTTCAGCATTTCAGCACATTTCAGCCATGAAGGCTAAAATAACATCTTGCTCTAAAGCAGTGTTGTTGTTACGTTGCCATATATTACAGTGCATAGTGGATTAGTCGAGCAACACAAATTTGATAACCAATTGATCATTTAAGCAATTTACCAATTCCACTATTCGGTTGCAGCTTCTCCAACATAATCTTTTCTGTTTTATAGCATTGTAAATTACATTTGGGTTTTGGCTTGAAGAGTCCACGCTGGGCTCTAGGCAATTGTTATTGTTTGTTTTTAATATAGTATGTATGTGTGCAAGAATCCTAAAAAAGCAGTATTTATACTAAGTAGATTATCCTGGTGAAATAACGTAAAATTTAATTGAATTGTGAGGGCCATTTTCACCATTTTCTGGAGGAACTGATACTAAAAAGCTTCTCTGGGCAGACTGGCGTATGAACAACTTTAGTATGAAGTCATCATGAACGGATAACAGATGGAAGAATAACATTATGGCGATACATTTCTGGGAAACCAGAACCTCACAAGCCATTGATTTTCTCAAACAATTTATCAATTAAACTGTAACTGTGGAGACAACCAGCTGAAACCACCACGGGAGCAGATATGAGCCGACTCTGCCAGTTTGTAATTCAGTCTGCCTAAAATGTTGCTCAGATGGACAAATTACTTTACATGAATTCTTTCAGTATAAATTAGATTGATTGTGTGTCTATTCCTGTTGCAATTCTGCATATAACGTACTACTTTATAGCAGTTGGTAAATAGTTTTTTGTTATTGTTACCCCAGTACATAAACATACATACCGACATTGTGATTTATGTTTTAATAAAAAAGAAAAAAAAAGTGTAAAAAAAACATTTGACTTCAACATTGTAGAATAACATCTTGAAGACAAAAGACTAAGAAAGGCAAGCTTTAAACTGTACGTTAAAATTGGCTTGATCACCAGTACTACCACAACTGAACAACGTTACACTTGCAGCTTAGTTGGCAAAAGTTTTAATCATCAGTGGACCTGTTGAGTGCAGATGAACAGCACTCTCATTCTGTTAATGTTTTTAACATTACAGTTCATAGTTCAAATGTAATTCCACACCGTGATCAAAATCTGAATCTGTACATTAAATCCGCTAAGAAATGTCTTAGTGCCATGGTTTTTTTGACATTAATACTTCTGAAATGTATGTTACAATAGATGATTAAGTAATATGTTATAAAATAATCAAGGCTATAACAAAGTCAGTGAACAAAGGCAATGTAAACTGGCACAATATTCACATAATTAGTGCATTAAAAACTTCAACAGCTGCTCATCACAGGGCAATGTGACAATATTAACAATTCATGTTACACAAAAAAACATAAGATAGAAACAGGTAAGTTAGTTAGTAGTTGTTCATAAACAACCACAGAATATAAAGTTGTGTTCAGTAGTGACAACAGAAGACCTTCATGTTTAACGCAGCAAAAGTCACAAGTCATTTCAGGATGAATATAATTTGTCCAACATAAACAAATGTAACAGAAATATATAATTTTGCTGACTAGCTATCACTAGATATTTGGCAGCATCATCAGTGATTCTTTAATCTAAAATCAAGAGTGAGAATTTATATTCAGCCACATACTGAATGCTAGTAACTATTTGCCTGTAGCTAGTAAATTGGTTTGTTGGCCACTTAAGCAAGTTAGGAGCTATTTTATTTTCCATTAGCTGTTTAGTGGTCCAACTCTTCTGGTAAAACAGTGAAAAAGACTATTGGTTGAGGTGTCTTTCACTATTTTTGGCTGGAAATACGTCAATTTTCTTCCCTTTCTACAATAGTAAGCTGAACACAGTGTTGTTTGCACCAGTGATTTAGTGATCTCCATTTTTAAAATAATCTCATCCTTCATATAGTAACCCCAGGCTTCTTTTGACTCGGTTTCATCTTCTATAATTAGCAATTTACAGACCTGGATTGACTGACTGAATCACCCTAGGGGCTGCAAATAGCTCTCGTTTTATTAACTTCCATCTTTCATACTCTTATTAGTTTATCAGTGGTGAACTTCATGGAGGTTCGTGGACAGAAGCCTTCAATGTTCTGACGTTATCAGCCTCTCTTCTCTTACTGTCCCTGTGTCAGCACGGGTATGTCTATCTCTATGGCGGACATCCGTGAGCGAGAGGAGTAGCGGGGGCCTGCGTAGGTGGATGTGTAGCCCTGAGATGGAGCGTAGCTCTGCGAGGGTGCGTAACTCTGCGAGGGTGCGTAACTCTGTGAGGGTGCATAGCTGTAGGCCTGGGTCCCTCCCACCTCTGAACCATACCCATCTGGAGCAGACATCTGAGACATGTACACCTGTGGCGGTGCAGGGGCGACCACACTCTGCGCGTAGCCCTGGGAGGTCACATACGGCTGGGCGTCGATCACTGTGGGAGGATAGGTCTGTGGTGGGAAGGGCTGAGGACCATAAACTGGGGATGGAGGATATCCGTTGGCAGTGAGAAGCTGGGTGGACAGAGAGGTAGGCATGGAAGGCAGGGGCAACCAGAAGGGTGAAGGCAACTTTTTACACATACAGTACCACATGAACATCAGCAGGGCGGCCAGCATTAGCCCTCCAGAGCAGCCTATAGATACATAAACAGCAAAGCCATCGGAGAAAATGTTGTCATATCTAATGTTCATTTCCTTGGTGCGGAACAAGAACCACACTGAGGGTGCGATGGCAATAGCTCCACCCAGGAACAAAAAAGTCCCAGCCACCAGGTGACAGCCTGCATTGTTGATAAGAAATCTGATAGTCTTAATGTCTGGTTCAGGCTTGTCTGAGCAGCAGCAGGTCTTACACATTCCTGCCATGCACAGCAGCAAGGCCAGCGAGCCGAACATCAGGCCTGTAGGAAGACAGAACTGCAGGAGCCGCAGATCCAGCTGGTCCACTTTAGAGTACCACTGGAAACATTGGAAGACATGATTTTTGTTAGAACAATTAAAAGACAAAAAAAAGAAAAAGCAGAGGGGAGCCCAATTTTCAAAGTATTACCTCTGAATCATAGTAGTAACATCCGGAATAGCCATCCTGTTTCACACATTTAGCCCACAGCCCATCATACACGCTGATATTCTTGGCATTACGATTGAAGGTGACCAGTCTCGTTACACGCCACTGTGGGATTAATGCTGCCACAGCAATCCCTCCCACGCACACGAAGGCAATGATGAAGGCAAAAGCGTTGGTGGCGTGGATGTCCCGGCACGACATGGTGGTGCTGACAGGAACTGAGGCCACAGGGAGAGTTCCTGTTTGAACAGATAAAGAAAGGATGTCAGAAAGAAGTGGCTGGTCAGCGCAGTGGAAATCAATGGGGCCATAATGTAACTATAGTAAACCAATTTTCTGTACAAAGAACTCCTAATCACAGGAAAAAGACATGGTTATGCAAGTTTCTCCAAATGGCCCCATTACTATTGAAGCAAGCTAACTGTGCCACAAACTGACCTAGCTATGGGCAACCCCACAGTATTTCTATTCACCACGTCGTAGTTGACCCAATATCTGCTGTCCCCGAGAAACAATGCTCTCATTTCATTAGCAAACAAAGTGGGACTGACTTCGGAGCTGAGGTTGTAGGGCAAGAGTGTCTATACTGCAGTGCATTACATAGACTGTACAGCTTAACAATGAGCAATTGAATTAGATACTTGAGGTCGCTTCAGCAAGCAACAGTGACTGACCATGGCTGTGCGGAAAATTTATATTTAGAAACTCTGATGTGCTTTAATACCATCACGTCTAGATATTTGCAGTTTGATGTACTCGGACTAAAGCCAACCAACTATCTCACGCCATAAGATGATACAAAACGATGAGATCAGATCACCCTTGTGCTGGCCTCTCTTCAGTGGTTACTAGTCAGTTATGGAGTTGATTTAGTATTTACTGATTATGTTTAAAGCAAAGTGCATAGGTTGGCTACTAGCTCTTTTGATGAGTTGTTGGTCCCATACAAACTATAGAGTTATTTAGGCTGTTTTATATAAGATCCTGGTTCAAAACTAAAGGTCTATGTAGCTCCCTGTCTGAGGATCTGGGGCTTGCAGTGTCTACAACATCTTTTAAATGATTATCAAAACGTTTAGTTTGTTTTAAAGCCCATTGCCCCGAGTTTTATTTGTCCAGTTGTGACGTATCACTCACTCATTTCGTTTTTGTGTATTTTTAGTTGCCCGATGTTATTTAATTGCAGTCCCGGGAAGTTTTCATCTTGATTTACACACGTAAAGCACCTTACAAATTGTTTCCTTGTGACTAAGTGACTAAATAGTATCTGCAGAGGTCGATGATGACTGCTTCATCCATAATAATAATAATACACTAAGACCATGACATTATAATTATGCAAACAACTGATATTATGTTGCCAACCAATTTGGTGATTAATGTTACTCTATAACCGAGTAATAACAGGTATGTATGAAGTTATTATTACATGCAACAGTTTGCCAGGTGACGCCTGTCTGGATAGTTTCCTCAGCTAGCTTAGCTAACTTATAATAACGTTACGTTAGCTATTTTAGCCCGTTGACTGATAGCCAACTGGAAACAGGTATAACCTGATTAATAGCTGTATATATCAACACCCTTTTTCGCTGAAATGTACAGTCATAATATGATATAATGAACAATAAATGTGTACGAATTGCCAGGCTATTCAGCATTTAACGCTAACGTTAGTTGGTTAAATTAGCTAACTAGCTAGCTGATTGCTAAAAGTTAGCATTACAACAACCTGTTGCGTCCCGAACGACTCACTGTGAAGCTCAAACACGGCAACAACATCAAACATAGACTAAAATACCTTATATTTCAAACAGTTAGGTCGTGTTTAGATCCAAGGCGGGGTCATTTTATCCTGGTCCTCCTTTTACACACTTATTACAAACCTAACCAGAGCTTTGCCACTGAAGTACAGTAGAGAGGAGCGTAAACAGGAAGTGGGTGTTTCTGTCCTCAGCGTTGTCTCACAGGTGGTTAACGCATGCGTGCAGACCATTTCAATCAAAGGGACGATAAACTTAGACATGGGGGTAAAATAAAAGTAGATACAATAATCATGTAAGCAAATATAGCACAAGAAGATGAATTGAAATTAATTCTCCAATGATTGATTAAAATAGTTGGTCTGCTACAAGTATCAGAGGTCGACCAATATTCTGTCCAAACCCTATTTCTTTTAATTATTTTATTTTGGTTTTTCAAATAGTGCACAAACCACACAGCCACAAGTTGATCGTACAAAAACAGACACAGACATCTCGAAAAATTAACAGATAATAAAATGAATGAACTTAAACCACATTAGAATGTTATTTTACAACACTAGTCTGGTGAAACTAGAGAGACCATGCAGACAATTATTTAATCATGTGAGATGGGAAATTCTCTATTGATAAAATGTTGCATATATATTTTTTTGGCAATAGTCTGTAAAATTTCTGTAAAGTTGACGGAATGACTATGTATAAGATACAAATTTGATGGTCTTTTTTTTTTTTTAGCAAACATTTGATATAATGCATTTCTGTCTAATTGTTTGTCTCCCCTAAGTTTCAAATAATGACAGTCAACCCAATCAACATACAGGTCATCAAAACATATTAAAATCAAACAAGCAGCATGGACATAAATCGTTTTTGAACACTTTACCTCTGATGAATTTGAACACAGCTGCTTGACTCCTTTCTGCTTATCAGACATTTGGCTGTGATCTGTCTCACTGATGAACTTGATTGAATTCTGCTTTTTGTGTCTTTCAGGGAGATGTCCGCATTCACATGATATATAAATCTGCAGGGGATGAGGGATTCAATGATCTCCTCAATGGTAAGATGATGACTGAATTAATGAGGAGGAATTTAATATGATTCATATTTATAAAGTAGCAGAATACATTTAAATGTATTGAATGTTCCTGTTTCCTAGGTGATTTTCCAGAGCCGCCTTTTCCCAGCCCTCCATTTCCCGGGTCAAAAGTTGTTCACAGGAGAAAAAAGAGACAGGTATGACTCCTCTGCAGCCATGTTTTTTGGAAAATCGTCATTATTAGCAGAGGGATGCTAATGGGCTCATGTCACTTCATTATGTGCACATGAGTATGTTTGTTTTTGTGAGATAGAGAGATAATTATGCTCTGGATGCTGTTTATCCAAACCTGATTATTACACTGTTTCCCCGCCCGTATGTTTTATGTAAATTCACAAAGCTAAAGAGAGAGTGCTGTTTCTTCACTCTCCTCCCACACAACAGCTCTCCACCCCTCTCTTCTTCTTCTTCTTCTTCTTCTTCTTTCGTCTTGTTCATGAAATATTTACCTTGCAAGTAGAGGCTGCTTCCTCGTCTTTTCTCAGACACAGTCAGATGTCTGCAGCTGTTGGTCTCTCAGCTTTCGGAGCTGCTCTCATCTTTATTTGGGATTTGGAAAATAGAAAAACCTGGTTTATCTTTGCAAAGTTCAACTCTTATCGACTTCTCGTTTCTTTTCTTTTCTTGGTGATGCATGAGTCATTAGTTGATCTTTGTGTTTACTGTCTGTGCTGTTCTGAAATTGTCCTTGACGTTGAAAAGTCTTGTGGAGGACAACTGAGAAAAAGGGTGTCTGCCTGTTTTTATCATCAAACTGTGTTGTTTCTTCTCAGGCTCCACACGTGTCACACAGTGTAGAGGATGAGACTAAATACATTGAGTTGATGGTGATCAATGACCATTTAATGGTAAGTAGATATAGTATGGATGTCCAACTCTGATAGACTGTATACTGTAAAACTATTATTTATATAACTCCAAACACTACCTTTATTGTGCATAAAACAGATAGTTGTCATCCAAATAAGCCTAACTAAAATCCACTGGGACTGAAATGTTTTATACAAAATAAAGGTCTTATCTGGAGCGAACCGAATCTGCAGACACTGGCTCCTTTTACACATTAAAATGGCTTAAAATGAATTTGTTCCAGATTATGAATCCCCTGTTTTATTTGTTTCCTCTCTGTCTCTCTCTTCAGTACAAGAAGCATCGGCTTTCCGTTGGGCACACAAATAACTATGCTAAGTCAGTGGTCAATATGGCTGACATGGTAAGAATTGTATTGATCCTCTTCTTGAAAGCTTGCCACAAGCACTCCCAGGTATTAGAGCTGAGCGCACATTGCACTGATTTCTCATTTAACCAACCTCACTTCCTACATTTAAAACCTCTCCTGGCCCATAATATGCTGCGTGCAGCCGTTAACCAGCCAGTCATGAGTTTTCAGAGGACTGAAACAGCAATGGTATCCCAACAGTACTGAGGCAGATATTTCAATCTTTCATTATTTGTAGCCACATCTGTTTGCTGTGCTACTGAAATATGACCTGCCACAGGGTCATGTCTGTAAGCTTATACGCTGGGGAAAGGTCATGCTTTTTGTCGTGCCCTTGAAGAGGATCATATGAAGCCAACTCTATTTGGGACGTTCACATTGATTTCCATGTGAGAGTTTAGTTGCCTTTTTTCCCCCAGTGTATGCCATGCTGCCACAGCACTGAGGCCACATTCACAGATCTGATATTACTATCATCATCAGATATAATAAATATTACAGCAATTACTTATACGTTACCGTGAGTATAAATAGATTTAGATTTTTTTTAAAGATTGTGTGTCAGTAAAACATGTCCTTGTTTGGAAAAAGGAGTTTTCACAGTTATGGTCTCTTTCACTAATCAATGTCTACTACAGAGCGTCACATGCAGGACACATCTGTCACCATGGATACCGTCAGACACGGTGCTAATTCCCAAAACAATTACTATTTACGGTAGAGTAAACGATACATTCCCCCTTAATTGATTGCCATGTGCATATAGGGGTATTAGAAAAAAAATCTTAACTCAAAATCCACTTTGTAGCTTTTTCAACCACATCTCACGGATCCAATTTGCTCAGTTGTCATCTCATGACATGAACCTTGAGTTATATTTTTTACCAGACTACTATTTCAAAGGTCAAGAATTAATGAATTCTCCACACAGGACATTCCAACACAGGATTCACAAACAGGACATGAACAAGGCAAATTAGCGGAATGGCTTGGTCATTTTGTTTTTCCGCGAATCGTCTCTGTGACTCAAATGTATAGAGGCACAACAGAGGCTAGGATGGCTCTTAGTGTGCACAAACAGAAGTGGAGCTGCTAGAGGCCGGATTGTGATACAATCATGCATGCAGAATATCACTGACCGCTTCCTCTCCGCTCTGTCAGCTTTGTTTTGAGCGATTCAGCTTAAACAAAGAGGCTTTGCTCTTGCCCTCTTCTAGTGTTTGTCTGGCCCTCTACCTCAATAGATTTCTATTTTATGAAAGCAAACATTATTATTTGCCAGTTTGCTCCCTCTATGTCCTTCAGACTGTTCCCCTTATTGACTTTGTCTCGCTGCCTGTAATGTGCTGCTGTCTGGTGGCAGGATCAGACTGATCACACTGACGGCTACATCAGACAGTTTTAATATCAATCAGTCATTTCTCTTCTTTCAGTTCATGACTTTCGAAAGATAACTCACTGACATTAAATCTACTTTTGATTTCACCAGATTTTCAAGGAACAGCTCAATACCCGGATTGTGCTGGTTGCCATGGAAACGTGGTCAGCTGACAACAAGTTCAACATCGACGACGACCCCATGGTGACGCTGAGGGAGTTCATGAAGTATCGAAAAGACTTCATCAAGGAGAAATGCGACTCTGTTCACCTCTTCTCGTAAGTCAGAATGTTCAAAAAGGGATTTTCTTGTGCGCGAGGCATCTTTTTTATTAAACTTCTAACTTTCTCTTCTCATCAGAGGGAATCGTTTCCATAGCAGCTGGGGGGGAGCTTCCTATATGGGAGGAGTTTGCTCCCTGACTAAAGGAGGGGGAGTCAATGAGGTGAGTCTCGAACCACAAGTTACAGATTTCCAAAAACTCCTAACTCAATGTCAGCTCACTTTTCATTAGATAGAAGATAAAGTCATGACAGTCATGTTGTCAGTGAATCCTGATCTCTACATTGAACACCACCAGCATGCTCCCTTTTCCCTTATTAAATGAGGCATATTTATGTTTTCTACAGTCCATGTTAATACTGTCATGTATTACCGTTATATACTGCAGTTTCAGTTTATAGCCATTGAGTTTCTGTTATTTCGCTTAACAAATTAATCCAATGGATTTTACTTAGAAGGGGATTCTTGTGCAAGCTCCTTTGTTAGGTCTGAACGATTTTGACAAAACAAATAATTGTAATTATTTTGACTGATATTGCAATTGTGATATCATTTGCGGTATAAGAGGAAATTTTTACATAATTATTCTCATTTTAATTGAAAAACATATTTAAAGTATATTGGTGTGATTTTTGCCGGGGATCTGTACAAAATAAAGATTTTGTTTTAAAGAAAGTCTATAGAATATGATGCATAGGCCAGGACATCTCTGCAGGACGACAATATTTAATCTAAAATGGTATCTTTGACACACTTAGTTGTTAAGCCCTATCTTGTGTAACAGCATTTTTTAAAAAGGCTAATCTGATATTCTGTTTTTTTTTTTGCCTCCTGCTGTTTCTCTCCTCGCTCTCGCTCTCTCTCTCTGTCTGTCTTGTCTCTTGATCAGTATGGGAAAACAGATGAGATGGCCATAACCCTCGCTCAGTCTCTTGGACAGAACATTGGCATCTTCTCCGACAAGAAGAGGATCCTCAATGGTACACGGTTAAACCTGATGAGTTATTACATTTACATTTTTTGAAGCCTCCTTTCTATGCGATGGGAACACGTCGATGTGTTTTTTCTTTTCTAGGAGAGTGCAAGTGTGATGATCATTGGTCGGGCTGTATCATGGATGACGTTGGGTAAGTTACTTTTACAGAACATTTCCTCATCAAGTCATAACTGTAAAGCCACAACAGAGACAGACAACAGTTTCCCCAACAAATTGTATGAAGAAAATACGACTGGGATCGAAACATCGTCCATTCGGATAAATTTGTGTTTTTGAGTCAGTGAGCAATTGTTTCTCTTTGTATCGATGTTATTAGAGTTTTCACTTCATCAGAGTTGCATACAATACTGTACTTTGCTTTTAATGCTAACATCACAACTAACTGAAAATAGATGATTGCACATTTGTTTGCTCAAGAATTTATTTTCTAATTTAACTTGATGGGTATTGTCACCAAAGAGCTAAATTGAATCTAACGTAAAGGCAGTTAAAAGTTTATGGTCTCGTCAAAATCCTGATTGATTCTATTTGTAAGGGACCATGTACAATATTAAAGATAAATGTTACTATTTGATGTATTGTACCAGAGTTAGCTTAAAACTAATTATCATCTTCGGTCCTTTGGCTCGTCACAGTTGAAGCACAGTGACGGAACAACACTGAACAAACTAGACTAACAGGACACATAATGTAGTACATCGCGCATACACTAAATTAGCAAGTGTATCTTAGACAAATTAGGTGGTTGTCTAAAATATCATCAAAATCTATTTATCAGTGTAAATAAGCTGATATACAACATTTCCATCCCACAGAGTGTTGTTGTATTTTGATAATTCACCACTAGGTGCCAGCCTATGTGTATCTTCCATATGGCTTGTTTATATAACTCCATTGGGCTTCTTTCAGCAGTAATATGTTATATAATCTGTTGCTTTCTAAGATTAGAAAACAGTTGATAAATCACTTTGTTTCATGCCGAAATCATGACAGTGTTTGTCTTAAAATGTGTTTGTGTACATCTGCAGTGTTTGTAATGAAAAACCTTGCTGAGAGCAAACGGAAGTGACTGTGTGTTGTGTCTGTAAAAGCCTCTGCGATGTGTGTGTATGTGTGTATATACCCCTCTTCTTAAATACTTCTCGCGTTCCCCCTCTATCCCGAATGGGACAGCAGGTGAGCAGAAGCTTGGCTAGAACGTTGCCTGTGCTGTTTTGAACCAACTGGCTGCCTCGGAGGGGTTGTCAGTCACCACAACCTTTCCCATCTCATCCAACAGCGCTACAGCCGCTGTGGCCCCAGCTTCTCTTTTTTTATTCAAATTATATGAACAAATACAGTTTGATGTCCTTTTATTATACACTGACTGTATTTTTCATAATCATTTTGTACAGTTTCACATGTACTTTATGTCTATTCTTTCAATGTCACCGGCTGATCAGCCAAGAAATTTTTATTTTTATTATAATTGATAGGCTCCTTCTTCCTCCCGCCCTTTGAAAGTCAGGTCTTTTCACCAGTTCTTTTTGTCCATGTCTAACCGATTGATACAGTCTGCAATGTCATTCTCATCTTAGACCAATATTTGACTACCTCATTTCCCTGTAACAACAGTGCACTCCCCTGACACTCCCTATCCAGGATCTGCTCTATTGAGTTACCATAGTAAACCTGCTATAATGTCATGTGGTCACATGTCAGAGGACAGGTGACTCTGCGCTCCTATGAGCCCGTCACCTGTGAATGGACCTGGCCCAGATTCTATAAAATAAAGTCAATGGTATTTCAGACGCTTGTATTCAATGAGCAACCTCAGTCATGTCCATTGACAGACGTTTCTTTTTATCCCTCAGCACCTGCATGTCTGATCAACTTAACCTGACTACTACTGCTAACTGTTCTCACATTTCTCACAGGGTTTAGCTACTGTGTGTGTGTGTGTGTGTGTGTGTGTGTGTGTGTGTGTGTGTGTGTCTCTGTGTCTCTGTCTGTCTGTGTGAGTCGATTAGACTGTTCATATATATGTATGCACATATTGTTTTAACATACATTACGGTAAAGTTAGAATTTAGAATTGTTTTCTATGTTATTTTTTTACGTATGTTTCCTTTCTGTGTTCTTCTCGTGAAAGAATTGATTCAAACCAGGACAAAATATGAATTACGAAAGGTGTCCTATTGAAAAATTTGATATTTTCTGATCTAATTAATTCAAATTGTCTGAAATATACTGTAATAAGGACATACAGGCAAGTGAATGCTTGTGTTTCAGTGTGGTTCAGACACCTGCATGCCTCCTTACAGCCACTAGGGGGTGATAGACTGATTGTGAAAGAAAGAAAGGATTGAGGATGTTACTGAATCTTTTTCTGGATACATGCAAATAATACAGCAGTATCTATGCTTTCATCTTTTGGTATACATATCTTTTTTATTCAGTGGTCTTATGTGCTGTGATTTAAAAAGTCTACATCGTAGTTGAATAATAATATTAGTCCACAAGGTAACGGTTGTACTTCTCCTGGTGACCAGCGAATCATTCAAGCACGTTTCATCTTTGTTTCATCCCTTAATACTGTTTAAAGGGGATAAACACTACAAGATTTTGAAGAGATTAAGCACTGGTGCAAATTTAGAACTCAAAGATGCGAATCTCTGCGATAGTTGGGACAACTTTAAACGTGATTAGAGAGGAAATCTACCTGAAATATTGTAGTGTGCTTCATCCATCATCAAGGTGTCCTTACTGGCTCCTTATACAACCATTATCACTGCAGGTGGCTTCTTTCAGCCACTTTTCATATCCAACAATGACGACCTCTCACCGAGTCTGTCCGTTATTGCATTGTCTCCTGTTCTAGTTCTGATGAGCCAAACTACCAGACGCACTCTAGTTAAACATGCGCCAGCAGCATAATCAGCATTAAGTGACTGATGGTGCAGCAGAAGATGATATTTAAGTGCTGCTCAGGTTTGGGTCGATGTCATTTAAAGCATCAGAATGAACACAGGACATTTGATTGTCATAGATTTGCTCAAATACTTCAGATGTTGATTGTGCTTCATGTAAAAGTATTGCCAGTCTGGATATTATAGTTCTATTGTGTGAATTGAAGCAATCACACGTAGCACTTAAGAGTTATGAACTTGATTTCTGGGGAGACTCGTGAAAATTTGTCGAATGTGATCATTTTAGTTTCACGTGATAATGCAATAACTGTTTTTGTGAATCATCAACAAAATTCATTTCCAGGACAAATTCATAAATGCATCTTAGAATCCATTTACATCCTACACATATCTCCATATGATCCTCACAATCGTAGCTCTACTGTGTATCTACCTCTATGTTGTAGTAAGGATCTCCTCAGAACTGTGAGTATGGTTAAACCTGAACTATTCATGGTACGGTGTAAGAAAATCAAACTTTACTAAATACAACCAACCTGCTGTGTGTTGCACTGAAATTAAATGTGTGGTATGAAAAGCATTTAAAAATATGTTATGTCCTGTAATTTGTTTCTGGGGAACAAGCCCCCGTCTCTCTCAGTATTGTCTGAAGAGGCTGTCTGTACTGTATCCACGGTAACTGCATAATATGCTGCGGTTGTGTTGAACAGTTTCTACCTGCCCAAGAGGTTCTCCGACTGCAACGTGGAGGAGTACTATAACTTTCTAAACAGCGGTGGAGGAGCGTGTCTGTTCAACAAACCTCTGAAAGTACGTCACAGTCACGCTTATACTCATATACATCTTTTTGGTAGTTTGAATATTAATTCTGCCCTTTTCCCCCCTCAGCTGCTGGACCCTCCCGTGTGTGGAAATGGCTTCGTGGAGCCAGGAGAGGAGTGTGACTGCGGCAGCCCGGCGGTAAGTTAAAGCACTGAAGATGACTCCATGCTAATATGGAGACGAACTACACTAAAGGGTTAACTTGGTAATCATCCAAGTTCAAAGTGGTGAGCTAATTATCTGACAACAAATCACATGCTGTGTCATACTAATAAGAGGTAGTTTAAAGTAATGAAATAATGTCATTGGAGAAATCAATTGTAGAGTTTGTCCAGGGAGACCTCTGTTTAAATGTATGATACTGCAGGATGAGATAATGTGTTACATAAAATAACTCAAATCTAAAGACGTCGACTAAGAGCAGTTTGTATTTGTCTGTTTTTCCTTTAGGAGTGTACTGTGGAGGGGGAGGCCTGCTGTAACAAGTGCACCCTGACCCAAGGCTCCAAGTGTAGCAACGGACTCTGCTGCAGCAGCTGCCAGGTACAGTGCACCTTTCATCCTCTGCTGGGGTGTCATATTGGGTAAAACAGAAACAATAACTACTCATGGCACCAAGAAGGAGGAGCCCTCAAGAGTATCTTCCACTTCCACTTGCATTTACTTTCATTTTATACTTTGAAACAACAAACAAAGAAAACGTTCCCACAATTACAGTGATGGTGAGATCTATTGAGTCTGTGTGCCAATGTTTTAACTGATCATTTTTAATGTTACTCAAATCTATGTGCTTTTAAGTTAATTGTGGAAACTCTGTCGATGCTATTCTTGGCCAGGTTTTCCTCTGATCTCAATGGGACTAACCTGGTTAAATAAAGGCTAAATAAACTAGAAAGATGCTGTTGTGAAATCAAGCAACTGGAACAAGTAACAATAGGTTTCAGTTACTTTCTTCTTGAACATACTAAAGCAAAAATGTCCTCTTCTATCGTTCCGTTCACTGGACATGAGATAGCATGACAGCCTTTTAACACTCTTAAGTATCTCAAAATGAATGAATAAATGAATGTTGTTGATGAGTGCAAATACGTGGATGGACTAATAGTAGTTTGGGATGTCAAGAGGAAAGAGTGTGTGCAGAGGGTTGACATTTCCTGATGGAGCTCCTGTTCCTCTGACACAAAGCCTAATTACAAACACTCTGTCTTGATCTTAATTGTATGCTGCTGCAGATGGAGTTCATGGGAGTTGTGTGCAGAGATGCAGTGAACGACTGCGACATCCCAGAAAACTGCACAGGCAACTCCAGCCAGGTGAGCTTCCCACACACAGTTTTTTTGCAACCGCAGCAAAAAAAACGTAATATTCAGAATATCACGGGATATGCGCGACTCATACAGTAAACCACAGTATCTCTGATGTTTTCTTTGTTCTTTTCCAGTGTCCACCAAATGTGCACAAAATGGATGGCTACACGTGCGAAAAGGACCAGGTGAGATATTGAGATGCTTTACGTTTAAAAAAGTCTTTAGCTCTGTACAGGTTTTTAACTTAGTTTTTATTTCAGTTTCAGCAGCTTATACATTCATATTCACAATTTTGCATGCTGCCCCCCCCCCCCAGGCTGTATCTATATGGTTTATAGATCATTTAAGTAAATAAAATGAAAAATACAAATACAAAAAAAAATCTTCAGCTTGAAGTATTAATTGTAATAATAGGATTAAAAAAGACAAATTAAAAAAAAAGGATACAGGTGTCATTTTCTTGACACTATTTCTCTCGACAGGGTCGCTGCTTCAATGGAAGATGCAAAACCAAAGACAGACAGTGCAAGTACATTTGGGGAGAGAGTAAGTGTAATATTCCTATGTGCAAGCTACTGTATATTTTAGTGACAAATTTGCAAAACCCCACATGCATCTTTATAATAACTTCTTAAGATGCAGATGTTAATGTTCGTCGCGTTGCGTCTCCCTCAGAGGCAACAGCAGCCGACAAATTCTGTTACGAGAAGTTAAACATCGAGGGGACAGAGAAAGGCAACTGTGGGAAGGACAAGGACACCTGGATCCAGTGTAACAAACAGTGAGCGAGTCCTTTCTGCGGCTGAACCCCGTGCAGTTCTGTTGTCCTCTTATTTTTACTCTCCATGATGTTTGGTTGCATCTTTGTATTTCAGGGATGTTCATTGTGGGTACCTGTTGTGCTCCAACATCTCACCCGCCCCGCGACTTGGAGAGCTGCAGGGAGGGCTGACCTCGTTCTCAGTAGCCCGGCACAGTGCTTCTCTTGACTGCAGGTACACGTCGTTGAGGAAAAACACATCCTGAAATACACAAAGCCCAAACTGACAGCCTAAAAAAGACTGTCGGTGATGTATCTTTTATCTGGACTAGTTTTATTCCCTGGTTCTGTATTTCCCGCTGTTAAAAAGACTGTGCACCGACTAGCAAAGGCAACATTCATTGTTCAACTATGATTAAGTTTGAAAGGATACAGTCTTTTCAAACAACAATATCACTCGTTGTCCTACGAAAACACATGAATACATGACAAATATAAATCATGCATAAGTGTACTGTACTGTCAGTGTTGGGGAACAAGTTGCTACAGGTAACAGTGTTGCATTATTAAATTACAAATTCAATTCATTTCTGTTACAGTTACTGAGAAAAAAGATGCAAGTAAATTACAGTTGCTAATCAAAATGTTGGTGATTACAGAGGGGTTACATCCGAATGTATGTATATATGTTACTTTGTTCCTCAAGTTATATTGAAGATATAGATATAGAAGATATTGATAGATACATTGTTGAGCACTGTTGTGAGGTTCACACTACCTGCTTTAAGTTTTTAGGACTTTTCAGTGTTATTGCCCAGTTTAAAACATTTGTTAGAAATGTAATCCAAAACTAAGCAAATGTACTAAGTTACATTACTTTGATGAAGAAATTAAAATAGTTACATTACTTATACATTTTTACCAGGGTAACTATAATCTGTAACCTATTACATTCCAAAAGTAACCTTCCTACCACTGTGTACTGTGTTCACAGACAATGGCCTCATGTATTTTATTCCAACATTTATGTGAATTCAACACATTCTTTGTCACGTTAAGTGCTGTGTGAGTGACTCAGGCGTGTTTGTTGTTCAGCGGGGCTCACGTGGTGATCGACGGAGACACTGACCTGGGATACGTCGAGGATGGGACGGCCTGCGGGACAGACCGCATCTGCTTCAATCACAAATGTCTCCCCATCCAACAGTTCAACTTCAGCACCTGCCCCGGGACCACCGACAAGATCGTCTGCTCTGGACACGGGGTACACACACACACACACACACACACACACACACACACACACAGTGAATTAACACACGTCAACATACAGATGTGCAACCATTTCAGCCATTCAGCAGAAAAGAGTGTTGTGTGAATATAAGTTGGGCATATATTTTGTCATTTAATATTAAGAACCGTGGTTTATACTGTTCTTTAATTTAGTTCTATGACAAACATATATGTCTAAGAAGTGTGCATATGGATCAGTGCAACAAGAGGTTCCAACCATAAGGTTGAGAAACAACAATTATATAATGTAAGGTCTAATGTGCTTGACTGAGCTTGTTAACAATAATGTTACTTATTAAATATATAGGCTACATAATTAAAAACATTAGCATTACTCCCAGGGAATTTCTCTGATCCTGTGTTTTTATTTCTGATTATTTTTGAGTGTAAGCAACAAGTTTTGGCTTTTATTTATTTAGTTAAAAAATATCTAAATAACAAGTTTTTCCAAAACTGATATTGGTCTCATCTTTGCTATTTGGCTCAACATGTAGTGCAGGGGACAGTGCCAAATTAGTTTTTTTTTAGCTATTCTTTTTCTTTTATTTCATGCTGTAGGTGTGCAGTAGTGAGCTGAAGTGTGTGTGCTACCTGGGCTGGGCAGGGGAGGACTGTAACTCCACGTCTCCTCTCAGTTATCTTGTGGTCGGACCCACTGCTTCAGTTTCAGGTGAGAGATGTTAAAGCTCTCACAATTTGTTGCCTCCATCCATACCTCTCTTCATCGGACATTTTCTGCACTCTTCATTCATTCTTTTTCTGCTTTCCATACATCCCAACTCTTTCCAGCCACTTCATCTCTTTCAGTTCTTATTTTTAACTCCCTCGCTCTAACCTTCACCAATTCCATTCACAAATATTACTTTAAAGCTTTTCTTTGCTTTTTTTGTTTTAGCTTCTGTGTCGGGTTTCATGTCCACTCATCACAAACAGCTGCATTTGTATTCACTGAACCATGCATGTCATTCTTTTGGTTTGTCATTATTTTCACACTCATTCTTTGTCGACAGGCTGATGTCTTTGACGGAGTGACTTGAGGTCAGATTTGAGTTCCTTTTCATTGTATTTGTCCTGTCTCTGATGTCATTTCCTGGTCCTCTTCCTCTCTCACCCCAACTTCAGCTTCACCTTCACCTCTAACCATCATTGAGTTAAAAAAAAACAAACAAGCAGTTTGTGCTGTTATCCTGAACGGGAACCTACTGCACATGTAAGTTCCCCTCAGAGTAGACCTGAGGGATGACAGCAGTTTGGTTGTTTTCAGTTTCGTCCCCCCTTGTTCTCCTTTGACACTGTTCCTGCTAAATGTACTGTGTTTTTGTGTTCTGCTGCAGTGGTTTGTGGTTTGTGTATCCCCGTGTGTCCACATGATTCAGGAAACAAGAGACACACATTCAATTAACACACATTCACCTCCCCACTCTCCTCTCTCCCTGTGTCTCAGGTATCACCAGCACCAACATCATCATCGGGGCCATCTCAGGCTCCATCCTGGTCCTCGCCCTCATACTGGCTGCTACAGCCTGGTGTTACAAGTGAGTGTCCCTGCAGCCTGCGTGTGTGTGCTTTCATATTCGTGCTTTCCAACCTGGGGTCGCCGGGAGAAATCTGAGGGGTCGTGACACGGTGGATGATTTACAGGATAGGAAAAAAAGCGTATTTCTGCTCCACACAATTATGTTTGTCTTATCTTTTTTTTCTTGTGAATTAAGCAATAAACTTGGACCTTAAGGGCTTCCAAAAATCATCAAACAAAGCAAGCAAAAAATAACAAGGGGTCACTAGTAGATATTGCTTCGTTTTGAGGGGTCACAAGTCAACAAGGCTGGGAATCACTGCTTTATATTAAGCAATACATTTAACAAAAGTTTTCTTATTGTTTTTTGACTGACGATACTTTTACTTCTCCCCACACAGGAGCTACAAACAGAGACGCTATGTTGAATCTGAAGTTCACCGAAGATTCTGCCGGTTTGCTCATTTTAACTCTCTTTCAATGTGTTGCATTTAAGTTGATTTTACATGACAATTACATGTGTTGAGGGTCAGTTCTGTAAATAATGTTGTTGTTTTTTTACACACAAACAAAAACCTTCAATAATGTTTTTTCTTTTACCACAGTGGTTTACATGTTTTGTCTGATGGTTAATAATATAAATGATCCTAATCCAGTGCAAAAATCTATATTACAAATCAGCTGTAGGAAGAAAATGTCCTGGTTGTCCTGAAAAAAGAGCAGTGGTGGAAGAATTACTCAAATCCTTTACTCAAGTAAACGTATCAATATCACAATTACAATTATACTTAAGTAAAAGTACATACGTAAGTATTATCAATAAAATGTACTAAAAGTATCAAAAGTGAAAGTATGCATTATGCAAAATATTATAGTTATACTATCATGTATATTATATTATTATATGTATGTATGTTACATGGTTAGATTGTAATTTCAGATGCACAGCATTTTACTGATGCAGTCGGTTGAGAGAGCACATTTTTTATATATTGTGGGGCAGTTTAGCCGGTAACAAACCATCAGGCTGATCCTACTGTATTTGTATTAGTTATTGGTCAAAAAATGAAAAAAACTGAAAGGTAACTAGTAACTAAAGCTGCCATATAAATGTAGTGGAGTAGAAGAATAAAGCTGCATACCTCAAACGTGTACTTAACTACAGTATTTGAGTAAATGTACATAATTACTTTCCACCACTGAGAAAGGCGTCATTATACCATCGGCACTGCTGTTAAACTGAAGAAGCAGTTTCACTAATACGAGGTTCGGTAGATTTAAATGCAGCACAGCCACCAGATATGTTGCAGTGCAACAGCTGAACATCTGTTTTTGACGAGTTGTGAAAAGTCTTTCTGGGAAATGTAAAGCTGTGGTAGACATACACAACAGGTGGAAGAGGTTTCAACAAATAAAGTCAAATACAGCTCAAAGCAAGAATAAACACAAGTTGTTGTACAAAAAACAACTATGAAGGGTGATTATATTAATGTCTAAAATCATTCTTCTGTATTTCCAGGCAAATGCCCCCAGGTGACTATGTGACAAAGCCTGGGGATGCAGACTCATTTTACAGCGACATGCCTCCGGGTGTCAGCACAAACTCCGGCTGCAGCTCCAAGAAGAGGTCAGCCTGCCTGTCGCACCTGCAGAATTGCACCCTGTCCTTCACTCCCTTCACTCCCTCCATCGCATCCATTTCTCAGAACATCTCACAGTTTGGCTTCAGGTGTGCCATCTCATCATCACTCATTCATTTCCTGGCAATTGCGCGTGTGTGTGTGTCGGGTTCTCTAATTCGCCGGTGTGTTTATATCATGCTTTGTCACTATCATGGCTTTCATTATGTGTCTCTTTCTGTGAACATTTTTGGAGTTGAATCAAATGTTTTCAAAATGATGAACGTTTTTGCCGATGGAGAATTGAGCAGGAAATAGAGCGCATGACGTTGCCGTGTGCTGCGATGGTGTCTTCATATTCAGCCTTTCCCTCGTCTCCACAAATCCAACAGGAGCAGAAGTGTTTTTTTGGCAGCATGGATGGACGATGATTTACTGATAATATCCTGTCCACCCCGGCCGTGTGCGTGTCTGCGTGTGTGTGTGCTTGTGTGTGCTTGTGTGTAGATCTAATGGCCTATCCCACTCGTGGAGCGAGAGAATCCCGGATGCCAAACACATCTCTGACATCTGTGAAAATGGGCGACCAAGGAGCAACTCATGGCAAGGTAATGCACAAATGCCCACTAATACAGTACGTACAGTAAAAGGAAACAGTTTAGACCTCAGACCTTTTAATGAACACTTTTAGACCTTTAATGAACACTTTTACATATGGTCTTTAGATGTAGCACCAAAACAAATGCAGGGATATGTCTTGATCATTATAGTGAATTTTATATACAACTAATATATTTATTTTTTACCACTTGCGTGTCGCCTATTTCCTGAATTTGTTTTGGAGAAACAAACCTATGGCAGCACTTCTCCTGCATTACACATCATCCCCAGTCAATATCTTTGCATGTAATAGTATATGCTTGTATTCAAAGTGTGTGTTTATGTTCTGTTTCTCTCCAGGAAATCTGAGCGGAAATCGTAAGAAACTGAAAGGAAAGAAGTTCCGCGCTCGCTCCAACTCCACAGAGTAAGTTCTCTTTTTCTGACCTCAAGCATATTGTGAGGTCAATGCAAGTTGTACATGGGACCTGCAGAATCGGAGAATAGACTTAAAGACTTAAAGGGTTATTTTAAAGGATAACGCTGGTGTTATGCTTTTTATGTCTATAGATGCCATAAAAAGGTCCACAAAAATGATGTTGTAGTCAGGCTCTGAGCCCTTACTAACTACCTTGTTCAATCATCTAACATTTAAAAAGCAAAACCAAAAAAGGCAAAATAAACTCTACTGAGCCCCCGATGTTCTTAAAGGTGATATTTATTTACTGATTCTTGTGCGCACAAGTTAATTATCTAGTGGGAACAAGTAATTAACACACATAATATCACAAAATAGGATTACTAATTTATGCGAACAAGATAATAACTTGTGTGCACCAGATAAAAAAATTTAAAAATAATATGAATAAATGGATAAATAAACATTTGTTGCGCTTGAGAGTATTTACAGCATTGACGAGAATAAACTACAGCGCCTGTGTTCAGCCAGTGCAAAGGCGTGGATCATTTATGTCTTTTTAATAGTGTCTGCATGACAGTGAAGGTCTGTGGCACAGAGGAATCACTGATATCAGGCTTCACAAACAATACATGCTGGATAAAGAGAGAGAGAGTTTAACCCCAGTGGGAAATACAGCAGAAGGTTCAATTCATTGTTGGTTTTGTTTTTTTCCTTCAGTGTTTGACAATAAGAAAAGGAAAACTATTACTGTCCTTATCTGTTAAAGGTGTAAGCGTGGCTGTAAAAAAAAAAAAAACTCCCAACTCTGGAAGAAATGCTTCCCTCAAAGAGAGGTTTAAAGAGTAGGTTGCGATGAGTTTCGCAAGACGTGAGATCGAGTTGTCTCTTGCAGTGTGACCTCGCTGCTCTCGCGCAGCTCGTGAGGCTGAACCACACCTCTAAGTCTTCACTCACCTCTTACCATAGAACAAGTATTTACACATATGCCTGTTGACTGTGGATCAACAGCGTGCATTGGCTGCCTCCCAGCCTGGCGTGTCGGTTTGCTTGTTTGTGGGTTTGAAGGTCTTTGCATTAAAATTGTCTGCAGTGCACCTGTTCTCATTGCTAGCATGAGACTGACTGCTAACTGCTTGGAATGATGTGACAAGTAACCAATATGCAACTGAGCCTGTGACACACGAGACAGTTGTTTGTGATTTCCATGGTGCCGCTTTCATCTGAAACCACACACAGGTCTGTCCGCCATCTTCTCACCATTTTCTCAATTGCATCTTGGTGTTTGTTCAGGATATCTTTGCTCTGCTCTGCTTTCCTAAAATATTTCCTCTTCCTCTCTCCTGCCCCCCCCCCCACCCCCCACCACTTGCTTATTTCTGGAGATTTTCTGTCCTTCTCAATTTTGTATCCCTTCCTTTTCTCTCTTCTCCCCCTCCCTGTGTTGTGACCATCACCCCCTTCCCCCTCCCACAGGTATTTAACCCCTCGCTTCAAAGAGTTTTATGATGTAACTAAATGGGTAGAAGATGTGAATAGAAACACTCAAGGACCTTACCTTAGGTATTACTTCAGACCATGTCCCGTACCCCACACGCTTGTCTAAAGACCCCCTCACTTTTGGTTTGATTTGTGGCTTGGTCAAGTAAAGTAACAATTATCTCCAATCTGGACGTTTAAAAGTAAAATCTCAGAGAAAGTGTTATTGACAGCTGGCATGTTTCGACTAGGAGTTCCTCAAAGGGGTTGCAGAGTATATATAAAAATAAAAAAAAGTTTTTCTGCTTTACATTATAATATATCCTATTTTTTTGTCATTCTTCCTTTTAGTTTGAGTGAAGACATTCATTTCTTTTTGATCAGCTGTACTTTACTTTTTATTTTCAGCAAATCATTCTGCATAAAAAGGAAATGGCTCTTAGTGCCTGTGCTAGTGTGACAATTATAATATATCATTTCATTCCTAATTTCTCCTTATTCCCTTCTGTGCTTCTCCCCCGTCTCTTGTTGAGTCTGCATGTTGCGTGTTGTTCTGTCAGTGTCTGTGTGTCGGCCCTGCCTCGCTCCCAGTGACCTCCCGTGCCTTCGCATCAGTGTGATGTCACCGCCGAGCCAAACATTTTGAGGGCCGTGCTGACATCACCACTGTGCTGCTGTGACAAACTGTAGTCCGCCACTCTGATGGTGTCCAAGGTCTATAGATAATCACAAAGCCACAAGGTTTTCTTGACAACAACAAGGAAGCTCATGGGCGCCCTGGCTCTGTAGCGCGTCGGCCCCACGTCAACGTCTGTTTCTTCACTCCAACAAGCTAAATGTCACCAAACCGTCAATCAGCACTGTAATCTATAGACCTCCACTGTGTCCAGGAGCACGGCCCTTCCCCTGCTTCTACACCTACTGAAGGACAGAAACAGTCCAAAGGAGTGGAGACATGTGGAGGGTTACATAAGGGAGCCCTGGTTCCAGAAGTAAAACTAAAGACTCATATTTCGCACCGATAATGTCACACAACTGACTATTTGATTGTTAACTTATATCGGCACAAAGCACTCATTATTATATTGTATGTAGAAGAAAGTAGCAGTTGCTTTGGAAAAGAAATGCACATATTAATCTAATAACATGACCGAGAGTCTACAGCCACGCTGTGTGAAGCTATACTCGGGTGCTTTGAGCTAAATGCTAAAGTCAGCAGACTCGCAATGACAATGCTAACATGTTGATGTTTAGTAGGTTTACCGTCTTAGTTTAGTGTTGGCATACGAGAAGAGGAGCAGCGAGAAGGAGAAGAGGTTTTGGTGCGATGAGGTCTCAACTGCCACTAATTAGCACTAAATAGAAAACACAGTTGAGGCTCATGGGAATGTCATGTTACTTTGTCATAAACCAAAGTATTGGACAAATTGTATTTATGTTCTGATGAGTAAATGGTTCACTTCACATTTCATCCTGAGGCGGACATGAATGTTCGGATCACGATCCGTCCAATAATCATCTCACTCAAACCACAAATGTAAACCTCATAAAGCAAAGTCAGGTGATTCATCCTCCGGGGGCCATGAATGTCTGTATAAAAGTTCATCTTAATTCATCCGATATGTTGAGATATTTCAGCCCGAACCAAACTGGTGGGCTGCCATCTATAGAACCTCATCACTGACTTAAGAAAAACATGTTATTTCTTAGAAAAGTATAGCTGAAACATTTCAGTAAAAAAGCAAAAAAATACTTCTGGAACCAGCGGCCCACCGGCTCCCTCCACTACTTTGACCCATCCAGGTATTTCTGATCCCCACACAGCAGCGGCGTAAACAAGCTGTTGCACATGGGGCAGGAGCTCTCCCCCTGAATCTCTGTTGTTCTCACCCAGCTCCGGTCTGGTCTGCTGTCCCAGTCACCTCATCATACTCACTGCTCCCAGCATTCCTCATTTAAACACACACACACACACACACACACACTCTGATCCACCTTTTTAAATACTACACAGCAGAAGTTACCTTTAGCAGCATTCACAGTCATTCAGCAGTTTAAGGTGAATTCCTGCAAATCCTGGCCTGTTTGTGTGTCAGTGCCTGATGATGAAGAAAATAAAATGAAAGATGATGAAAGTAATGCTGTGGCAGGTTGAAGCATGTGAGTTGCAGGAAACTATGACTATGCCCACACCGCTGCTGGGAACCATGTACTGCTGTGTACAGAGGTTGCCCCTAAAAGCTAAGCTATGCTCACACTTGTTTATGTTTTTTTTTTTTTTTTTTTTTTTAGCACATCATCTGTCATCTGTCTGTCTTTGTGCTTTTGGTGAACAGCAGTACGAGCTTTTAAGATCAACCTCTCTCTGTAGGAAGGTGAATAATTAGAGCAGCTCAAGGAGGATGTTGCCCAAAGCCACAGATCTAACATTAGCTCCTGAATCTCGCCTCATTTATCCATCTGTGTCTTTGGCCAACTTAATCCTAAACCAACCAGAACGAAAGAGACAATATTTTAATGATGTAACTTCCTCTTTTCCTCAGGACGCTATCCCCTGCCAAGTCTCCCACTTCCTCTACAGGATCTATTGCATCCAGCAGGAGATACCCGTACCCCATGCCCCCTCTCCCCGATGACCAGAGGAAAGCCAACAGGCAGAGTGCCAGGGCAAGTGTCAATCAGGAGCACATTACATCCTTTACAGCCACATTTGAACACTTATTTAGCCCAAATAGGGCGGGTCATTATGGACACTGAGTATCTTAATGTCTGAGGGACCCGACAGCCCTGTCAGATGAACTCAGTTACCCCTCCATCGATTCCCAATGTTTGTTCCAAATGTGTAACTCTATTCATTATGTAAAAGTGGATATTGTTAACATTTCTATACAATTGTTCTGTCAGTATTTAGGTTGGTTTCGTCAGCAATCGTACTAATACTACTTGGACTGAAGCTGGATGTTTTAGCCGTTTATCAATTACATAATGTTAATACAGTATGTGGACATATTCTTTTAATCGAATACCCAATTTATATTTGTTTGTAATTAGTTGAGCTACTCTATAATCTTTCCCTGGTTGGGAAATGCATCTTAAATCTTAAAATCTTATGAAGTGGTTAGAAAATCTCTCCTCCAGACTGAGCTACAGACCAACTTAATGAGTGTGAACCTGGATCTGTAGCTTGAACTAGTAGTTAATGACAGAAATGTCAATTTTCTGTCTGCGCCTTTTCTAGTCACTAGTAGACAATTATAGAGGTATGATTGGTTGCCGATTGATGCTATGTCAATTGTCTTCCATCATGACACACTTCATGAGCAACAAGGCCATTATCAGTGCTTATAACATATAGTCTGAATTAAGCACAAAGACTTAAATCTCAGTAGTTAGACAAGTCGATGGTTATATACGTGAAGTCTTCACACATGGATAGGGTTAGTTTAGTGTGTTCATGGCTTTGGAAAGACAACTGTGAACGCTGAAGGTAACTCAAACACTGCTAATGAGGATCATGATTTAAACTCTAGCGATATTTTTGTCTTTTTGTTATAATACCATAAAAAGCTCAAATGACACCAGCCTTATTTTTTGAAGTACAAAGACAGAACCAAATCTATATAAATAGGAAGTGAAGTGACTTATGGTGAACAGGTGTTAAAATGTCTCCTTTTGTCTTCTCTTCCCCATCCCTTCCTCTTTTCATCACCTCAGCTGTGGGAGACTTCAATATAACAGCCTTCTTACCCGCTCTGCAAAAGACCTCAAGGAACTACACTTGTGTCTCCTTTTCTATGAATGAAAAAAACACAAAAATGAAACAAAATTGACTCTAAGCGATTTAAGAGAAATAGAGAGAAAGCCCCCCACTGGAGTGGAAATAGGCAAAGGTGTGTGTGAGTGAGTGTGTACAAGCATCTCGGAGGCTGTCTTGCCAAACGGCGTCATTCAGTGGATCTCTACAAGACGATGCGGATTGCCATCGGAGAAACCAGCTCCACATCCACTCCAGACCAGCTGGAGCGCAGACTGAGCTGTTCCTGTCTGCTCAGGCCTCATTTATGGGACTGCAAACCCCTTCCACTCCGATCCCCCCACCCTAACCTGTCCTTAAACCTCGACACAACCTCCTTACATCCTCTCTCGTCATACTCACTTCAACCCCCCCCTCCCCTGTTTTGAGCTCCTCTCTAAAAAAGGAGCAGCGGAGCCAGGAGCAGGTCATCGTATCACACTGCACCTCTGGATTTGTTGGATCATTTTGACGCACGTGAATCACTGTAGAAACTCCAACACTGTATGCATGAGACAACCCTGTTTATCAGCAACCTCCTCCTACTGAAAAGACGAGAAGAACAGAAGTCAGATCTGAGAGGAAAGCATGCGAGGGGGCAGTGATTTTAGTACCTTCTGTAGGCTTAGACGCTTTCTCTCCACTATAGGTAACCCATATTGTATTACCAGTTATAGCCCATAACCCATGACATGGACTCAACCACCTGACTCCTCCCCTCGGTTTGTTTGTGCGTGTGTAAATATGTACAGTAAAAATACACACAGAGTATGTTTTTGCTTTTATTTTGAAAGAGGAAAAGACTGAGACGTCTCTTCGTGCTGTATTGTGTTGTAGACAGAAGCGGATTCTCTGTAGAAAAGCATGAGACCCCCGCACTTGTTCTTCTGTCTGTCTTTCTATTTTTCGTCCTCATTTTTTTCCTCCCTCTGGCTTTTTTCTGTGTGACTGTGGCCTCTATAGCTTTCTCCATCCACAGCAGAATGTAAAGGTGTTTTTATATTATCTTAGCACTGGCTTTCATCAATCTCTGGGAGAAATACACAGACATCCAGTAATGACTGAGGAAGTATTGATGAAGACGTGGCACATTAAGAATGTTGCTGGAAGCGGCTGTTGATGAGTATTATTTAGGAAAGTTTTAATAGTTTTGTGCCATTCCTGAGTGAAATGAATGGGATTTGTTTGGTGTAGTTATAGACGTGCCACTTTTCACTCATGGTGGTTTTTGGGAATTTCCCAATGATAATGTTAAGATGTGTTTAGTTCCCCCTGATTCTATATTTGGATTTTTGAGACCAGTGTGCTGCCATTTTCACAATGGGCAGCCCACGAAGTCGTTAAAATGAATGTGAGAATAGGAATAACATGAGTGCGGTTGATGACGTGACTCGGGCGAGGAATCTGGAAACTGATTGAAATGTGCATTTTGGATTTAGCTGTGATGATTGAGATATTTAGCCTTGTAAATGATTAACTATGCTGTACAGTGCTTGCTGTTTGAGCTTGTGAAGACCAACAGCATGACAGTTCTATAATCAAATTAAGTTATTTCTCTGGTAGGCTATGTGTGAGACCATAAGGGGAAACGAGCATGTCACTGAAAGACTTTTTCCCCTCATTGCCTATTTGCTGTTGTCTAAATGGGGTTAGTGTACCGTCAGCAAAGTCGGGACAATTCATGGCAGGAAGTCGCAGGGTTTAAAAATGATTGAGAACGGTGAACGCAGTTGTTGTGCTGATGTCATGCCAGTGCAGCTATTTAAGTTGGACTTTGGAAACTAATCCCATCTCCCTCCCTAAAAGCAAGTTCTTTGTACAGTTACAAGTCATTGTTCTACCTTGTGTAGAAATTGTCGTCTTAAGGCCTCCGGTTTGTCATTTTACTGTCGTTTAGTTTTTGTTCCGCTGTGGGCACTTGTTCATTTGTAATTCATGTATGCATTAGGACTGTATAGGTAATACGATCTCCACAATATTGGACTAATATTGCTACTAGTATCTTTTTTATTAAGTACCTTTGTAATGTTCACTTTTTTCTCAGCGTTATGTACAGCAACGATTCAGTAATTAAGTGCATTATTGTAATTATGTGTGTTGATGAGTTTGAATGGAGACAGTTTTTTTTAAAACACATTTGTCCCGGGGCCAATAGAAGCGGCCGTTCCTCTGGCATGTGCTAATCTGTATCATATAAGGTTTGGACACATAATGTTGTAAATGAGATCTGTATGGGCTCATGATTTGCCTTCTACCAGAGCTTTCTTCTCTTTGCTCTGGTCTTCTTAAAGTATTTCTCAGTGTCCTGAGACTGCGGAGAGCATTATCTCAGAGCTCTTGAGTAATATTTTTAACATCATAATACTGTGCTACAGCGAGACATTTGTCCTGGTGGTATGGACATTGCACTGTCCTACATTGTGAGGACTCTCCGCTCAGGATGGGATCGCGCAGGCTGCAGTGATTTCTGTCAACCCTCCAAACATGCGTCTGTGTCTGCCTGCGCACATGGCTGGACTGACAGATCCTAACGGGACGATTCTGGCAAAACGTCCCCACAGATGGAGCGGTCCGTCTCTGTCTGGCCAGAGACTTGAATGTATTCATGTCCCACCCAGTCCCAACCATGTGGTCCCATCCTGCCAGACACATCAGCACTCTGCTCTGCTGCAGGAAACTCGAAAACCCCCCACATGTACTAGTTGAAATCTAAATACTGCAGTTGCTGTCTATCTTTATTTTTGCCTGTATGCTGTACAGACTGATGATGCAAAAATCAATCCTCATATTTTTTTTCCCTCTTAATCATTCAGTATTGTAATATATTTAATATAAAATAAAACTTTCATCAACACACCTGTCTTTTCTGACATTTCTAAGGACTTCAGGATGTACTGTATAACCACAGGTATACAAAAACGTGCTTTAATTGTTTTGTATTACATGAGCAACACACTTGGGACACGCTGATCCATTACTGACCTTATTTAGCCACACGTTACCGATCCACAGTGAATAGTTTCTTTGTCAATGTCATCATACAATTCAGCGTTTCCACTATCCGTAACATTCATTCAGTCACGGCAGACTCAAAATGTGATGACACAGTAATCCCTGGGTCCAGAGTTGAGGTACAGAATCGATAACGGGGGAGAAGAAGTTGGATCAGTTCATCCCTACAACACACCAATAAATAAATATAATCTTCATCTTTGTGAGCAATCGGATGAAATAGAAAACCACTGGTTGGTGCACCTTTTCTCTCTTTAAAAAAAAGAAAAGTGCCGAGTATATTCTGTATAATTTATTGTAACTGGCACTAAAAATAGTGCAGCCTTTGCATTCTCTCCATAGGTAAGTATATAAATCTGTTGTATCGTTTCTGATTAAAGTGGACCTTGTTAACTGTGGCTTAGATTTTAATAACAACCTCTGACAAAACGAGCAAGTATTCGAAGCACAGATCAACTCGTGGATGTTTTGGCCGAGACGGTCGGCGAGAAAGTCATCGTTCATCATTTCCGTGGACAGTTCTGCACTGAAACCGCACAGTTTCTGTTGTCACGGGCGTTTCTCAGTGTATGCCGTTTGCCTGCCATTAAAGTTCAACTAGTTTGAAGCTTTTTTGGCAGACGACTCATCAGTCATCGTTCACTGCATGTCCCTCTGAAACGTGACATGATGTCCGTGTTCATCACACATGCTTGTGCGAGTCGATCCTCAGCACCTGCAGTCTCTCTTGATGGATGGCTTGAATTGCCATTGCTGCATCTTCGTCGAGGGATGCCCGGATGCAACTTTTCAAACTGTCAACACCGAACCCAGTGGAGGCAGAGACAGGAACCACGTGTCTGAAGGTAATGTAGTTTTTCGGTATCATGTCATCAGGAAGGAGATGAGAGAACTCTGGAGGAAGGAAAAATAACTTAACATGTTACAGGCAATACAAAAAGTTGTGATTCTTTCTTTTGGTTGTCATCAGTCAATATTCATGTTTATTGCTGCACCTTTCTGGGTTATTGTCCTATATCTGATAACCCTTTTATTATTACAATTGATCCCTATTTCAACCATTTTTCCTGTCTTCACCTAAACTGGTACTGGCTAACGTATGTTATGTATATTGTATCACTCAAGTAGGGCTGCTACTAACGATTATCTTCATTAACTATTATCTGCCAATTATAATCTAAATTTGGTTTGGTCTATAAAAAAAGCTAGAAAACTGAAAAATGTCCATGGTGATGTCTTGTTTTATCAGTCCGAAACCCAAATAATATTCAATTTAATATAATATAAAACAGAAAAAGCAGGAAATCTCAATATGTGCATGGTTGCAACTCTACACTCAAGTTCATCAAACTGACACTCAGCTACAAAATAATGCATTAATGTAAAAATGTAAATTGTGTAATGAAATAATAAAAATATCCAGATGGGATAGCATTTAGCATTTTCTGTATTCTGTTTCCCTGGGCTTGGGTTATACACTTTTTCAGAAAAGAGCAGCAGACTGAATCTGAAATACAATTTATTTTTCTTTACGAAACTGTCAAACACGAGGCAACTTCCTTGTGGCCCCACGAGTGGTGCGATGAATCAAAAATCTGATTTTACATTTACTGCTGATATCCATTTTCCTGAATAAGCCACTTATTCTAATTGGCAAATGTCTGACATCTTAGTAGCCTTAATTGTAGTACATGTTGAGAAAGCTTTTGGTGGATTCATGGTATTAAGATATGCAATAGTGCAAAAGAGAAGTACATCTTTAAATACATAATTCTATATGTATTATAAAAAAATAAATAATGTAAAGCTAATAATAAATTTAAAAAATCCACCAAATTTACCATCTGGGTTTTGTAGTTGCTCCTTCAGCTCTGCCAATTTGTCCTCAGCGTCAGGCAGGTCCATTTTGTTTACCACCAGTAACGCAGGCTTCAACATAAGCTCCTCTTTGTACAGCTCCAACTCCTTGAGGCCGTGGGGAGAAAGGAGGACAGGGCGAAGGAGGTAAATACATGGTGCAGTCAAAAGAGAGTAAAAAGGTAAGAATAGTTAGGAAAATGTATGTGAATCTTTAGTTACAATTAGAGCTTTATTATGAAAAGCATACAAAACATTTTGAACTCAAGTCTCTCATATCATCAGACTCACCTTGGTTAGAAGTTGAACAGCTTCAAAGGCCGACCTAAACGGTGTTTTACTTGCCAACTGGAAACCGCAAACATCCACCTGCAGCCAGACGAGGAACAACCAAATCGAACTCTCTCATTATGTTCGACGTTCTTGCATATTTTCCTCAAATTGTGCAGCCTTAATTCAAACGTATGAAGTTGTCAGCTTATGTGCTTTCTGTCACTACGCACCACAAACAGGAGCTGCCTGGTCCTCTCCACATGTTTTAGGAACTTGTGGCCCATGCCTTTGTTTAAGTGAGCTCCCTCGATCAGGCCGGGGAGATCAGCAACAGAAATCTAGCAAAAATAAAAAAATTATAATAATAAGAACACCACATGGAACAAATTGGACAGTTAAAAAGGACAATACACCAATATGCAGTCACATACCTGTTTGTAATCTGTATACATCAGTTTGCCGATCTCCGGCCTCAAAGTTGTGACTGTGAAAAAACAAAGATATTAGAAATGGCACAAAAAAAAAAATTAAAAATTCAAAAGAATCACAGCATATTGACCTTAAGAATTATTTAATGCAGACAGTACACATTTGTACGTGTGTAGTAGTAGTACATACTCACAAGCATAGTCTGCAATCTGAGGTGTGGCATTAGACATGGCAGTTAGGAGCGAGGACTTCCCTGCATTTGGGTACCTGGGTGAGTGAGCAGCAAGAAAATCTGATATTTAAGAGAAATATTTGTGCCAATTTGAGTCTCAGTTGAAATGAACCAATATGTTATTTCATGTCTGTTTCTGCTCCCACCCAACAAGGCCCAGGTCAGCGATGAGTTTGAGGTCCAGCCTTATGTGTTTGATCTGACCCTTAATGGGATGAAACCCAGAGGAGATGGAGCCTCCTTGTCCTCCTTTCGCCACCACCAGACGATCACCATCAGCATTCAGGTCACCTTGGAAGGAGAAGGGTTGAAAAAAATATGACTTTTTACTGCAACACCCATTTCATTACTGTTTCTCTTCGCTTTCTGACACGAATGATGTTCCTCATGAATAAAACCGCAATGCAAAGTAAGGGTTCTATTTAAACATGTAATCACACACTATGCTTTCCATTACAAAAAGAAGTTTGACATACCGAGTGGTTTACCATCATCAGTGGTGACTGTGATACCAACAGGAGCCAAGATCTCCTTGTCCGCCCCCCTCTCTCCTTTCAGTGCTCGGATACTGTCAAGAAATACAGTTCACACACTAAATACACAAAACAGCCCTTAGCATCTCTTATATGTTTGAAGATCTCTGACAAGCATAAATCATCAGCTGATGTCAATGATTAGTGAATGATAGCCAATAATGGCTGACAGATATTCTGATGTGGCACTTTAAAAAGGAACTGTAAGTTTTGTAGAAACAAACCTGCTGTTGGCTCCCGTTCCAGCCACAAAACGTTTCACGGGGTACATGTCCTTGACCTTCTTTAAGGTCATGTTCTTTGTCGCCACCACCCAAACATCTCCCCCCTTTCCTCCCTGTCCCCCAAGACGGGGGAGACCCATGCCCCCAGCGCCTCCACGGATGTACATACGGAGGTTTTCCACAAAGTTTCCATACTGCAGGAGGCAGAAAAAGAGACACTACAGTGATGAGATTCAAAATGTATCCAAGTACCTTTAGAGACAACACCCCAAATAATAAAAAGCTGCCTCAATGACCCGAACACGTAACCTAAACTAATAAAACGTTTACATTTTTATAAACAACATTTATTGACATGTGGTAGTAATGTGAGAAAGGTAAGATTGCGAGAAATACATGCTGTAGAATGACATTTGACAATGGTCAAATTGAGTTATAGGAAACTTTGAAGTGTAAGCTTATCATACTAGTAATAACATAAGTGACTTTATTGATAATAATTCAGGTATGTATTGTATTGGTTTAATAAAAGTTATCTGGTCACCTGAACCAAATCAAAGAGCACAACTTTTTTGTTGTGTCATCCTGATATGTTGTAAATTATTTAACGCCCACCTTCTCATTATGTAAAATAAACAATATTTTTGTGCAAACTGCTGCATTTTTTACCCATAAGCCAACATGGGCACTAACTCCTAAAAGTGCTATTGATACAATCATAACAGCTACTACTACAGCTTGTATGACAATAGATCCATCTCTAGGAGGGTTGAAAGCTCAGGAAAAAGCTAGTAAGTGGACCTTGAGTTGGGGTTGTTTTGTCAAACAACATGAGAAGGAGGATGTTAAATCAGTGATCAACAAAACATCAGGGATGGCACAATAAAGTCTACTTACAAGGCCATGCATGATTTCATGCTTCAAAATACATCCTTGTAGCGGATGCATGGCATCATATAAAGATTAAAACGCAAAGAGACGTTAGTCAATGTGGATGTTTTCACAGCAGTTAGCAAGAGCGAGCTAACAGTTAGCTTACCAGCCAATGTCACCACTGCACTTGTTAGTAAACAGACACTATTGAATTATTTTCACGTGATTAAAATGATGCCTGCAACAGTACTTACTTTACGGAAGCAGATTCTACTGAACTGGACCATCTTCAGTGACGTTTTGAGCCACTTTTGTGTTGTTGACTGAGCTAGCGACGAGGTAACATGCGTTAGTATGTATGACCGGAAGCGGTGAGTTCCTCTCAGCTTATTGGATCATGAGGCAAAGAGGCGGGACTCCGCGGGGCTGAGTGACAGCTGCCCGGACCCTGGTCCTTTTTGTTGTTGTTGCATATTAAATAATTACACCAATACGTGAGGATGTAGCCCCTGCAAATACAGAACTAGTTCATGAATACTTAGGATGTTGAATCCCAAGATAAACGACACTTTCCCTTTACTTAATATTCTGAATGTATGGTTTATAGAAGTTGTGCATGTCAGCTGCTCTATCAGAATGATCTACCTACCAAGTAATAGTGCTGTAATGGAAATATCAAAATGGACACTAGGTAGGTCGTTTTGTCAGGTGGAAAATGTATGAAAGGTGCTTTCCTCACTATACAGTCCACATGTAGCCTGCTCATATGTGCATAACATGCCTTTAATATATTGGCAGAAACAACATTGTGCATGACACTGTTACTGCTTCTAAATCATATCTCAAGACACATTTTTACAGACTTGCCTTTTCGCCAACTAGTCTTATTTGTTTACATAATACTGCTCTGTTTTGCAACCACCTGCTTTTAAACATATTTTTTTTAATAGTTTCACATTCATTTGTACATTTCTATGTGGACTCTGTGAGCTTGGACTGTGCTGTTGTTCTTTTTTTCTTTTTTTCTTATTTGTATTGCTGTCTATGGAAAGCACGTTGCGCTCCCAGCAAGTTCACACATTCAAATAACTAACTATTACTAACATTTCGGCAATGCAAGTCTTGAAAATAAAACTTTCCACTACAAGCCCTCTGAGCTCTGAGTGTCTGCGGCGCCGTGAGGATGCTGAGAGACGCTCGGATCTTCCGGCTCGCTTCTTTCTCCGTGAGCGCGCGCACGCCTGCCAGTGCAGTGATATGCGCATATGACGACAATAGCAAATGAAGGACCCAGTTTCTCTCTGTCACACACACACACACACACACACACACACACA
>CALSBV010010223.1:11286857-11304159 GCA_943590825.1 Bovichtus diacanthus
TGCTCGGATTCAACTGCACGGAGGTAAGTGTGCGTGCGTGTCTCTCTCCGTGTGTGTGTGTGTGTGTGTGTGTGAGATGACGAGAGAGAGAGAGGTTGGTTTATTATCTCGTGCAAGAGCCCGGACAGTTGGATAGGTCCTCCCACCGGTGTCTGCCTATTTATACGGTTAGAAACGTAGCTGTGGGTCGTGACAACAGGACGCGCCTGGGACACACAGACATACATCACAACGCGGTAAGAGATCCTGTTCTTGGCCGATTGTTGCCTGTGCCCGTGAGTTTGTGTTTGACCTAAATTATGCAATGATGGTGACATAGCCGCGTGTCGCATGTGCTCCTTGTGCCTTATTGGATGCAGGCTGCAAGGACCGCTGCTCGGAGTCAGGAGTGTGTGATGTGTAGTGGGAGTTTTGAGCCCATGAGGATGATGGGGTAACAGACTGCTACATCATCCAGCTCCTCCACTAGCTTGTGCTGCAGCAAAATGCATGCACACACACACACACACACACACACACACACACACACATATATATATATATATGTACAATCTAGTGCTGGTTTTAAATTAATCTGATTTTGCGGAGATGAGGCTGTAGTTGGAGGCCTGCGGAAATCAAAACGCACATTTCCAACAGAGTCAGAAAAAAGAGATATCGATAATATTTTCAAGAATGTTTTCAAAATGAACGACACAAAGGCATTTGTTACTCTATTGACCACACAACCTTCAAATTGTAACATTGACTTTCATTTGTTTTCCATATATAGCCCACAATACTCAGTACGCTATGTTCTAGAAAAGTATGGTCTGTCCTCTCCACACATGCTGCACAACGCGCACATGTAGGCGCATGAAAGGGCATGAATCCAGTAAAACAAACCAACAACTAGCAACAAACCAAGAAGTCAACAATTCTATTAATATCACATTTTAGCTGTGGATGTATTGTGTTATCCTTGCAGGTAAAGCAGGGCAGATTTGGATGATCTGCACTGTAACTGTGTTAAACTTTGTTATTAAATAGAGTTTAATTAAATGTCACATACTGTAAATAAAGCACCAGATCTATGTCCATTATTTACTCCTGCATTTGTCGCCATAATCACATTTTTTTTTTAAAATGTATTGTGAAACAACATGTACTGTTGTTGCATCATGTAGTACTTACATCCATCAAAGGCACATATACATACTGATGTGTGATTAAATCTTGTTCCATTTGCTGATTAAGACAGGAGACACAGTTAAAGGTCCAAAAAGCTACCTTTAAGTTTGTATTGTTTTGTCATACATACTGTGTTTATTGGTGGAAAATGTTGACAAATAACAGTCTAATCTTAAATTAGAATAAATTCTTGTGGATGGAGATGGGATCCCCTGAAATCCACTTACAGTCAGGTTCTCATTTTGGTATGCATGGTTTAAAGATGTGCATAGTGACATCTCAAGCAAAACAAACTGTTATGACTGTAAACACTTTGGGGTTTGTCAAAATGACCAGTGGCATGGAAATACTAGTATCAGCTTGCCAACTGGGGGGACGACATTCTCCAAACAGGGCAGGCAATGTGTGGAATCCCAGTGCTTTCAATGAAAAGGGTAAACAAGCCAGCGACCAAAGACAACCGGTTACAGACACAGGTCAGACAGGGGGGGAGGGAGGGGTGCACGTGAAATGAGGCGGACTCTATTGGCAGCAGAGAGACATTGGAGTTCTGAGAGAAGCGAGCCACTGTTTTGGGATGTAAGACGAAAGGTGGTGTGGCCAGTGTTTTGGTAAGTATGAAACTGGGGCAAGTCCGCACTGTTAGTTGTGGCTGGTGTGAAATGTTTTGGCGGGAGTGTGTGTGAGTGTGTGTGTGGAGGTGGTGGGTATGAGGAGGAGTTCTGTCAGCATGCCAGCACCACATTCTCACCCTGCTGCTGTTGAAAGGGGCGGTAAAGACATAAACAGGCCCAGTGGGATTAGGGCCCACTCGGAGGAGTGATCAGGGGGGATTTGCTGCCCGGCGGGCACACAATGGCACTGTCGTGTAACACACAAACACACACTACACATGCTCAACGGCAACGTTTAACAACAGACCCAAGCCTACATAAATCTGACCAGAACTCCCTTTTGTTTGGGAAGCGGCACCGGGGTTAACAGAGACTAGCCTCGCCGCGGGCCTTGTTTGATAGGACAGGGGGTGTGTGGACGTTGGCGGGATGGCAAAGAGAAAAGCTTTGGGCACGTTGTGTTGTGGCGGGGTGTTTCCACGTGTGTGAAGCCCCAGACAGACAGGGAGGGTCATGGCTGTGTGTAGAAGCACAATAACAGGATGAATAACGTTTGTTTCCCCCCGTTCAGTGTGTGTGCGAGTCAGCTGATGATGGTGACAGGATCTAAGCTAACATGAGACAACAACAACATTGGCAGACACAAAGAGAGCAAGCCCTGTTCAAATAATCTGAAACATAGAAGCACAATGTGGGGGACAAAGCATAAACGAGCTCTGCTTTTATTAGAGTATCAAATGGACGGCTACAGAAATGTCTGGACCTTTCTTCTAATTTCTATCATTCCTCCTCAGTGCCGGCTCTGGCCCAGGCTGCTGCCATGCCTCTTCTGGAAGAGACCACAATGCCACAAGAGCACCCAACCACTGTCCCTGTGGTCATCATAGGTAAAGGTTTTGCCCTTAACCTCCCGACCGTTAATGGTTCAAAAGGATCTTTCTCAATCTACCTTGTGTCACGCAATGCTGTGTACTCTTTTGTGATGCTAATCCTCAATTTCCCAAACCTGGGTCTGTTTTTAGGCAATGGCCCATCAGGTATTTGTCTGTCCTACCTGCTGAGCGGACACAAGCCCTACCTAGATACAGCAACTGTCCACCCAAACCCGATACTATACAGGAAACTGCAGGAGACCAAGCACCTATCCATCACCGAACAGGCAAAAACACCTATGAATTCCTTGCACATGCAGATATGATTACAGTCACTCAGGTGTGTCATGATAGGGACATGTTTGTTGTTGCAGGATCTGGAATATTTGAGTGAAGGTCTCGAGGGGAGGTCGAGGAACCCTGTGGCTGTGCTTTTTGACACACTTCTGCACCCCAATGCTGATTTTGGCTATGAGTTCCCCCCTGTCCTTCAGTGGAGGAGGGACAAGCAGCAACACATCCCACATCTGGTTCTGGGGAGAGCCACGCCTGGAGGTGCTTGGCATGTAAGATACAAGGTTTAGTCTGCCAAACCCTTTTAACTATCCATATTTTCTGTCAATCATTTTTGTCCGTCCCTGACATTGCATTCTCCTCTACCCTTCTCTTCTCTCCTCAGGCAATGGAAGGTTCAATGCTGACTATTAGTCTTGGCATCTGGATGGAGCTTCCCGGGGTTAACTACAGGGACTTGACTAACGGGAAACGCAGGTACTGAGAGGTTGACAGCAAAGACATGGCTAAAGTCTCGGTTTAATTCTGTGCTACCTCTTTTCTCATCATCTGTCTCTTCTCTCTAGGGATGTAACCAGTGACAGAGCCACCCCAGAGGAGATCTCATCCTATTACCGTAACTATGTGAAGCTAAAGGGCCTCCAAAAGAATTTTGTTGACAACACCTACGTGACCTCTGTTCAGAAACTCTGCTGGGGGCACGAGGGGGAAGGTCTGGAAAATGGGCAAACTGATCAAGGAGATGGAGGGGTGGGAGATGGTGGCAATGAAGGCTTTGAGGGTAATGGAGATGAGTGTCTAAACAAGGGAGGAGGGGGGGCTCTCTGGGAAGTAAGGGGATACCAGCAGGTGCAGAGCGACACACATGTCCCCTTCTCTCTGTTTGCTGAGAATGTAGTTCTGGCCACCGGTGCGTCCGATTCGCCAGTTCGATTAGGCGCAGAGGGAGAGGACTTACCATTTGTATTCCACAGCATCTCAGACCTGGGTTTGGCCGTAAGCCGGAGAAAACTGGATATGAACTCTGATCCAGTTTTAATCGTAGGTGCAGGTTTGAGTGCTGCAGATGCAGTTCTGTGCGCTTGTAACAGCAACATCCGAGTGCTGCATGTCTTTCGAAAGAATGTAGACAACCCAGACCTCATCTTCAAACAGCTGCCCAAGACCTTGTACCCAGAGTACCACAAAGTCTACAACATGATGTGCTCTCAGACCTACACAAACATGGCTCCCTCCTCTGCTTCAAACAGACCCCAGGCAGTTAGTATCGCCTCCTCAGTATGTGCCAAGATGTGCCCAAAGCCTCAACTTGCTGCAGGTAACATGGCTGGTACTGCCGGTGTCAGCCTGTTTCCTGACTACACCAGTTTCCCTGAACACTGCGTGGTGTCTTTCCAGTCTGACATGAAGTGTTTGCTGCAGGGGAACAACTCCCTCAAGGCATTCAAGATCTCCATGGCCCTGGTGCTGATCGGGACCAACCCAAACTTGTTTTTCTTGAAGGGGCAGGGCCAGTACCTAGGTCAGGATCCGACAAAACCCATCTCCTGCACCCAGAACCCCATTCACATCCACCCCTTCACTTATGAGTGTACCAAGGAGCCAGGTCTGTTTGCCATGGGCCCGCTGGTGGGAGACAACTTTGTTCGCTTTTTGAAGGGTGGCGCTTTAGGCATCGCCTCGTGTCTGCTGAAGAGACTCAAGAAGAAAGGGAAGCTCATCAGCAATGGAGGAAATGACTTCATTTAAAACACAATGGAGAAAAGAGCAGCACACGTTGGTCTGAATGGTACAGATTTCAAGCGCTCTTACCAACAGATGTAAAAGGTGAAGAAGAAAACAAGCGTTTTAATATGTTTTAATCATTTAGGCAGAGTTTTCTCATCACAGCTATGGCATTTTTATAACTTTCTGAGACCAAAAAGACAATGGATGTACACTAATTAGTTTTTAAAGAAACAGAAGATAGCTTCTTAAGAGTCTTGTCTGACTTCATAAGAAGTCCCCAGAAGTCCAAGCTACCATGTGCCAATGTTTCTTAGTCAATCTGTAACCTCACAACTGAATGGGACCTTATTTTCATCAGGGTTATTTATTCGTTCACCATGTGTCTTTCAATCCATTTACTAACAACATTTAAATTGCTGCCGTATCACACTTTAAGTCTTGTTTTAGCTCTTAATGCTCATTCTCCATGCAACGTATCGCTTATAGTTATACAACCTGGAGTGGTGAGTGTTTGTAGTAGTGGACGCACACAAGATTTATCTCAGAACTTGTGACCAAATAACTTCATGGCTAAGCAATCTTAAAGTTCCTGATTATTCTGAGCCTAGCTTTTCTTTTTTTTTTTACTTAAGAGGATTCTTTGTTGTGGTGCTACTAAAGTTAGTTGGAGCCATATAATTAAACAAGTTAGAAAAGTCTAATAGATCTGAACTGTTGCTTTAGTACTACTGAAAGGCTTTCTATGCAAACAAACTCACTCAGATCTAAATGTATTCTTGGGCCAATGACATCATGACTAGAATATAGTGAAAAGGTAATACAAACCTTGCCTTCACAATCCATTTATCTAAAGGCAACAATTACAACACTTTGTGCACATGTTCTTGATATTTTGGCCAGTCAGTGGCAGCTCATCTGGATCTAAACCATTATAGATACTCATCGAGAGAACGGGATTTAAAAACAGAAAAGCACACTTTCCGAATACCCATTTTTACAATCATAGCATCTAATTCATTTATTTCAATATTTTTAGCAAACCAAATCTTAGCATTCTCTTTGTATTTTTATAATTACATGATACCATTTTTAGCATGCATTTTAGAACTTTTTAATCTACCTGTATGCATGACTGGGCAATATGTCAATTACTTAATGTCTATCACTGTAGTCATATCATGTTTCTTTAATATTGTGAAACATGGCACACAACTTTGTTTACTTGACACTACATTAAAATTGCCAAGTCAGACTTCTCCCATAACTATTTCTGAGATGCACCAACGCAGGTGATTTCCCAAATCACATGATCGATATGAGAAGGAGGACTTAGAAGGGCTAATTTGTTTCTTTCTATTTTATACAGTCTGTTTTTTTCATATTGCCAAACTCCACGCGTCTGTATATACAATTCTTATTCCATTTTCTTAATACAGCAAACAGCCAATATTGTTTTGTAAAGTGTCAAATAATACTTTCGAGGTTGTGAGCAGAGACTGTAGCAATCTATTCTTCATTTCCAACATATTTTCCTTCCTTTCAGTCATTTTAATAATGTCTGCAAGAGTGTGATCCGATATGCATAATATCTTTTGTGTGCCGCTCATGGTTTGTTTATTGTGATGTGACACTTTGATCCATGTGTGGCGATTTTTTTTCTTCTGCCCCCTTCAATACAATATGGTAGTCAGATTCAGTGTTGGGGGTAATGCATTACTAATATAAGACGTTACTGTAGTCACATTACTTTTTCCACTAATAAAGTTAGTAGATTAACACATTACTGTATAAGTTGTGGTAATCATATAAGAGTTAACTAGTGAAAATGTTGTTACTTGTGTTAAATACTGAATTTTAGCTGAATTATTCCTTGATGCTTTTTTCACTGACTTCTGAATATTGTTTTGATATGAATATTAAATATATGCATGCAGGCACGAACCATTGCCTAGCAGCAGCTACTGTAATCAGAAGACAAAAAAGTTCTATAAAGGACAGAAGTGGGAAGAGTACATTTAAGGACCGTAGAGATTGGGTGACTCAAAAGTGGAAATAACTTTTATTGTTTTGAAATATGATCGAGGTCGGACAAAACTGTCCACCACTTTCAACTCCAATATACTCGCTTAATGAAGCGCCAACAGGTTTATTGTGTGTCCATCCATATAATTAACACTTTAATACAGATTTGTATGGATTTTAGAAAGCAACGTGCAAGTACTTAGTAGAACAAACGTTAAATCAAAGTAATCCCATTGCAATTTAGGAAAAAGGACTGTGTTTAAAGGCCAGTCCCCTTTTTCCTTTTGCCACTCTGATGGCCATTTTATTATTGCAGTAAAGTAGAGTCAACTTTCAACTCATACGTGGCCCTTGCCTTGAGTATGAATGGACAGGTGGGCTTGAACTATCCACACAGAAAGGCCCATGAATGATTTGGCATGATGACAACTCATCTGAAGAGTTTCAGATCTGTAAAAGTGCCTGTAGGCTCATCGGAGATCGTTTAAGAAACGCCAACTTGAATCCCAAAGTTTCTAGTTCAGCTAAAAACAGGGAACACATTTGGTCTTAATTTCAAAACGAAAGAATAGCTGCTTTCATCATGTAGAGTTTCAATGCTCTCTTGTACAATTGAAAAGTTTTTAATGTTTTGTAATTCGCATTTTTTATTATTGACGAATAAAACTTTGAGAAAAAAATCTCCACATGGGACTGTTTTGTTACATTGCTGACTGTCAGTGGTTTAATTATTGAGGAGTACAGATAGAAAGCACAGGAAGAACAGCAATAATAAAACATTGACAAACATTTCTGATCCACTTTAGCAATTCAGAAGCAGTTATAGTTGAAATACAGATATTAGGAATTATGTATTGAATTATTTCTGGGGTTCTTCTTTTATTTTTTTTTAAATAAGGTGTTGGTGATGGAGTTTGACATACTTCATGTGCCTTTGAAATGAATTCCCTCTGTAGAACATTAAGATGAAGGCATTTCATCTTCTCCTGGTTAGTTTGGTGGGGTTGTACCTAAAAACACACACACACACACACACACACACACACACACACACACACACACACACACACACACGGGGGACACACACACACACACACACATACACACACATACACACACACACACACACACACACACACACACACACACACACACACACAATCTTTTTTATCTCATAGTCTGCCCATGTCAGGATGGGCTTTTAACAAATTCCTCCTGGATCATTCCTCAATGTCCTTAGAGGCATTTGAACAAACAATAAAAACAGCCCCAAATTAAGCGCTGTAAAACAAGGACAGTGTTTGAACAGCTTAAAGCAAACAGGCTTCCTATAAACCGCGTCTGGAAACTTCGTTTCGACCTACCAAAAAAATATTGGATTGTTTTCTCAGCAGCACAGTCTGGATACGCATGACTGACTGAGCATGAATCAGTGATCAAACAGCTCAGCTTCGACACACACACACAAAATCAATCTCAGACTGTCTCTTTTCTGCTTAGTCAAAGAAAACACGGCAGCGACAGCTTACATCATCTCTGTTACCCTGGCAACCCCTGTGACGAAAGAATTACTTAATTCTGATGGGGTAAACTGAAGCTACAGTGGTCCCCTAATTCTCAGTTAATTATATAATGTCTGCACCTGATTATAAGGACTGAGGCTGTACAGACAGACTCTTTATTTTAGAGGATTTTTACCACCCTGACAGCAAGTCTAGTACAAGAGACAGTGTCCATTTAGGGTTTTACCCACATTTCAAAGTCCAAAGGCAACAAACCACTTAGTTGACAGGGAAATACTGTAGCTCTTTCTAGCCTCCCATGAGTTCTAAATCAGAAAGGATGCGATCGACAAAAAGAGGAAACATTTATACCTGTCTGGCCAAACAATTAACACAAAAAGGGGGACAAAGTAACTTTTGACACATTAAAGAAACGGGATAACATTAAAGGTGGAGTCTGTGATTCTAATCCCATAAACCTTTTTCCCTCACGTCCACTAGCTGTCCGTTCCGAATGCACAGAAGAAGAAAGAAAACCGGTGCTCATACTCAGCCCTGGCTCTGTAGATGGCAAACAAAGATGGTGGATTGGACTGATCCACCAGGGCTGTACCGAATGTTATTTTTTCCCACATTCGGCTTCTATTGAGATTTTCGAATGTAGCTTTGAATGACTCTTGATACAGGAGGTGCCTCCCCTTGTGTGTGTGTGTGTCAGTTTTTTTGAACGCAATGAAAATGTTTTTGAAAGGCTAAACGCCAAAAAATATGTATTGAAGTAGAATATTTTGTTGGATAAAAACATGTTGTGAATTTTGGAAACGATTCCATTTGTGTTTTTTCAATAAATTTTTAATTTTGCATTATTTGAAACAGAATTCCTAACAAACGACCTAGGTAGACAATTTATGCTATTAAATGACAATTGTTTTTTTGGAATTTCATTCACAGATATTAAATTGGTTAGAAGATTATTTTCTGTCTCTGACTACAGGATATTTTATTGTTGGTGTAGGAGGAGGTGGAAATAGGACATTCAATCATTTGTATTATAAATTAGTTTTTGAAGTGTATAAATTAAATATCTTTGGAAGTACTTTCTATTTACATCGTTTCTTTGGACATTATCGCTATGTAGCTGCTTTTCGACTGCGTCTTGTAAATTGATGGCACATCATGCTGCTGCTGCTGCTGCGTTGGGTTTTTTCTCTCTTAACGTCTAACTCAGTTTCGAATCACGTCCAACATTTTGGACACATAAAGACCTCTACTTATGAGTTGGGGTACCTTGCCTATACCATATGACTAAGTCATATAGACACAGGTAACGACTGAGACAGTAACTAAAGGTATCAAATAATCAGTATTACACAGTATGTAAGAGTGAGCCACTGTTTTACTTGTAAATGTCGACCTCATGAAAAAAAGGGAGGTAAGTCACTACACATAAAAATCAAGTTTCTCACCTAAAGAGGTCATCTCCAACACTCTTGTCCCGTTTGCTCTGACGCTCCTCCTGAATCAAACACAGGCTCAAATCATGAATGCAAGGCTCACACAGATCTGACAGATAGGAGAGACAAAGTGAACATAGTACCTCAGCTGCATCTTTCAGCCATTCATCCAGGTCAGTGTTTTTGCCCCTGTTGTGAACCAGTAGATCAGACCCTCCGATGATGTGGGCTGAGCCCGCTGCGCCTGGCACGCAGACCTGTCACATGCACACGAGGACATTTATATTAAAAAAGAAATGATTCTGTACAAACTTTGTTGGATTTCTTTTTTTGTGCTTTGTGGTGGTGATTAAAGTAGATTTTGACCATACTGTGTGTATCCCATCATTGGACACAATGTTTTCATCAGGGCATACATGATCATCTCTTAAACTAACAAAACATTTTACAAAGAAAAGGAATCACTCATTTATGTGCTTGGAGAGGAAAAAATGTAATAAAAAAATTTTTTTTTGTTCACAGCTATTTATAAAATAAATCCAGTTCTAGGCTTTTCTTATTTCATCCACTTAAGTGCCTGAAATGTTTTGAGGGCTTATTTTTTTCCTTTTGACAATTGTACTTGATATTACTCAAAAGGTGAGTTGTATAATTTGTGTATAATTTTAGTGGAGGACAAACTCACAAGTAACTACAACTGAATACATCACTGCGGAGCCTGTTGGCAGTATATATTTAAAGTGCCGTTTCTAAATTTCAAATGAAACTCGACTGTGTTTTTGTTGTGTAAGATGCATCGTAGTATTACCTTGCGGAAACATTTGAAGTTCTTTGCGTAGCTGTTGTTCTGCATTCTCTGTGGTTTGGTTTTGGGAGGTGCACTCATAGTCAGAGATCTAAACTCCACTAAAACCAGCTTCTTAGGAAGGTCTTCATCAATGTTTGACTCCTATAAAACAACACATTAGTAGGTAAACGTTAGTCTGATGGACAGTTCATATTCTTTTTAGCATAGATTGATGTTGTACAATATACAAGAAAACAAAACTAAGGTGATTTAAACAACAATAACGTGGTGTTCAGGGAGTTCAGACAGTATCTACTGTGACTCCTCATTGCTTCTCAAGGCCATGTAGCTGACCAATCCTGGACGAGACCGATAGCAATATTTGAGAGTTAAAGAATCTGAAAACAATACATCAGCTGAAGTCTGTGTTTTTTTTACATAAATGCATAAGATTAATAAACATTTTTAATAAGGATCTTTTGAATTTGTTTATTTTGCTACAGATAACACTGCACATGGGAGATTTTAAGTGTCAACACAGCACAATAAATACATTGGCTCGCCACTGTAATAGTTCTTGGATGTCAGTAAACACTGAAATTTGAGTTGACTCTGAGATTGACATTAAAAAAATTGGACTCTTGGCTAGTAGCCACAGGAAATAGTAGGAACGTTTACTGACTTTGAAGCATACAGAATCTGTCCCTAGCTTTACAGTGATTGAAAACCCCAACTTTGACAAACAAATAAAGCTAGAAAATCAAGCATCTTAGAATAGCTAGAAAATGGATCTTATTCACAGCATGTGACTGAACTTACTTGGACCTCCTGTTTGATTGTAACCGGTTTCTTAGTCTCTTCTGTAGGCTGGCAAATATCTGCTTTGAGTAGTTCTAAATCCTGCTGGAATAAAAAAGGGTGAAAAATGTGCAGCAGTAGTGAAACCTGTTTTATAATAGAACAGAGTCGTGAGGCAAAACAATGTGCTGAGACAGTTTAAATATCTACAAAAGACAGTAAATCCTCACCTCGATGAAAGACGCCTCGTCATCTTCAAAAGGAGTTATGTCTGCACTTGTACTGGCAGATGACACTTCTGAAGGTTTGCTGGACTTGTGATTAGTTGTCTTGTATTCAACAGGATGAACCTGCTCCGTCTTGATGGAGACAATATGCTGGTCAGTTTTTTGGTTCTTATGGAAACTGAACTCTTTTTCCAGGCCCACTCGTTGCCTCTTGCTTGAAGACGCAGCCTCCACCGTTTTTAAACCTTGTTGCTGTTCGGTTGAACTGCTTGTTGCTTGCTGTGCTTGCTGGCCTTCATTACCTGAGGGTTCCTCATCAAATAAGTCCATGTTCTCAGACATAATAAACTCCAGTTCATCCATCTGTATCTCTGCTTCCATCTCCTTCCTCTTTCTACTCCGTGGCTCCTGCTGAGCCTCTGACGGTTGTACAAAAAGATCATCTGCTGCAGGGAATCCGTCTGAACATGAAGAAGTTTCTTTAGACCTGGATGAAGTGTTTGGTGCCTGTATGCTGATGGATGATTCCAGTAAAGGCCGTTTTGGCTCTGACATGGCAGCAAAGAGATTGTCCTCCAAAGGCCTTGATGACGAAGAGAAGGGTAAGAATAGAGTTTCATCTTATATTGTTGCCAGTTGAAGGTATGTGACTGCACTACATTATTAACAACATTGATGTAGTCCTTTAACCCGCTTTAAAGAGCTGATATTTACCTTTTCTTGTTGACTGTTTGAAAGAAATTTGTCAGAGTTGATTGTTTCTGTGGGGAAGCTTGTGCAGAGATTTTTTGTTTCTGAGGAGATTGCTTCTGTAGGAATGTCTTCGTGCCAGCATTGGTCCTGGGAGGGGATGGCTGGTAACTAATGCCCCTACTGCCTGCACCTGAAACTGCAAAACATAGATTGATTGGTTACAGCATTACAGGCATTCAGCTGAAAGTTAGATGAGAAGATCCATACCACCCTCACAAGCTTAGCATAAAGACTGAAAAGAGGGGGAAACAGCTAGCCTGGCACTGTCCAAAAGTAACAAATCCGTCTACCAGCCCTCCTCAGGCTCATTAATTAACATTGTATATATCAGAAGCTACTGAATAAACATATTTCACATAATGTGGAACTGTTTCATTGATTACAGTCAGTGTCAGCTCCACTAGGGGGTGGAGCCCCCCCACTTAATTCACTGTGCCTATATAAAATTGTCTCCACCAATTTGATATTAATTGCACAGTGGAAGCGTAGTTTTTGCCGCAGCCGCTCTTCGAACAGTCCGCATATGTTACGTGTTCAATGTAGCCTGCCTGTCACACTTTAGGACTATCAGAATTGGTGCATCCCTTAATCATTCATGCAGCTACCTCTGGGTTTAAACTCGGGCTTCTTCCTCTGTGAGGCCGTGTTGAACGATGAGCTCATTGTATCAGCCACGATGCACTGAGAAGTCGTCTTCGGAGCTACGGGTTTGGATCCACGGAGCTCACTGCCCTTCTGGTTTTGCTTCCTCTCAGGAGTCTCCCCTACTGACATCACCTCTGTTCCCTTACATAGCTCTGTCCTGATAAATAAGTACAATTACACACATCAGGATTCCTAGAACAAACAGAAGACTGAAAAGTTTGGAATACTTTCACACGTATTAATAGATGGGTGTCTGTGAGTGCTTGTCAGCACCCTTGTGGTGGCTCCGTGTTAACTGCATAAGCTGTGATGTTCTGAGATGCTGCAGGTAACACAGTCTCCTCCACCGCCATGCTCTGTGACAGCGAAGCACTCGGGATTCTGGGTTGCACTTTTGGTGCCGACTCTGAAACGTAAACAAAGGTAGAAACAAATCAAAGAAAAACTATATAAAAGGAAAAAAAACCTGAAAAAATAAAGAGAGCAATCAGTGCTTTTCTGTCCTGTCACCCACCTGAGTCTGGTGTTAGACAGGATGGATTGCAGTACTTGTCACAGGAAGCATAGATGGCAGCCAAACCGATTTCAGACTCTGTGATGACTCGGAGGCCTTTTCTGAGTCAGCGGAAAGGGACAAATGTCAGAGAGAGAGTTTTAAAGTGTTCACAAATGATCACTTTGAAAGAAAAAAAAAAGCCAAAATACTCTATTAAGTGATTCTCTGCAGAAAAGAGTGTTTGTGCTAACCTTTGAACAATGTTCTTTGCAGAGTATGCCCACTCTGCAGTAGAGGAAGGCAGCAGAGGTTGGGAGCTGCCTGTCGTAACATCGACCACACAGCTCTGTGGACACTCCAGCAGGTTTTGGGGCAGAGAGCCGTCCTCCAGCAGCTGGCTCCTGCCACCTCCAAAACTCACGGCTGCACTCAGGCGCTTGAGCTGCAAACATAGAAGAGCAGGAATTACACAACTCCAAGACAGGAGTGACTGTGTGTCTACTGACAATACAATTCTTATATTTCTCCTCGTGTAAGTCTGATAGAAGGCTCAATCCTATGAGCCATCCATAAATATCATAGTTATTGTAAAAGCATTTGTTCCAGAGGATATTCTATAATGCTGTTACTCATGTGCACGTACAACTTCAAGCTTGGAAAATGCAGAGACGCTCACTCGTAATGTGGTAATAGTCAACTACAATTTACATTTCAACTGGCTTCTTAAAGCAGGGATGCAAACAGAGATAATGTCAAAAGGATTTTGAATGTGTATCAACCTATATGGATGTTGTGTGGTCTGTTAGTTGAGGGAGATCTTGAGTGAGTGGTATTTTTGTGTGTGATCATGGACACAGGCAATACAGCTGCAGATTATCATGCAAGTATGGATTGTTGTTATGTCTTGAGAAAGGTCCTTGTGACCGGAACGTCAACTCTTTTTAGATGAATCAATGCGCAGGTGATAAGAGTGTTTGGGAATTGTCTTTTTCCTTTGGGTTAGGTAAAGACACACGAGTAAAATGCTGAAATTATTAGTCAATTCATTAATCAGCTTTCATTTCAACTAACCACAGATTCTTTGATTACAGTTTAATATGTTCCTTTTCATATGAATCGGATACTTATTTGCCTGCTGATGATACTATGTAAAACTATTCAAATAAAACTTAGAAGATACATTTGGAATTGATGATGAGAGTCACTTAAATTCTACATTTTATGAACTATCATCTATTCATCTATAAACTATCTAGAGTTTCTGTTGTGAAAACAATCATTAGTTGCAGCTCTCCACTGGAGCAGTGAGTCTCCCAGAGGATCTCTGGGTTGCCGAGTCGACTGCCTGGTTTAGATGGTAAACAAGACGCTGACAAGATCATGTGACTTTCCATCATTTCTGAAGCTAATGACAGAAAAACAAGCAGGCTGATAGTTATACAGCCTATAACAAGTGCTCATTTCTATAAATCTCATGTGTTTCGTTATCTTTGATCCAGGAGGAATAGTGCAGAGCAATAATAACTGATCACCTGAAACCCTGCTATTCTGTGACCTAGTTGTTTGCAGAGCATGGAAACAATATTAGGTCATCACAAAGAAAGAAGTGGACGTACTTGTTTGGCACTGAGGAATATGAAGGTCTTTCCGGTGAAAAGCTGTTTGCGAACTGGAATCACTCCAAGGTTAACATCCTCTTTACTCAAGCTGGGCTCATCGATATCAGGGATGAAACTTAAAAACAATCAACGGCACAGATAGTAAGATAATGTTGTGGCCTCTGATGTTCAGTTCATCCTCAGTGTCAATGTGTGTACATAACGATGGATTGGGTCGTACCTTTCAGCTTTAGGAAGGGGCAACTTTTGCTGAGCAGCTCTGCTGAGCTCGGAGAAGAACTCTGGCTTCACGATGGGACGACAGCACAGCAGAGCGGAAATAGTCTAATTTGGAAAACAGGAAGAACATCAAACACATATTTATAGGGACAAACACATCACATGTGCTGATGAGAATACAAAACGTCTGGTCCCGACCTTGATGGTGACTTTAGCAGAGGGCATGACCAGGTGGGTGCAGTCCTGAGTCCAAGTGTTGACCAGCTTTCCACCCACAGCCAGCAGGGCCTGAGAGAGCGACGCCTTGCCATCACTGTCCAGACATGACGAGCACACCACTGGCTTCTGATGGTGCACACTGAGATGAAGAAGTGATGATGAAGAGGATTGATAATGCAACATGAAATTCATATTAACTGGGAGTTACATTGAGTATTTTCTGAGTGTGGGGGAAATAAAGCTAAGCGTGAGTGCAATTCAGTAGTAATTTCTTTGGTGAATAATTTTCGTCATAGTTTTTGTTGCGGACATTTTTTCTGACGATAATGAAATACAAAACGTATTTCTGATGGCAAAAACTATGACAAAATCTATTGACCCTTTCTCATTTATAATGCTTTGTGGGTGTGCTTTTTGCTGTGTCATCACCATTTATATCGATACAACCAGTGTATTTATAATTAAATTGTTTACTAAAACACAAAATTCTTCATAGATAGCCTCTTAATTTTGCTCTCAAAGTGCACCTTTTAATTAAAAGTAAAAGATGATGCCAGACTCTGTGATACAAAACATAACCTGCCAGGAGTTGTTTCAGTTACTTACCTGAATTTGCTGTGAAAAACCCCAAATGTCACACTGTCCCCTGACTTCAGGTTCACTGATGTGTTCTCCGTCACGCGCTGCTCGTTGACAAATGAACCATACTTCGAGGTGTCTTTTAAAGTCAGGGTCTAAAAATAAAATCCATAAGAGCAACTCAAGAAATTGTCCATAAGTCAAACAAACGATCCTACATCTTTCTTTTCTATTATTCATGTCTCAACGAGAAACCCATCCGTTCAAATCAGATGGAAATGTATCCCAGGCTTGGAAAATCAATTAAAAGTATAAGAACAAATGGAGAGGACTAACAGCCTCATTTACGTGCTAAACAGATGATATCCAGAATAAAAAATAATTAAGACCGTTATGAAACTTTAACATGTATTTAAAGTATTAACAGATAGAGAATTACTTTAAGACTGACGTGAAATGATGCATACAGTAAACAGAAAAATAGAAAAGACAGAGGATTGTGATAAATATGGATCAAAAGAAATAATCTATTGTTAGAAGGATGCATTAAAAATGACAATTGTGATTGAAGATCATGAATTGAAGATTGTGTTTGTAACTGTATGTGAGGGAGTTTAAAAGAAGCCCCTTCACTGAGGTGAAAAAAGACACACACATGCACCTTGACTCTGTAAAGTTTGATAAAAACAGACTAATACAGGAAGTTCACGAGGTGCTTTCATTTTGGATACGCCTACTTAAGACTCTCTCACTGAGGACAACTTCCGGGGGCGTGTTTTCATGGAGCACACAGAATGAGAATACAGCTGCAAGCTGATGTCAATTACCTTGTTAGGCTGAACCAAGTAGTCAGGGAAGAGAGGGTTTCAATGTCAAGTTGGCTTTTGTTTGGCATTTCTTCAGTTTATTATGCATGTTATTTAATCTATATTAGGCAATGTTCATGTGTATTTTGTATATGTAAATATAAGTAAGTTTAAGTTGTAAATATATTTCTTAAATGTATTGTGGTAATGTTTAAGTGCCCTTCACTGTGTAATGGGGCTGGGGTATATAAGCCAGGTGGGAAAGCAGTGTAGAGGGTCAGAGCGAGGGCTTCTGCTGGAATCTGCTGCACCTGTGAAACGGCTTTTGTTGTCCATCAGCCTGCTACATGTTGGTGAGAGCGTGGAGCTTTTTGTAACGTGTGTATGATCACTAGTAAAAAATCAGAGCTCTGGAAAAATCCCTGCTTGACTGATGCTGCTCGTTTCTCCATCACGCTTTACACCTCAAACCCAACAGCTTTCATTCTGTTTGTAAGG
>CALSBV010010223.1:11304559-11317311 GCA_943590825.1 Bovichtus diacanthus
AATATATATATATATATAATATATAATATATAATATTTATATACACATATATATTTATAATACACATATATAATATAATACACATATATAATATAATATATATTTATATTTATATATATATATATTTATATATATATTTATATATATATATATATATTTATTTTGATTGATTGTTGTTTACACTCCTGTATGTTTTATTCCGTTGCTCAGCAAAGGTGGCATGGTTTGTAATTTACCCAGTAGGTGAGTGATGAAGTCTATTTAATGTTTTGTTCCTTATTTTATGATAAATGAAGGGCTAATTAATTTCTGATGATCATCTGGTTGGATGATTTTTTATTTTTATTTTTTTTTAAATGCTTTTTTTTCCAGGGGCAAATTATATTTGTTGAGTTTAGGACAGAGGCAAGTTCTTAGTCTGTAATGTTATACTGTATGTAAGAATGTTCTTGTCAGATAAATATTTATTATATAACACTCTATTTTTGGTCTCTTATAAGTCCAATATTTTACAATTTGGCTGGGTACTTGTATGTGAATGACACAAACAATAACATATCTAACTAACTGCTGGCGATATCACATCTCTGACCAGTACCTTTTTGATAAAACTGGGTGGTGTTATGCTTAAAGGGACAACATTTTAGTGTTGTTTGTGTCAGTCACGCTGGACTTGTGCAACACCACCACCTTCTGTGCAGAAGTGCCATCACACAGGCAACTATTTTCCAAATGAAATCAGATTACTCGTCTACTTGGTACACTGTTGGATGATGTAGTAAAGATGTATATCTTGGTATTCCTGCAAAATATTCACTATCTTCCATACAAACTGTATGCATAAGCAAATGAATGGTAAGACCTGGTCACAGACCTGCATGGTAATATTGTTTGGAACATACTTTTGATTATTTGGTTTGAATTGTCTTCTTTTTTTTTAAAGTCAAAATTCTGATTCCAGCTTTAAAAATGTGAATATTCTCTGTTTTCTTTACTCCTATTACAATAAATTGAATATCTTTGAGTTGTGGCCAAAATAAGACATTTGAGGATGTCATCTTGTGCTTTGGTAAACACAGATCAACATCTTTCACCGTTTTCTGACATTTTTATAAACCAAACAACGAAACGATTAATCGAAAAAATAAAACATATTAATCGACAATGAAAATAATTGACTTAACTGTACAATATCTTTGCAGTAACACAATATGGGTTTTATTGATAGTGATATTGCACATAACCATGAACATACAGTAGCCGTAACATGGAAGATATTGTAAATGTGATGAGCTCAGTGTGAATTGTTTGAGCACACTAGAGTCTGTTGAACACATTCAGACCATTAAATAATGAAATCATTCTTTGTCTCACCTGGTCAGTAGCAGTGAGATGAGCGTGAGCCCTGCTGATGGACTGGTCGTTGGGTAGGATGATGTCGCAGTTCTTGCGCCCCACCACACACTCTTTACTTGAGAGGAGATAGTGGGTCTCACCTGCGAGCGAAAAGGAGGCAAGTAATTGTCTTTTTTATTATCTAATGAAGATAATAGGTCCTGCACGGCATGCTTCAATGTTTAGGATCTATTTCATGCATGTTAACTGAATGGCATAAAAATGTGGAGGCTGTATAAATGAAAGTAAGTAACTGTGAAGGGAAAGCAGATATAAATTAGCTCGCAGCTAAGGGGATCGTGTCTTTAGAAAGCAGAGACGTCAAATAGTTTGGCTGTGGAACCACCTGGTCCAGTTGCCAGAGGAGAGGCTGCCCAAAAGATCTTTAACTGGGGCAGGGAAAATGGTTATCCATGGTCAAGGTTTGCATTTTGTTTTCAGGAATAATTTGCAGTGTGACATAAATATAGTCTAACAAAAACTAGAGATCCATAAGGAACAATTGAAGGCTAAGATTTGGAATAAACCAAAGCTCAGAAACAATGTTCAAGTCAAAGAGGATTACAACATTGAACCTTTTTATATAACATTTAATTTATAGAGAGGGCAGAGGTTCTTATGTGCTCAGTTAAGAACTGGTTCCTTGCCACTGGCAACTGAGGTAGATGGATGCAAAGCTATTGCTGAAGAGCAGCGTTTATGTGTTGTTTTTTTTTGTGTGATCTTGGTTCATGAATTTCATTTTGTGTTTCTTTGACCCTTGTACAGTGGCTTGAGGAATCATGTGTTTTGGGAAGAAAATCAGTTGAAGAACCCTGATTTGTTGTGGTTGTCGGAAGGTATGCTGAGTTGGCTCTTTTAATTTGGAGATTGTTGTCTTAAGATCTTAACTGATCCCACACCAGCAACATTTCAATTGTTACAGCAGCTCGAGACAAAAAAGCGAAGGAAACAATGTATTGAGCGATAAATAAAAAGTCTTGGCAAGATTTATAGAAAATGCCTTGCAACTAGATTACAAGTCTTTTTTTTTTTAACTAGATTAAAAGTCTTTTTTTGTAATGTAAAATGTTTTGAAATGTTCTTTTTGAATTTGTGAAATTGTTTTGATTTGGTCATCCTGGTTATTGTCGCTGTCCTGTGTCTTGTAAGCTCATATTTGGTGCAGGACACTCAAATAAACAAAATAATCAAACTAGGCCCAATGGCATGTCTGGGCATGTACTGTCCATGTTTGCCATAAAACTGCTGCAGTATAACCACATGGCTGACCAGGAGTTCATCACACCCACTAAACATATTCACTCACATTAAAGTCAGTTAAGAAGCGTTAGTAGTTTGTATCATAACTTTACGTACTCAAGAACACAGCTAAACTGGACTGTATTTTCCCCGCTGTGGGACTAATGAAGGATTTCTAACTGTAACTTTATCTGCTAGCTGTGAGTTAAGCTAGCATTAACATGTCAGCCGCGGTAGAAACAGTTACCTCCAGGCTGCAGGGGTGTCAGTATCCACATTTCACCTCCTTCTGTTGCCTTGTCATAGAGTCAAACCACCAGTAGGTTAGAAGTAACGCTAATGCATCATGTTAAGACTAATAGTCCATTTGCAGCAAAAGTATCAACAAGGCGGATACTCAGCGCGCCACTAAGTGACGTAAAAACACTGCGCCACTGCTCTTTTTTCAAAATAAAAGTCTTAAACCTCATTCACCAAAGGTTAGTGAATATTTGACAAATTAGAATGAATCTGGTGTTAAAGTAATATTGTCAATTTCTGAAGAAAATGATTGGTCATGATGCCACTAGCACTCGCTACAAGAGAAAATGATGATTTTAAAGAGGAACAGTGGTGGAGAGTAGGCTACATTTACTAAAATACGGTAGGCTACCTAAATTCAATTTAAAGTACTTACATACTTTACTTGAGTATTTCCAGTTTCTGCTACTTTATACTTTTAGTACAATTTCAGAAGCAAATATTGTATATTTTACACTACATTTAAGTGATAACTTTATTTACCTTCAGATTCATATCAATAATACAAATATAATCAACAAATAGGCCTACATTAGATTACGATTTACTATTTTTTTTGTTTGAGATAAGACTTTATTGAGCCCTGGGTAGAATTCATAGGATATTACTTATGCAATCAATAATTATAATCCAATAATATGATGTAAATTATTCTAAAATGGGACATTTCTAACTCTTTAAAATTATACAGCTCTGTTTAATTAGTAAATTTGAACAAACCTCTTTTCGAGTTGAACAGCAGACAGACGAGACTGCAGCCTACTGGTGATGCTATCTTGATCTAATCCTTGACCTCTGAATAATAGAATAACTTCTAAAAATGAGTATGTTCAAATAGTGTTGCTGTAATTGCTCATCCCTGAGCCTGCAGATTCAGTGTCATTTCTGTGTCAATGGACCAAAACTGTCACCTGATCTTTTCGGTCTTCAATATGTTTGAAGATATTGATTAATCTGCCATATATGTTTGGAATGGCGCAATATACGTATATTCTAAAACAATTAAACGTGTAGTAAATTGGTAAATAACAAATAACCCATTTGACAATGCCAGAAATTACATACATTTTTATTTAATCTTAACATATGAACTAGAAACAATCCAGACATTCAGTCAACTACAACATGCATCCACAACACAATTCTCATGTTAAGTTATGCAGAGTTAACAGATAATTGCCATAGTAGTTATTTGCAGATTTTGTTATAAAAGTCAAAAGTCAGTACAGTTTAGTCCCTCACAAACGTTATGATAAAATAAAATCTGAAATAAACATCACACATTGCTGTGTTTTTTTTTTTTTTTCATTAATTGCTGAGCTCAAAATAAAGGATCATTGTCATATTTCCAGGGTTGGCCTGCAGCTGGTCTGAGACGGCCTCGTCCCCAGAGGCAGGGTAGTTTGTGATTGACTCTTATCACTGCAACGCTCGTACAAGAGTCAGGTTTACGGACGATCTCACACCAGTCTGGATAGTCCACAGGTTTAGGTTCACTGTAGGTCAGATCAGAGTTAGTGTATATATGCTACATCCAAATAAATTAAAATATTTTTCGGGGGCGATTGGGAATTCACTCACTGGTCACAGCATCCTACTCCAAAAGGCTCCATGCAGACACACTGGTAACAGTCTCTGGTTATCCAGCTCTCTCCTATACCGTACATCTGCCCCATGTGTTCACAACTCCCTGAAACATTTAAATATCAGTAATTGTGACACATACAGCAGCGGATTTACTTGGTAAAAGTAGAAATGCAATGTAAAATATACTCGATCACAAGTAAAAGTCCTGAATTTGAAACATTTACATAAGTAGAGTTACCGGTACATACAAATAGTATTATTAGCAAAATGTACTTAAACTAGTGGTAAATTATACAGAATTCATAGTATTATATAATTATACATATTATTGTATAGTTTTATTATTACTGATGCATTAAGCAGCATTTAAATGTTGCAGCAGGTCAAGAGCTAATTTTGGATTCTTTATTATATAAGAATGCATCATATTTCCTAAGCCGATCATATGATTTGGAAAAATATAAATGCGCAAAGCACTTAGTAATTATAACGGTCAGATAAATGTACTGGGGTAAAAAGTACAATGATACCCTCTGAAATGTATTGAAGATGTATACAGTAGCGTAAAAGTATCTAAAGAAATGTTTTAATTACTTGCTACCCCTGGACATGTACAAATAGAAGACCATGGGAAACATTATGTTCACACACACACATTTATATGCACATACTGCACCTTTAGTATTGAAGAAGCACTCGCCACTGTTATACACAGAGAAACATGGTACACTGGCACTCAGGAAACACAATAGAGCCAAAAACACTCCTCCTGCTGTGTTTTCCATTTCTGGAAAGAAGCAGCGCACAGTTAAAAAAATAATTAAAAAAAACGTAGTAACCAGATGAGAGAAATACCAGATTGTTAGTCTTACCTCTTTCAGAGTTTGCACAATTAATAGAAAAACCTTCCCTTCTTTTCTGGCTGTTGCTCTTGCTTTCATTCACCCTCTTGTTTCCCTTTCGGCTCTCTGCGTCTCCTCAGTGCCACTCTTGAACTGATGCTCTCTCTCCCTGTGGGCTCAGATATTTATACTGAACCAGCTCGTCTTTATCTCTACTTTCTTCATTGCTATTTGTCCACCTCCCCCCAACTCATTAATTACCTTCTGTATCTGCACAGACACATACAGTACGCAGACGCACACAAACACGCATACAAGCATGCTTATTACAACGTTCGTCATTCCCTCTTGTGCTGCTCCACAGAAATTGCTCTAGAGTATACAGTGTGCACTCTTTCAGATAACATTTGTCTCAGGGTGTGCCATCTGACCCTATCTGTAGATCTCAGTGCCGACACTATCCGTAGGACAACCAGCCGGTGGCCTATTGTCCTACACACAGTGTGACCCCTTGACCCCTGCTCCACATCCAGACGCATATAAGTGTATTTTGTTGTGATATCTAATTAAAATAATGCTTCAAAGCTTATTTGAAAAAGGCCAAGTTATTTGTCTTTTCTTGTAAAAATCTAGTATTTTTATAGTATTCATTGATTATTGTGTGTAAATTGTTGTTTTAATTAATAAACACTCTTTCCACTAATTTGATCAGTCTCATAACATTATTATCATAGGTATGGCTTATTTTTGCAATATTCTCATATCATTATCATAATGTTCACTGTGTATTTTTGCACTAATATTATCATTGTTATATTATTAGCCTAAGGTGTATAGTGCTTTATTTCTTTTTAAATGTACATTTACATATTATAACGTATAACGCGTAAAGCTCATCCTTGCATTTTTACCTTTTTGTTTTTTTACCTTCTATTGGGTTACATTAAATTCTACGTGCCTCTGAAAATTGTCACCCAAAGACAAATAGTGTTTTGAATTAAAAAATTTATTGAATCTCCTACAACCAAATGATCAAATTCATTGATGCACATCAGTTGCTTAATTCAATTTCATATCATGTTGTTAAAGATAAATCAAGCAAATTACAAGATTCTGAATGTGGTTTTACATGTATCACTAAACTTAAGTTTAATTTTCCTTTTAAAAGAGTCTTTGATATGACCAAGAGAACCCATATATCTACTTTGGTTTATTTAATCATTGTACACACAGAACCAATTTCGGTTTAGTTTTTTACTTGTTTCCTAATTTTTGTTCAAATGTTGGTTTTATTTATTGTTTTTTTTCTTGGGCTTTATTGCTGCTATGACTTGCTGATATTCTCATATCTAGTTAGGAGTCTTATACTATCATGATGTGTCTTTTTTAAATGCTTTGACATGCTTTGTTTTTGGCAACGTTGTGTTTTTTGTTGTTGACATGATATTTAAGGGCTTCTTGTTTAAATAAGAGGTTATTTTTTGCGTTGGAGGCAGACACTGTACATGGTTGGAGGTTGGGTTTCAGTGTCTTAATGCTGTTTGTGTTTGAGTAAACCACCCTGATTCCTTTCATAACAAATGCTTATATGGACGCACGCCTGCACACACACTGTTTAAGATGATTTAATTTCATTGCCTAGAGGCTTACTCTAACATTAACCTATCCTCGTGTACCTAGTGAACACAGTTTTGGTCTGTGAACAGACAACCATGCCCCGTACATGATCAGCAGTTTTAAAATCAAACCTGAATTTCTTTCCTTGAATGTGACTACAGATCAGATGAGCGACATAGACGCACGCACATAATCATGCAGTCAATCCAGACACCATCTACGGTAGTCATAACATGATTGCCTTCGATGACTTCTGTGCAGCCTGTCCAGTCTATCCAGTTTCCTATAGTTATCCGTATAGTTTAGGTTTCAGTATGTTCCCAGAAATCCTTCAATGGCGTGGTGTGCACATTACAGTACAGTGTACTGTAGCTCTATGAATGTGTCATACCTTTTTGTTGGCTGTGTTTTCACTTTACAGCAACTCATTTCATTATTATTTCTTACATGATTGCCACTGAGTTTCCAGCCAGTGCTCCCACAGGCTTGTGCACATTGGGATGCACCTTGTTACGCTTGCTTAGAAAATTGGACTATTACATAATGAAATGCCCTTTGAAGAATTCCTTGACTGGGTTGGAGGTCATATTAGGAGTCAAAAGTCTCAAAGCATGTTCCCTCTATGTAAAATCAGGTAATTAAAGTCTAAAAATAGTATGTGAAGCATATAGCTCGCTACGTCTGATGTAATAGGACATGAATCAGAGACATGGAGTCAGTAATGAATCACTGCAGACGATGATAGCATGCCATCAGGCTTTATTTATATCCTGCATGGAGAAAATTACAGATGTCGTTAAATGTACATTCCAACAGAAACGTGAAGGATGACTGACTCGAAATACCTGTTTGCTCATGGAGCAACTATGTACTTACGAACCTACATCCCATTGTACTCAAAGGAACTATTGACACAGCTATCAGGCTTGTTAAAAAGAGTATTGTGCATGTCGGTGTGTTTGAGAGAAACCCACAGTGTTTACATCGAGTAACTTGATATTCAGGGACATTTTTGTTTACTTTCTTATTTAGAACATCTAGAGTATTTTTAATAATTAATACCTCTTTGATAATGTTTTTTTTCTTTTTTGCATTTGTTTAAAGCACTTCAACACTCATAGCGTATGTTCACACTTTCTTCACAGAGATTACTTGAAGAAACTACAATTAAACTGAAAGAATACAAGGGAACATTACAATGATATTCCACAATATTTAGCAATAGATAATAATGCACCGATGGCAAACGATACCATCCAAAACCATTTACCTGAACGTCTGACTTCATGGGTCTTTTATCAGAGGTACAACAAGGATCTGAAGTTAATGCCAGACTCTGTAGGAATATGTCTGATATTTAGTTGACACGATGAAGCACAAGAACAACCGAATATCAAACATATCACACAGCTTCTAGCCAGTCAGAGCCTCAGCAGGCTGGAAAAACCTGTAGACAAGAGAGACAAATAAGAGTGAATAAGGGAGTGACAAAAAAAAACATCTAATTATAGACTAATTATAGGTCACAGACAATCTTTCCAACACGAGGGATATGATGGCCTTGAGGGTCACTAACACAGGGAATCATAGATCCTGTTGGCATTTAGGATCACCCGGCTTCAGGAAGTATGGGTTTGATGGGAAACAGTGGACAGCAAAAGCAAAAAAAGGCGAGGCAAGATCCAATGCAAGTAAGAATATGATGATACTTACCAATTCCTTTTATCCATTCACAGCGTCCCCATGTCCTGTCTGTAAAACTCTTGGTAAAACAAGTGGTTCAAGTAAAAAATGTGCTTACTCTGAGTGTGTGTGAAGTTGAAAAAGTCACGACTAACTGTTAAATGTGTGTGTGATCTGTGTGTATGAGCTATTCCTCAGTGAGACAGCATTTATATACACAACCCTGTGAGTTTGGGGGGGCCCATACACTCAGTAACACGCACACACTCAGTGCCCCATGTAATTAGAGGTATATTGATCAGCTGTTGTGGCCTGCAGCCTTTCCTCCCCACATTAGCCTGATCAATAGATGTGATGTTCATCCTACTGTGAGCTCCCTCACACACACGACCGCAGATGCAAAGTCAAATAACTTTCAGTCATTGCCTGTAGGCAGGACACGACGGTCACTTCACCATCACTAGTTGTATCCTGTTAATATTTCCTTTAACAATTCAGATATATATCATATTGCTGATATTTCAAAATGACTACCTTGTATACAGGGATGCATGCGTGCAGTAAACGCAGTTACAGTATATACATTCTTGTAATAATGCTTTAAGATGTTTATTCACATTTTTATTGAGAGAAAAAGAAAAGAAAAAAGCTGTTGCATAGTACAGAGCGCAAAGATAAATGTGTAAATAAAATGTGTTTAGTATGAATTCCTTCCTGCGTCAGCATCCGCGATCTTAAAACTTAAATATCCCTCCACTTCAACTGAAGTATCGGCATGTGGGAGTTCTACAACTGCTTTACCCATATTTAGGTTCTGATATTTTTCCTACTGTGTGGCAAGGTTTGCAGTTAAAATGTTTTGAGGACATTTGTCCAATATGGCAAGAAAGACTATCCCTAAATGCTGGATTTCCAAAGTGGAAGACTGTCGGGATGGTTTGAATATTGGTCATGTATGTTGGAAAGTAACTAAGTACATTTACTCAAGAACATTTACTAAAATTCTGAGGTACTTTACTTAAGTATTTCCACTTTATGCTATACTTTACACTTCACTCCTTCCACTACTTCTAATTTGTTTCTTCTTCCAGACCACACTTATTTGGCAGCTATAGTTAACAAACACTTTAAAGATCACAGTTTTACAGAATGTACTGTTATACATTAAACTATACAGTAGTACTGCTTTCACAATCATGCTTAAACAATATTATTAATCTAATGATATAACACTGTGAGTGGTCATTGCTGGCTAATAGGTAATTTGACACTGCTGCTAATACTTATGTAGGCTACTTCTACTTTTACGTAAGTAAAAGGGTCTCTATACTTCTTCCACCATTGTTTTTTTTTTATGCAAGTGTGTTAAGTGTTTGTCATGCTTTTGTATATTTGTATGTGTTAGGTTCTGTTGGTCCAGATGAAAAATGTGGCTCTGTATGTTAACAGTGTCTCTGACTGGATGAATCAAATTACTAATATTCAGATACTCATCTAAAAGTTTAGGAAAATAAGCGTTAACATCAGGGCACTGCGGCCAAGGTGACCTCCGGCTGTCAGGGTGACCTCTGGCTGTCAGGTTGACTGGTGATGGTATTGTCACTATCCGTGTGTGTAGGAGGGGTGTGTGGGGTTGTAACACGTGTTGACTTCACATCATCTGTCAGATATGGTGGTTAACAAAGAATACAACACTTTCACTGTGGGTGAGTCTGGATTTTAGTTTTTAATCAGCAAGAAGCAGGTGCAGAACTGGTGTAGCAGATAAGAAGCACATTGTGAGAATAAGAAGTGATATCCAGAATACAGTGTGTTATTCAGAGACATCCAGTATTTGACGGTTATAAATCACTGTCATGTCATTCCTTCATTAAAAAAAAACATCAAACGTCATCATTCACAGACAACAGACTATTTTTGACGCAAAGGTACATTATATGCTATGTTTTAAGATTAGAAAGTACATTTCGTGAACAGCAACCTTCGCTTATGACATCAGAGAGACTGAAAGTCCCCCCTCTGACGTCTATGTATCCTCTCCCGGTATGAGGCTGACCTTGTGAGCCTATTGGGGCGGAATGATAGCCCTCTGATTGCCTAACTGAAAGCCTGGGGGGAGCATTTTAATCTCCAACAGATGGAGGGCAAGTGTGAGGCAAAGTGACAGATGATCATGTAAAGCAAAATGATTCAAAAAGAAACTATGTGGATTAAAAAACGAATCCTTTATATTCAGACAAATAATTCACTTGTGAGTCTTGTTATAGTCAGCCATCCCCTCTGAAATACGCAGAACAAACGTATTACCTTTGATTCAGTCCAAGCTTCAAAGTTATTATGCTTTTCCGCTCACATATTAAAAGGTTCAAAGATCAAAATTTTCGTTTCAGTTTGATTGAACAGATAATGTTGTTGCAGTTGTGAGTCTATATTCAGATAATGTATCAATCAGTTTTACTGATGTATTTTGACTGCTAATTGCTTGTAAAGATACAGCACTAAAACATCCAATTCAATAAAACATCAGAATCTAATTTGACAATTTTAAAACAGTCCAAGATCAGCTGGGTCATTCATTTCCACATGTGGTGAATCACAGAAAAGAAAAAGGTTCAAATTTGAATATTTAAATATGCAAAAGCTCTTGCTCTTGAGAAAAACAGACTGCTGACACCGGGGGATTACATCTATACACCATGACATCACATAAAAAAAACTCAGAATAACATCAACATACTAAATAAATAAATCTAATGGAATTAATCTGGAACCTTACAGAAAAAAAACACCTGTTCAGCCTCATGAAATACAAAGCAATCGTTCTGCAATAGAAACTAACCTGAACTTATGAACCCTATATTGTTTAATTTTTGTTGAAAATGTTCCAGAACAATGAAAATATGATTAAATATCTACCATGAACACTTTACAAAAGCTGATGTTATAGCAAAAAAAATGCATTTGAAGTATTTTTTTCACTTATCAAGATTGTTCTGTATTGTTAGGTTGGAATATAATGCCACACACAAAAAAAAAAAAAAATTAAGCACAGCATTTTATTGAAAACTAACAGAAATACATGATGAAGCTTTAGGATCAGCCGGAATACAAACTGCACAGGCAAAGCGAAGAGTGAAGTTTATAGGGAGAGACGAACAAAGGCATTGTGTTCTCTGATTGGTCAGTGTTTCGGTCTCACGCACGCACACGCGCGCACTTGCGCACACGCGCACACACACGCCCTGAGGCAGGGTCACTCGAAAGAAAGAGAGGCAGACAAGGTTAACAACGATTATTCAATACCTATTCCTGTGTTTTCAGCGTTGGAGGTGGAGGAGTTATCTAACAGAGGGGGAAAAAATAAGTAAAGGCCAGAAAAAAAAAAAAGCATAAAATACAGCAGCAAAAGACACAAATCAGAGATATAGACAGTGTGCAAGTTGAACAGTGACAATAAAAACATACAGAGGAACTGTGTTTCTCTCTTCCTTCTTCAGACTTATTTGTATTTCCCAGCATCCCCTATTTACATACAATCAAATAACTGACATGACAATATATTTAAAAATAAATCTATTAATTGAGTTGTGAAAAGGAGGAATGACTGTCTGCTTTGAGGCTCATTATTCAGTAGAACACGTGGCCACACCATGTGATGCATTTAGCTTTCTCTTTCTACGTGTCATATGTCGCACACAGTTTGCTCATATTAATCATTACCTGTGCAACCAGGATACAGGCTAGTGGGGAAGTCTTTCACATCCTTGCGTCTGTCAAGCCACACGCAAGTTTGTGTAAATATTGTTTATATTGTATTATGCATGTAGTATTCAGGGGTTAAAGATTAACGATCCCGAAACAGCAATACAAGGTGCACAATATGCACAGTGGTGATGTGTACATAACATAACATAACATAACATAACCAAAAGTTCCTGTTACATGTGTTTCAGTGCTGGAATCTCTTAGAAAAATATCAAAAAATGTTTTTTTTTTTTTTTGCCGTGTGATAAAAACTGGTTGCAATCACTTCTTAGGAGCCTCTGCTTTTGCCTCTTCTGGTTTCGGGGCCTCTGCTTTTGCCTC
>CALSBV010010223.1:11323316-11338520 GCA_943590825.1 Bovichtus diacanthus
GTGTGTGTGTGTGTGTGTGTGTGTGTGTGTGTGTGTGTGTGTGTGTCTGTAAAACCAAAGACGTAAGGCAAAGTTATCTCATCAAAAGTCTGTACACCAAATTAACATTGTTTCTTTTCTTAATTTTGCAGGAAGCTGTGTGGAATCGTTGAAACTGCAAAATAAAGATAACTCCACACACTCAACATTGACTGTTAACTTTTTAAATATGAAGCATGTCATGCAAACGAGAATAGATTTTGTAATATCACTAATGTGAGTACAGCTCTCTTCTGTTTTGTTATGAGAAAGTAAAAACTGTGGTGATATTTGAAAAACAAAAACAGCTTCTACATTCATTCATTGGAATCAAATGGCACATACTACATGGGGGGTGGGGAAGTAGGTTACATGGTTTTGTATCATTTTGTAATGTGATTGTGTTAATTATATCTAGTAATGAATTGTGTCTCTGTAAAACCCTTTGACAGATACTTGTGATTAATTTTTTTTACAAATAAAAAAACTTGACTGTCAGATAAATGTGATCTTCTCATGATTGAACCGGTAAAGCTACATTGTGTAGCACCTGAACCAGCCTGTTATAGGCTGGTATATTTGCCTCTGAAGGGCTTGTGTGTCTGTGGAAGAATTTGTTAACCTAATATACTGCACCGAGTTGAACAATAATCTTCTGCTTCATGGAATCAAGTCCCATGTTTGAGTGTGAAAAGGGTCAGTTGATTAAAACACTTGCAAAACAAATACACCTATTGTAATTATTAAAGTCACAATGACCCCAAATTTCCCAATCGTATCAGTTTTTTACATGAAACATGATGCATGCCTGACTTTCTGGTGTTCTCTCCTGGTTTAGAGGGATGTTTCTACTGCAGGGCCATAACCAACACACTTAAACTGGAAAATAAATGTAATGTGCACACATTTATGACAAATTATTTTCTTCTATATCATCTATTCATCAGAAACCAAGTGATGATGAATGAATACGAAAAACTAAATGCAATTTATGAATGAGATCATTACGATGGAACCACGAACAGCCAATCACAATGCAAGGTGTAAAGCACGTGATCATACCGGAAGTTGACAGACGGCAGTCTAACGCTGATGGGATGACACATGAAAGTCACCGGTAAAACAATCACAGAGGGCGTGTTTTTATTTTTTTCGAGAGAGCTAAACAACAGAAACCTGTGTTACACTTAAACTTGCTTACGGTACAGTAGATATTACACGGTTTATCAGTGTTTACTAAAACTTTCTACTTGGTTACGGTGCTAGCTAAGGTTAGTTAGCGAAAGCGTTCGACAGCATCAGTTATCTAACGTGCACTCACGTATACTAACAGGCAGCTTTGTCAGTCAGTGTATGTGCAAGCGTTTTCAACATCGTCGTCTTTTAAAACTGTACAAAATGGCAAGAAGCGTCGGTCGAATATGTAAGGGCTTTCAACGCCTCGGCTCACTCTCATCTAAACAGGCTCAACTCAGCCCCCCATTCACCAGCGTTTCAGTCAGGACGTCCTCTGTACGGACCATGGTGGTATGTTGACTAAACTCACTGTCTGGCCTAAAGTGCTCGAAATGACTGGTCGGGTTTCAATCTGTGTGACCTGTGAACTCACTCTCCTCTCACTTGTTCCAGGTGCTTCTTAGTTCAGTGATGGGTTCAGTTAGCTGCTGTGATTCAATGTGAAGCACTGTAGTGTTTACTGCATTCGTGTACACACACTGGAGACATCCAGGGGAACTACAAATATAAGAATAACAAAATACAAGTCAATTTTGTCAAAAACACAAGATCTATGCGTAATCATGCAGCACAATTTATTTTTTTTAGTATTTCTATATTTTGTTATGACTAACTGACAAGGGAGTGCAACATGTGTAATATTCTTTGTCACGGCATAAGCCATTTTATATTGCAATATTGTTTTTTGGGTAAACCTGTAAAACACCTAATGCAATCTAATACAACAGCTTAGCCATAAATTCTACCTTTACAAAGACAATAAGGTTTAGTTTTGATTTACACTTAATAGACACGGTCATTTAACTTAATGTTTATTATTGAGGTTGTAGTTTGCAAGTGGTGTTGAACTGGACTGCATTATATTGTGAGGTGTTTCTAACGTTTTGCCCACCCCATTTACAAATATGACAGGCAAATAATATTAGAAACAGGTTTCGATATAATGCAGTCCAGTACAACACCAATGCAAACTCAAACCTCATCAACACAGTGAACTTAATACCTCTATGTTCTGTCTCCGTCTCTGACGTCAAATACATGTATTTATTACAGTACTGGTGCCAGGAAAGCAAAAGCCAACAGTGACTACATAGGTTTTTGCTTGACAAAACACTTCCAATAGGCTAGATATACCCAAGAAAACAAAGTCATAAAGAGGGCCGTGTATGGCTCTTCTTAGCTTTCTTGTCTTATTCTTTAAAAAAGCTTATCTTAAGAAATTGAGTCACCCCAAGGTCTGAATCTTTACGACACGACAGTCTGAACCTTCTCTCACATCAAAAGTCGCAACGCTGCTTTTAAGTTATTTAACAGATGATTTACTGTAACAGTGATATGCAGTCATTTTCTACCACATACTGTCTATCAAAACAACATTGAACATTATTATCTTTTGTAAAGGTAGAATTTATGGCTGAGCTGCTGTTTTAGATTTTACAGGTGAACCTAATGGAGTTCTTTTTTTCTTTGACATTGTGCATTTTGTAGAAATTAAATGGAGAAATTGTTTTCTAGGAAAAAATAACATAGTGGAATATCTATTTATAAACCAATTTCATCAAATTCATCACATTGATACAAATATTTTGTAAATGTATTAGTGCCATAAATCAGTCTATGTCTTAGATTTACAACATTGCCCCCAATGGCCTAATTACTAGGTCTTAAATACAACCAGAGATAGTAAATGGATAGAGACCTCAGTAGAAATGTTATGATGGCTGACACATTTTTATTGTTCTATTTTTTTCATTATCCTATCGTCTGCCCTGTATCAACAAAGTCCCACCGCTAAATTTGCCCAAAGCCTTTTAGACCCAGATACGAAAGTAGACGAGGGTTGTAAAGCATTTCCCTGTTCAACAGACGCTGCCATCGTTCCTTTCCCCCAAGCCCCGGGACTTCAGCCTGCCTAACTCCTCATGGGGCTCAGAAATGATGCGGATGTACGATCATTATAACAGCCAGTGTGAGGTGGAGACGGAGGGAGGAGAGAAGCAGGAAGGGCTGTGGCAAAGACTGCCAAGCTACAATCGCCTCCTCAAGTATGCTACAGGTAAAAGTGTCTGTCTTTCTGCTTGTTCGTTGGAATAAAAGAAGCATAATGATGGGACAAGAGTTCTGGCATTAATCAGTGGGTCAGGCTTGTAGGTTCAAACTGCATTGTTTTTGCTTGTATTTTAACAAAATATTCATACATTTTTTCAATGAATTTCTAGGCCACAGTTCGGTCATGCCTGGTTTGGGTGGACACACGACCTATCATCACCTACTAACGTGTAACTTACTCGGCTTGAAGGTGCAATGTGTAAGAGATGGATATATATATATTTGATAGTTTATTTATTGGATTAAATCCAAAGTGGCAGAAACGAGAAAACGACTCGTATTTTTGTTTTGTCCTTTCCGTTGCCAGGAAACTACTTAGCCGGGAGGACGAGAGCGGGCACTAGCTGCGGGAGACAGACCTTTGGCAGTTAGCTCGAATTCAACCAGTGCAAACCCCAGCGCGGGTGGGCTGATCCCAGACGGGACCGCCCCCGACTCCCCTCTGGATCAGCAAACTTTCTGTTCCTGCCATTACACAGGTTAGACCCAGCGTGCCACTAGCCCGCTGTGACTCTCGCGCTGGGGTTTGCGCTGGCTGAATTTGAGTTGCTCCGTCCGCCAACTGAAAATCCGTCTACCGCTCTGGACCCAGTTGTAGGGGTGAATTGCTGCTCCATGTTTCTTTGGAGCCTGTAGCCAGGTATTACACATTGCACCTTTTTAAACAGTTTATTGTACTTGAACAACTTTGAAGACAACGTAGAAAGGGTTTCTCATAGTTATGAACCTACAGATAACTCTCACTCGAGTCAGCAGCTCATTGTTTAGCTATCCAGTCCATAACTTTACTGTTTTGGTTACCAGCTGTTTCCAGTAAACAAGAGCTAAAGGAGATTGCATATTGGACATGCAGGTGGCCAGAAACCTGACTCCAAATAAAAGATAATGTTGCTCTGCAACTGCTGGATCTCTAACTAAGCCCCTGTTTCCTAACATGTTGGCCATATCAACTTAAATAGTTGTGTTCATAAGTTGTTTTTGCTTCCCCCAAGTGGCAAACAATTGTCATTGCAGTTTAATTTAACTTAAAACATTACACACATCCCACTGTATCAGCCCTGCAACTGTAACAAGCTATATGTGTTCAGCGATATATCACTGGACATGTACTGACGATGGTGAAATGATCAAACCTTCATGTTTGTCCAGGCATGATACAACTATGGTGTATAGTATATTTAAACCACAATAAAGTTGGAACTAGGCATTTAACTAACAAATACAGTTGTATATAAGAACCTGTAAATACACTTGTATTTATTATGTTTTATTTTGCTGGGATGCCCTGTTAGCGGCTGACCGTTAACGTGTGTGTTTTTACCATCAGGTGGACTGTATCTTAGTAAGATGATCCAGTCAAACGCTCGTCTTTTTACCCGGCACATCAGAGACCCGGGAGCCGCATTTGAGTATGTTCTGTTTGTTAACAGTGAGGAGCAGAAGTGTGTGTGCATTTTCCAGGCTGGACACCTACTGGAGGGGCCGCCAGGGTGAGATAACTTAATGTTGCACAAGTTTGTGTATAAATGTATGTGCTTGTTGTATTTATGAATACAGTTCCTACCTTATCGTACTCCACACTGAAACCAACACAGTAATATTACCTTGAATACATTTGCACATTTTATGGTTTTAAAAGATTTTACGTCTTGGTCAGAAATATGACAGCATGGGGCGCCTCGGTAGCCGATTCCAGCCACAGACCTTTTATTGCATGTCATACCCCTCATTCTCTGCCCACATTTCCTGACGGCCTCTATATTATCAGCTTTCCAATAAAGGCACAATGCCAAAAGAAAAAAAAAAAAAAAAACCCTCACAAAATAGGCTATTTTTTAATCCTCGAACTTCACAGAACTACACTTTTAAACTTTGTATTTGATGTCTAATAGACATGTGTATGTGTTTCCAGACATGTCCATGGGGGGGCAATAGCCACTATGATTGACACTGTGACAGGGACTCATGCTACTCTCCTCTCTGGACCTGTTATGACTGCCAACCTTAACATCAACTACCGCAGGTACAGGAAGAACATCTTTTTATAGACATGCAACACTTAATTTGTTGTAAAAATCACATTTTGTTTTTAGCATGCATAATTTAGCGGCATTAATGGTTGTAGCTTTGTTTAAATATTCACCAAAATGTAAAATTCCCTACTTTTTAATCTGTTAGTATAATGATAGACAAACTAACGTCTTCATTCGTCATCATTCATGGTCAGTACTCCCTGACAAACACTTGTCTTGTCCCCAGCCCCATCCCACTGGGAAGCACAGTGTTGCTTGAATCCTCTCTGGATAGGAAGGAAGGCCGAAAAACGTTTATTACATGTAGAGTGACCAGCATCGATGGCTCCAAACTGCACACAGAAACATCAGGTAACGTACATTTTCATACACACAGCGTGTCTGATGGGACATAAAAGCTTGAGGTTGGTCACATCTCTGCTCTCTGACCTTCTGTTTTGTCACTGTCCTGTTTTCTTTCATGCTTCTCGTGCAGCACTGTTCCTGTCAATCACTGTCAGCCACCTACTACTGGGAGTGTGACACATACACAGTATACCACCGACACCAACACTGAAGCCACAACGTGTGAGTGTGAGTGTGTGAGAGAGAGTCATTGGTCTGGACTATTTTTTAAGGAATGTGCACTTATTTGCCAGGTGATTTAAGAGATAGCTTCTCTAAATATGACATTGTTGACCTTCATATCTTAATATTCATACATCTATACGGGCTAATATGTTATTACAAAGTAACTGTACAGTTCCATGAAATACCTCTGCTTGTCTACATCTGTCTACTGTTACTAAAATGTCAAGAGAACAAACATTATTTATTGGACTATTGATGGTTGGATTATTGCTCAAAATGTACTGATAATGAATATTTTGTTTTCTCCAATAAAGCCTTACCTATTGGTATTATATGAATTAAGAAAAACATGTGTTTATTCGTTTGTCTGCTAAAATAACTTGCAGCATAATGATTTCATAAGGTTTAATTGACTAACACTGATATTTGATAAAAAGTCAGAATTTTGTCCAAAAAATAGGCCATGTGATTCATCTGCCAAAGATGAATGCAGAATGTCATCTTCTAATTCTTGTCTTTCAGTAATTTAGGCATTTAGGGGATTAAGGGTTTTAAAAAAAATAATAAATAAATAAAATATATATATATATATATATATATATTTTAAACTCAGTTTGATAATTGGTGCAAACAAGGACATCTAATATTTGTAAAATTACAGTTAACAAAACTGAATTTCAGGCTTCTTACTACTTAGACATTTTAATTCAGGGTTGGTAACCTCACCATGTGACGGAAGTGGTTATATTTGAATATGAGGTGTGGATTTGCATGCCATGAGAATATCATGATTTAAAATGAAGACACAAGGGGTTCAAACTCAAAAACATCATGATAGCGGTTGTCATCTTGTTCATCGGCGGGTTTGTCTCAATAACTGACACTTTGAACATGTTTCTACAGTCACAAATGACTGAGGTGTCTCACGATACGTGTGCTGCTCTGCCAGCAACTGCAGACCACGATGCTGAACAAGTGCACTTACGACAGACCTGAAAGCATGTAGAGCACTATGTTGGGTTGTATGTAGTGAATATAGGTTGAAGACATTGCATTCTTTGAACTTTAAATCGGACTATGAAACATCTGAATAAAATGTTGATATCTCATTATGTAACACTAATAATGTTTACATTGTACTTGACATGTTGGGGGGGCAGCTGGCGCTCTGCAGCTGTGGAACAAACATACAATGACATAAAAAGAGAAAATACATGAGCACATTTTCTTAAAGAGGGCATTGTTTCATTCTGCTAATTTAACGTAATGTTTGTGTTTTTAATTATTGGACTATTACTAACTATATTTAGTCAACTCACCACCCAGCCAGCAACAACCAGGCTTCAATACTTCCATGTAACTAACAACTCAGCGCAAAAAAAATGCCCCTGAGCAAGGCATTTAACCCCGAGTTGCTCCAGGGGACTGTCCCTGTAGTTAGTCACTGTAAGTCGCTCTGGATAAGAGCGTCTGCTAAATGACCTGTAATGTAATGATGTTCATCAAACATGGCAATTCATTTAGCAGGATTCAAGCTAAATATAAAAAGGAGCTTAAAATGTATCAGTTTTATTTATGTTTCCTGTTGTTTTCAGTCACTGCTTGTTATATCTGTGAATTTTTCTGATAAAAGCCACGTATGTATTTGACTCTGGCATTTCTTAAGAACACTCTTTTATGTGTTTCTTTTTAAGTAAATGACTATAAGCTCTAAATAACCCTAAAATAAATGTGACCCTTAGAAAGTAATCCATTTAAAATACAGCAAAGTGTTGCTTATTAACAGGTGCTAGATTTTGTTTTTCAGTAAATTATTGGTTAAGACTACACAAACCCTGCACCTATTTAACGTCAGCTCTCATACAGTTTGGTCTGATGTGTGGTTTCTGAGAGTATGGGCTTATCACAGTGCAGGCCTGGTGGTCTTCTGAGGGCCCCTCACATCTTTAACCTCAGTACAAGTGCAGATAGAAATGCTATTTTAGTTTCTAAAAATGTGTGTGTGTTGGGTGACGGATGCAGGACAAATGAACACCAGCAGTTATTTTTTTCTTCTCCCCTGAAGAGTCATGTGGTCAAGTTCGGTTTGAGGAAGTGAATGGGGGGTGTGGGGGGGCAGAGTGGGGGCAGTTGTTTTTAACTTTCAGTTAAAACCACCTGCAGCAAGCTCTGTCCACTGTAGCACTTCCAAGTCCTGACTTTTACTTTAGATATTACCCTCAAGGTGCAACTTCCACTTGGAAAGGTTAATTTGACCTGTAATCTTTAAACAAAGAATCCTGCTCAAAGTGGAAGCACCTGCCAGGATGGTGAGGTGTCAGTGACTTGACAGTGAGCAGTTATCTTTTTAAGAATCACCTTTGGAAGAAGAGTATTTTCTACGAATTGACATCCTGAAAGTGACATTACTATGGGTCCATTTCTTTAACAAAATCGGCCTAATGTATAGTGCCGAGCTATCAATTAGTCTTTTGAGAGAAAATGTATTAAAGACAACTGTAAAAACAATTTCTTGTTCACAATTTCTCTCCTATAAATATTTAGTGAGTAACGAGCAGCTTAGAGAAATGACTGGGCTCTGGTAACTTGTGATGCTCATGTTGTTTTTTTAAAGTATTTTTTTATATTTATTGAGTAATTAGGACCGTGAAAAAAAAACATTGCACTATACTCTATTTTTGTGTATTTTCTATTTTTGTGGGCCCGTATGGTGATCAACAGCTTTCAACAGACATGCTGACCATGGGACATGCTCGCTGTGGCTTATTTTATTGATGCTTGGCATATTGCAGTGCTGGAAGAAGTATACGTATTAGATCCTTTACTTAAGTAAACTAGCAATGCCACATGGAACAAAAATCCTACATTTAAAATTGTACTTAAGTAAAAGTATATTAATATTACCAGCACAATGTACTTAAAATATCCGAAGTAATTTATTATACATTACGTACTGTAACATTATTATTAATGCATAAACATGTAAGTAGCATTTTGATGTTGTGGCATGTTGATGTGGAACAGATTTGAACTACTTTGCACACAAGAGTTCATCATATCTGAACCGGATTGGTCTGTAAAGTGTTAATCTTTAAAGTAACTACTTGCTTCAGCTGTCAGATAAATGCAATGTAGTAAAAACTACAATATCTGCTTTAGAAATGTGTTGAAGTAGAAGTATAAAGTAGAGTAAGGATACCTCAACATGACTGCAAGTACTCATTGACACAGTTTATCCAGCATGTGTGTCTGTAAGCTCCACTTCTAACAGGAGCATTTACCACAATGATGTAAACTGAGAAGACATATCGATTATTCATCATTTTTCTTTGTGTCTGAAGTTGTTTTCCTACCTCAGATAAAATTAGGTATTGCATACAAATGTTAAAAAAAAAAAATCCTCCTGCATACATTTCATGTACAGAGCCCTGCAGGTGGTTTTAACAAGCCAGAACCAGCAAAGAGGGATATTATGTTTTATCTTTCCCCCATTTTGCTGTTAACGTGAAGTAAAAGGCCGAACCTGCACTGGAATGTAATGTCTTCTCTATGCATTGTATTAGTGTGGCGGAAATGTGTGGCAGCACCATGGGATTATATTTCTCAACTGAGCACTACAAAGCAAAACCCGATCCGCTGCTATTACGTAACAGCCGGTGACATAACTCTCTCCAGCCTGGGACGGTCAGGGCGCACGGAGCGCGCAGGGAGGGAGGGAGGGGGAGACCGGGGCGCACGGCTTTTGAACGGCCGGCCGGTCCAGCTGCACTCTCTCCCCTCTGCTGCTGCTGCTGCTGCCTCGGGGGGAATTAAATTATTTCAAAACAGCCACACAAGAGGAGGTGTACTGTTGAACCAAAGGGAGGCTGACCGAGGGGTAAGAAGATGACGACCGAGTTTTGGGACCCGCTGTAAGGACAGGAAGGAGACGACATGGCAGTGCATGTTTTCAAATGCCTGCGCCGGCCCGGGCGCTAGAACAACCAACAGGTAGTATGAGCTTGAGTTGTGTCACGTTACCGTCTGAATCAAATGGCGGCAGGGGGAGTTCAAAACCAACTGACTTGGCAGGCGTTTTTGGTTTGTGTTTGTGTGTGAGAGGTGAGTGTGTAGGACCACCCAGTGTTTTGACAGGCGAGTTATGGAATATGAGGAGCCCGACGTGCCCCCCACTGACAACCCCATCAAAAGAGGTAAGAGGATCCATCACTGAGGTTTTATTCTGCAGCACTGTATGTGTGGGCTGTTTGAACTGTAATGCCTCTGCAAGCGGTGTGTCACTTGTTTTAGCTACTTTTAGCTGATATGCAGCCTTATATTTACATTGTCAAGTGTTATTCTGTGTCTTTTTGTCCCTCTTTCTTTTACACACAAGAAAGCCTTATCTCCCAGCATGCCATGCTTTGCCCACTCCCACTCCCACCCACACCTATCTCCTCCTTCTGACTCTTTATCTCATTTTGTTTACCTTTCCCTGCACTGGCTGTTTCTGTGTCCCCTGACACAGTGTTCACTATTATCTTCTTTCCCTCCACATCCATCGTTACCCGTTTAACCCTCCTCATCCCTCTCACTAGAGTGTGGTTAAGGTGCTGTGAGTGGGTAAGAATGGCAGTAAGCCGGAGTAATCCTTAGGGATTAGTTCTTATTTTTGCTTCTGTTTTTGGTCAATGCTTTACTATTCAAAGCCGCTCCCCGGCTAAAATCTAACTGGCAGTCACTTAATTTAGACACCTTGTCCCTCTGCCACAGAAACCCACTGCACATCTTTCCTACTACTCTCATAGCATGGCGACACAGTTTACTAGAGTTTATCCGCACTACTTCAATAATAAATGTGAAGTGTAGAGTGAAGAAAAGAAAGTGTCTTTTTTTTTTTTTTACAGCGGTGGAGCAACATCTATAGTCGGATTTTAGATTTTACTTAAACGGGATAGTTCCACCTCTGTTGTTCATAGTAGTTGATGTATTTTGACATTAATATAGTGATTTGGTGGTTCTACAGTACAAATATAGAGGTTAACAGAGAGGACAAGAGCAAAAATACATGTGTCAGGTATATTCATAGACCTGTACACAAATATTGTCCAAAGTAGGGCTGTCCCAATATTAGATTTTCACTATACGATTGTCGTGGCCAAAAATAATTCAATATAACAACATTATTGCGATATATATATATATATATATATATATATAGAACTTTAAAAAAATATATATATTCTATCAGTCAAATTCATCTTTCGACTGAAGGAAAAATTAATAATTTTTGAGCTGGATTATTTACACAATATTATCATGTGTATTATTAACATGATCAATATTTTAAAAAAATATATATCATGGTTATTGTCAATACCGGTATATTGCGACACCCCTAGTCCAAACTGTCTTTTTTATATTGTCAAGCGGTAGAGATTTGAACATTTTATTTGAATCATATACTCAATTGTACAGCAGGGAAACACAGGTTAATTTCAATATCATACAACTTTTGTTATTAAACTCCTTCCACCTCACTGTCCTGCCTTGGGTCCGTTGAACTCTGTGTTCAAAACAGCAGGTGTTTTTTTATTCTTAAAAAAGATGTGAAAGATTCCAAATATACCAAATATGACATGAAATTTGGGGGAATTTTCTTGAACATGATGCACAAGACAGCCGGAGCTAAATACACGATATACACGATACCGACGCGATACTACGGACACATTTTTTTTCACGTTCTTAACTTCTTAACTTAAAGTGACATGGGGTTCAAGGTTTTTGTAAAAGAACAACATCAGCTACTTTATCAGATACTGGAATTGCTGTAATAGTGTTTCAATCTGGTTGAAGTAGAGTTTCAGTGTGGTTGTACAGTTGTTCATACTGCTGCGATGGCTCTTCTCAAGGTGATGAGTGTCTTGGTTTTAGTGGCTGTTGTGGGTGTCTTTTTATTTTTCTCGAGTGCTGGGTTTGAGTCTCTGGTACTGCTCCACATTGCATTTCCTCCTGCCTGTAGAGTAAAACTCTGCTCCTGTACATTATTGGATACAAATCAATCACATCATTGACTGCCAGTGTGCTGTAGTTTAGGATCGAATGACTAACTTATGCCAATTACTTTTAGCAGTCAGAGCTGAGCTACATTTCTGACTTCTTCATGATTCATAAACCCAGCACCCTCAGACAGCTCTTTTAGCACAATAGATTTAGGGCTAATTGCACTTTTTATTCATCAACCTACTCTAACCCTGGCCAACATCTAAAGCTTCTTTATTGGACCTTTTTTTAACCTGAATTTATACATCTGTATTTTTGTTTCAAGTATTCATTGTGTTGTTGTTATTATATATTGACATTTTTAATTTTTTTGTGATTTACTTACTTGTTTATTTAACTAGTTATCCCGACCATCCTAGACTTAAAACGCCATCTGCCTTTGACTTATTTTACACTACATGCATGTTACATTGGCATGAAAGTTGGAGAGTACTGAGAAGGTAATTAATCTGATTCATATATCTATATTTTGTATATTTTCTCTGCTGTATTTTCTCATGGTTTATATTTAGGCGAAGATGTCGGCCTACTCTCTGGGTTCAGTGGTCTTCAGAGCAGTTATGTAACGCAGCAACTGTCACTTCAGCAGTCAGCTTAGATGTTAGAGTGTAGAGACGCTAGTGAGATTTTGACTGATGAGTGGAGTTGATGTTTGTGCCTCTGTAATCAGCACAGTTGTGTGTCTGTGTCTGTGTGTGTGTGTCTGTGTGTGTGTGTCTGTGTGTGTGTGTCTGTGTGTGTGTGTTTACATGGTGGTGGGTTTATGGCCTGGCTGACAGGTGTTTCTTGCTAAATGTGTACATGCTGTGTCACATTTAGTTTAGTCAGAAGTCGATGTTGGTGATTACATTAGTTGTTTTTTGCACCACTAGCCACCGACCGCAAACCGTTTTCCATTCGGCTTAGATATCACCTTTAATAAGTAAAATCATAAATGGCATATTTCAGAAATAATAGCACCGTAGCCCGAAATTCAGTATGCTGCAGGTGACTTTAACATTTTTTACCTGGCTCATTTCTGTTGATGAGTATGTGACTTACCACAGAACAAAACCAACCGACATCCAACAGCTTTAATATTTTAAGTGTGGTTGCAGTAATTTGGTAATCAGAAAAAAAGAACACAATTTACAAATTATCTTTATATATTTTAGGGAAGACACTGTTGTGCATTTCTATAATTGACTAATGAAAAAAAGTCGTATTGATGCAATGCTTATGTAATGTGTTAATATATTCACTTTTTGAAACTTTTAAAATCTATCGATTTATAAAAAATTCAAAATAAATGAAAAATAAATAAAATAAATGCATTGCTCTTAATTGGGAAATGGTGCTTATACTTAGCTCTAAAAAGTAAAAAAGTATGATATAATTCAACATAAGTCTTGTACATTTTATTTATCAATCTCCTTCAAACATTTGCTCAGTTTGTGTTGAAATTTCTTTACATTTTCTGCGTGTGCGTGTACTGCTCTGCTTTCATTCCTTGCTTTCTGCTTATAAAGCAAAACTGATTTGATGAGGGGAGAAAAACAGTGGAAACCACAGAGTGCCTGATCTGACGCCAGACAAAGACCGGCTAGCTCTATATCTTCCATTGATACTTATCTCGCCTGCCTTCAAACCTCTCTGTCTCACACATACACACACGCACGCACACCTCGAGAAATATACCCCATGGTTCAGAATCGACCCTCCGTGTGTTTATTCAATGCAATTCAGACTTTCTCACAATTGCGGTCAAACAGGCAGACAAAAAAAGAGGACCTATTGCTTCACAGACACCCACCTTCCTCTGCCTTTATCTCCCGTGTGTGTGTGTATGTGTGTGTGTGCGTGTGCGTGTGTGTGTGTGCCGAAGAGTCACACTAAGATAATATAGAGACAGCAGTGTAAGTAGCAATTCTTTAATTTAACCTCTGTTATCGGTAAGGCCTCTTATCTGGCAACAGGCCTTTTTACATTGGAAAAAAATACAAAAAAGGTAGTGCAGTCTGAAAACCCTGTACCAAACTGCCATTAGACATTAGACAATGAAGAGTTTAACGCTGCTGAATCTGTAACTTGAAGCCAGTATTAGTTTCTGTAACATTTCATAGTCTCATTTCATCCCTTGATTAAAAGCCAACCCTGTGTGTTTGCATATTCCATAGGTTTTGATGTTACATTCAAACATCACAATGATTTAAACTATTGTAAGCATGATGTTGAGCCAATGCCAAGCTAACTCTGCTACGTGCAGGTTTCAGTGGTGGAAGAAGTATTGAGTATTTTCCTCAGGTAAAATTAGCAATACGAAATGATAAAAATACTTTATTATGAGTAAAAGTCCTGCATTTGAAAATGTACTTAAGTAGCAGAAGTATTGGCAACAAAATGTACTTCAAAAATAGTAGTATTATGCAGAACACCCCGTGTCAGTTTTACATTATATTGTTGAACAATAATTATTGGTGCATTAACATGTAAGCATGAAAGTACTGCTTACATGTTAATATACCGATAATTATGGTTGTAGTTGTTGGTGTTGGTGGTTATTTAGTACATTTCTGTGTGAAATGTAGTGAATTAGAAGTCTAAACTAGCAGAAAATACATTTAAATGAACATTCAACTGAAGTACAAGTATGTGAAAACTGTACTTGAGTAAAGTTACTTTGCTATTTTCTAACACTGGCAGGTTGAACCCTCTTTAAGTACCAGTGTGCTGTTTAGTCCTGGGTTCAGTTTGGGGTTTAGCCTGAATTTAAGTCTAATCTGTAAAGCTAACACTGCGTGTTGTGTTTCTGTTTGTAAAATATTCACACGGATGCTCATATGCTGTACAGCTTGTAGTAAAACTTCAATTTACAGTAAGTGCCGTGTAGTTTTGAATCACTAAATAAATGTTTTTTCCCTCAGGAGGAGCCGTGTCCAAGAAGACTCATTTGAGTAAGTTCTCTATGAAATACTGTGTGTTAGCATGTGTGTGTGTATCTGTATGTGGTAATGACATTGCTTGTGTTTGTGCTAGATATTTGTGCATGCATTGTGGTTAACTACATAGTTAGTGAACATACAACATTGCACCTGTACAGTAAACACACACACCCACTGTGGTGTCGCTGGAGTTGGGCCATTAGCAACACAGTGTGTGTGTGTGTTTGTGTGTGTGTGTGTGTGTGTGTGTGTGTGTGTGTGTGTGTGTGTGT
>CALSBV010010223.1:11338530-11351872 GCA_943590825.1 Bovichtus diacanthus
TGTGTGTGTGTGTGTGTGTGTGTGTGTGTGTGTGTGTGTGTGTGTGTGTGTGTCAGCACAGGTGCGACACACACACACACACACACACACACACACACACACACCGCCACACACACACACCGCATACACCGGTGATGAAAATACCAACTACTCTGGCTTTGGCATATTGGCATCTGAATGCAGATGACAGCGATAACATCACGTCTGTTTTTAACTTCTTTGGTTTAACTCTTTCTGCCACAACTTTAGCACACCTGGGTGTGTTATCAAAGGGTGGAGATGCTGCGCGTAACACAACACCAACCTTCGTGTTAGGTGGTGTGATGATTAACAAGAATAAGCATAAATAACGAGGACTCTGTTGATTGTGAGTAAGAGTACATGTATACTGTAGACTGAGTGGAGGAATCATTTTGGATTTTGTTTTGGAGGTTAGCAGTAAGGATGGGGTGTGAGCTAGAGGCCCATGGTGGTCTCGTGTTGTTGGGTGCATCAGTCAGGGGCTGTAGATGGACGGATGATTGAAGGCATTTGTACTGTACTAGAGTATTTCCATTTTCTGCTACTTTCTACTTCTATTCCGCTACATTTAACAGGGAAATGTTAATCTGACCGATATAGTTACTCGTTACTTTGAAGATTTTAAATACAAAACATATAACCATCTTATAAAATATGATGCTTTGTTATAGATTAAACTACCCAACAGAATATAAAGTAGTTCAAATGAGCTTCAACATGTAAGTTAGCGACTTACATGTTTTACTGTATCCCCCAGAGATTAAAATGGTTTGATTAAAATTCTCACAGAGAGTCTTAAAAGTGGCAAACACTACAAAGTGGATGTGTGGTATAGAGTGAGGGGGTGAAGAGTAACAACAAAGGTATAAGGAAAAAGTACCTTGTGAAAAAAGCCAGGGCAGGGGACAGTCCCCCCCTTTCTTTGTGTCTCTCTCTCTCTCTCTCTCTCTCTCTCTCACACACTCACTCACTCACTCACTCACTCACTCACTCACACACACACACACACACACACACGCCGCGCGCTAACAAGGAAGGTGAGGCGGTGACTGACACTCAAAAGTCATAATATGTGTGTTGAAGCTGCAGTGAGCACCCAACCTGGCTCGCTTAAGGAGGAACTAAAGAAAGATTGAGAGAATAGGTAGTGTGGAAAGAAGTGTGTCAAAAGAACGAGTATCGTTAGACAAAGTGAGAGGACAAGTGAGTTTGTGAAAGTGGGACAAGCGTCTGAGACAAGTGGAGGAGTGAGGATGATGCGAGGTAGGGATGAAGTTCTTTGGTGTGTATCTCTCACTCTGTGTGTGTGTGTGTGTGTGTGTGTGTGTGTGTGTGTGTGTGTGTGTAGGCAGTTCAATCAAAGATATTTGATCAATTAGATCAATATCATGTTTTTTGGTCAAAGTTTCTCTCCAATCCACCTGTGACGTGACGCTTGTGATGCACCATATTGTTTTCAAGATGTCTAATAATTTCACGTTTAGGTTTAAACAGTTGTCTTTTTTCCCTTGTTTTTATCAAATCCCTGAAATAACTGTGTATTCATGCACTTAGACACCTGATGCTTCCAACACGTCAACTTTTCTTTCTCCAATTATTTGTTTCGCTTTATCAGGCTGTGTGATGAAGCTTTTTAATTCAGGCTTCCACTTTTCATTTCATTCAACACCGATAAACCATAAAACCTTCTAAGTTTCACGATTTTGCACTCACGTCAAGCTAATGTTTATGTTTTGTCTGATGTTTAAGCTTTCCACAGAGTAGCTCTGTAGCACATCCCATACAACACACACTTACACACACTTGTTCAAACGGTTTACAGTACACCTTATGAAGGCAGATGTTTTTATTTATTTTGAAATTTAATTGAGCTTCCAGAGATCTTGATTGTCTGACTGTTGGGTACTTTCACATCAATATGTGTGTTTTCAGTTTGGTAACATGACTCTGACAGGACATTTTGAGCTCCCTTTGAGCCTCAGAGTCTCAGATATTTCTTTTCTCTTTGCTTCCCACATACACATATGAGGTACATAAAGCTGAGCTAACTTACCATGTTGAGAATCAACATTTGATAGTGCAATAAGTTTAAATGTATACTTTTTGAAAGAAGTGTCTTACGTTTTTAGTGGATCTGCAAAACGCCTTTTGTTTAGAGTCACTATATCTCCATGAGTAATAATACAAATCAAGCTAATTAAGATTCAAGTGACCAGGTTATAATATGGCATTTGAAATGTTGCAAACCTTTTTGCAAACCCTCCCACCAAATTCTAACCAAAGTAAAAACGAAAGAGACAGGAAAACAGGATGCTTCACAACCGCAGTGCATCAGTTTGAATGGACTGACTTCAGACACATAAAGTAGACAGGATGCAGAAAAAATGCTGATATTCTTGTAAAAATGTTATAATGAAATTTTATTATTGATTTCGTATACAAAGTAATTCAAAATCAATAGAATAACAACACGTAGAGGGGAAGAAGAGACCAGCAATGATTAATGACTTATCTTCTCTATGCGAGTTGCTTACACACTCTTTCTCTCTCTCGCAACATGCAAACACACACACACACACACAAACACACACACACACACACACAACACGTATAGATGCAGAAGCAAACACAGATCCGCAGCTGCTTTTTAGATGGCGTCTAGATATAGCATATCTCAGCCCTGCAGCCGTGTGTGAATAATGTGTGCATGAAAGAGAGAAAAGGAGGCTCTCATTGCCGAAAATATAATATGTGTCTTCACCTCAGCAATAAACATTTCATTATATAAATGTTACACACTCACAGTGGGCTTGATGCCGTCACAATTCACGCACACACACATTTCATATGGCTTTGTTGTTGTGTTTAGGGGATTCCTGTGTAGATTCTTATACAGTTTCTTTATCAGAAAGGATTTCCTTGTTCCTCTGCATAGCACTTCCAAAGCAGCGAAGGCGGTTGGCTTTAGATCAAAGCTAACATCAAAATCGCAGGTGACACATTCCCCCTCAAAATATGGTAAAAGAAATACAACAGTTGAGCTGATTCATACATATGTCAAAACATTACCTCTTTCAAACACCCCCAAGTTCAGTCTGCACTTCAAAGTAAAATCTGGTAAATATATGATTCTCCTCTTCTCAGATACTTTAGGTAGTTGTTCTCTTTGTTGTCGTCAAATAATGAATGAAACTCAGTAGTGAAGGAGTTTATGTAACAACCAGCACCGTTTGATAAAATCATAAAGTTATTTATCATCTGTGGATCTGCAGTCACCATTGAAATATATTTAACCAGAAATATTTAGTAACAAAATATTTAATACAGAAGAATGGAAAGAAATACTTCTTATTAAAAAATACCCCAGTTTGTCATTATTGGTAATGACTTTTATCTGATGAAAAATAGTTCTGTTTGTTGCTTTTGTTTCTTTTTTCTGGAAGGTTTTGTCAAGTATTCTCAAATACAGTTTGCCGTTAGATTAAATAATAAATTATAAATATATATATATAATAATAGATAAATTCCTTAAATCATGGTTTCTCGTAAAGAAAAAAATTATTCTGACAATCATATTTTTATTTTGTTCCAGTAAGTCATTAGAGTCATTTCTAAAGCTTTTACACATCCTTTTTTGTTTTCTACGGCAGGACCAATGAATCTAAAGTTTAAAGATTTGGTATGACGTTTACCTTAATTTTCTGTATTTTTGAATGATAAAAACATGCATTTCATATATCAGTATAATGTATACTATTTTAATTTGTTAACAACAAAGATTTACTTCCCACCCCAATATAAATGTTGCTACTGTATAGAATATATTGTGTTTATTATTGTTTTAAATAAATAAATAAATTAATAAAGATTTTTTTAATAATAATTAATATGAATTACAGTAGACAAAAAAGCTTTTCTTTATTAGTAATAATAATGAGAACAATTATTATTGAAATAATTTTACATTAAGTTATGAAAACATTTATCCTCCTGCAATGGTGTTAATAAATAAAATTATCGTAAATTGTGTATAATCCTCCTAACCTGGGTTTAATAATGTGTTCTTTGAAAACTATAACAGCTCTCTCACAAACACACAATCTCTTCGTGTGTGTGTGTGTGTGTGTGTGTGTGTGTGTGTGTGTGTGTGCACAAGGGTGTGAGGTGTGTATACAAACTTTGTTTGCGTGTGTACCAAAGGTAAGCTTCCGTCAGAGGAAAGTTGAGGTTTTTTGTTCGTTTACAGTGCAAAGAACAGACTGCTGACAGAGTGATTTTAGGCAGAGACTGAACACACACGCACACACACGCACACGCACACACAATTTGAGGGGAGTGAAATAAACCCTTTCTAGGTTGAGATCCAGACATCAATGTTTTTTTGTGTGATTTCGTCATATATTTAAGGTGATGCATATTAATGACTCTTTTTCACTTTCCCAGGCTTGATGAGTGATTTACCATATAAGAATGTAGTCCCCTTTACTTTTTTTGTCCTTAAGCTTGAGAATTACAAAGATTAAGAACCAAAGTTATTGTCCAGCGTTCAGCAGGAAGTCGTTACGAGAAACCTTTGAATATTTCATAATCTGCATTTTCTGTTACACGGAAGCTTACGTTCTTTGTACGACAACTCTGACGAGTGCGCTTTTTAAGTCATTGATAACTCTAAAACTAAACTAAATCCTGATCAAAAGGCGTGAATCAGTCCATCTCTGTGTAGCCGTTTCTTGGTATACTTTGTATGCGGAAGCGTGGGAGGTGGCAGTCTTTTATTTTGACAGACAAACCAGAACATTTCCACCAGTGCACATCTACTGTACTCAAACATCTTCACGTCGTAACATCATCGATGTTAGGATGAGCAATTAAATCGATTGGATTGGTGGTTTTGTTGAAGTGATCTCACTTCAGTATGAATATCTTACTACAGATGTGTGTGGTGTGTTTATGGTTGGTTTCATACTGTAGGGTGTTACTGAAACACAGTGGAAATATAAAATGTTGAGGGTTTGACGAGAGATATTGTAAATCATGACATAATGCAACTAAAGTAAATGAAGCAGAAGTACTCTTCATTACTGATTGAGCCAATACGATCTACAGTAAAAATATATATGTCTACCTTATTAATTGGGTCCTGCTGAGCGGTTGAGCATCCCTGCCACATGAGGGTAAACCATTATACACTATTTAGGAATTTGCCAGTTAAACAAAGTGCAATTTTAGATCAAACTTACATGTATTTGTAAAACAAGCACTGTTATTCAGCCATATTTGCTGCTAAACACAATAACCCCTTCTCTGACACAAAAAAAAACGTGAATGGAAGAAATAATGGTGGTTTAGTTTTTTATCAGTATTTTATCTCGCTATCTCTCTCTCACACACACGCGCGCACACACACACCAGGAGATGTTGGGTTTGATTGGTCTAAGCCTGTGGCTGGAGTTAACGAGATGAGACCAAAAAAAGCCTTCAGGAGCTTCAGTGTTTGTCTGCTGTTAGGTTCATTTCCACTTATTTACCAAATGCTGGTGTCTATACTCTCAGGCCAATCAAAAGCAGATTCCATGTTTTGTGTGTTTTTTTGTTTGTTTGTCACCAAAATACAAATCATTATCTAATGCGATGCTGCTTTAGATACCATGCTGTGTGCGGTTAGGTTGTCATATAACACATTTATCAGAGCTATGATTGCATAGAAAGCTGATGGAGGAGCATTGTATGTTATTGCTGTGTGTGTTTGTACAGTATGTGTGAGTACGTGAGTGATCAGTGAAAGATTGTGGGTCATGTTGGATTTCCTGTTTTTTGAGGTTGACAATCAGAAGTGAAATAGCGAAGGAAAAAAAACAGAGACCACTCATGTTCTCTCTGCTTATCCTGCACGCAAACATAGTCACAGCTCAGTAACTTCACCTGATGACTTCACATGCTATTTGATGATGTATGATATTTAGCTCGCAGGAACGTTTTCAGTTGAGTTTATTTGAACCAAATCATCCAGTCGTCTTATACAGTGTCAGTTGAATTTTGTGTAATACACTAATCCTTATCATGGTGAATCTTGAGGTTAATCAATCTGCTTTATTGGTGGCAGCAATAATCTCACATCTCATTTATGCTTCATCACACGGGTTTGTACGTGAACATTTGAAAAGTGTATTTTACCTCAGACAGGCTGTCCTCCTCAGGAGCCTTCAGGTGATCCCTGTGGCACCAGATAAAGAGGGCACACACTGACACACTAACACACACTCGTGAGAAAATCTGACACAGTTACACACGGAAACACAAATACTACTGCATATAAGCATCAGACATAAGAGTTTGTCTCACAGAAAACAATCACACACCATCGGTTTGTGGAAGGAAGAGAGAAGGCGACAGGAATAGATAAAAGGAGATTATTTAGAGAAAAAAAATGACAATACTGTATGCTGTGCTTCCTGCATGTGTATCATCCTTTAATGTTACTGTAAATGTGTTATGTAATGTGAATTATACATAGCCATTTTATTTATCATTTTATTGGATATATGCTTGTCAGGACATACTATTAAACTGTCACCAACACAGGTTTTTAGACATTTCTGGTACTGTAATGAATCAAATGACATCCGATTCTGACAAAAATCGCCACTAACCAAAGACTGAGGGGTGTGAGAGTTCACAGAGATCAGGGGCACAGGGGGATGTGAGGGGGGTGGGCCGTTACTGGAAGTGATGAAGGTAGAGAGAGTGCATTACTGGCAGCTGTGTCCTTTATGAGCGAGACAGAGAAGGATTCACAAAGAAAGAAATGACATGAAAGAGGGACAGTCAGAGTGAAAGAGAAGCCAGTCAACCACTTGAAAGGACTCTGAGGTTGACACCTTCGTATTCTCCGCCTTTCTCCATTTGCAAATATTCCACGTCCTCAGAAGACTCCTCTCCTCGCCTATTTGATGTTATTTTGTTCATTATTATTAAGGCAGGAGATGTTTGAGAGGAAAATACCTTTAGTTCACATTAATCACACAACAGTTGATAGATGTTTAAGGGGAATTACACCATAAGACTTAATCTCTTACCGTGGGAATCACTTTTCAGTTGACTAAAAATATGCAGCGTCAATATGATGCTTGTTGGCATCTTTTACTTCTGCAGTGAGAAGCTGTGTGCTATAGAGGTCAAGACTGATGCTTTATGGGATATTAAAATGATTTATGAATCAGAAAACATAAGAAATTCTTTAATATTATTCAAAGAACATAAATGATTGTATTGTTTAATTACATTGAGATATTTTAGCTTTTTATTTCCTGTTCAGCCGCTGCATGAAGAAAAGTGATAACCCTGATTGAGTTGTGTTGTCCCTCCTGGTGTGTTATCTGAGTAAAGCACCTGTGTGGAGGAAGGTAGAAGAGGGCTGCTTTTGAAAATGTTAACATAAATGCTTTTCCTTCCTTTGTTCAGCCCAGATTGAAGTTATCCCATGTAAGATCTGCGGTGATAAGTCCTCCGGAGTGCATTATGGAGTCATCACTTGTGAGGGCTGCAAGGTGAGATGACAGCATCCGACACGTACTTAATGCACAAACACACACATACTGTATGTGACATTTTGGGAAATACGCTTCAGAGAGTCAGATGAGGGGATTGATACCACTCTCTTGTTTGTCCATTCAATATGAAGCTACTGCCTGTCGGCTTAGCTTAGCATACAAACTGGAAACAGCAGGAACAGCTAGCCTGGCTCAGTCTAAAGGTAAAACAAACCCAGCTACCAGCACCTCTAAAGCTCAATAATCAACATGTTACATCCTGTTTGCTGAATCTCTCCAAAAACTTAAAGTGTAAAAACAACACCATGCGGTTTTACGGAGGATTGATTATGTGTCGGACTATTTCTTTACCGGGTGCAGTTACTTCCCTGTAACTTCTTGGATTCTCTTGGTTGCCAGAACCAGCCTGGCTGTTCTCCTGAGATGGTAGGATGTTGACATGAATGAGAGGTGTATCAAACTTTTCATTTCACTCTCAGCCTTTGAAAATGAACAATTAGAGCTAGCCCGATATATCGGCCAATATAATCTTATTTCTCATTCATCAGCTGATAAGTAACAAAATATGTAAGAATAGAAATGTCCGAGATATGTTTGAGGTTATTTAGAAACAATGTCATGTCATAAAGTTCATCAGAGACCACCGTTGCGTCTAAAAAAAACAAATCAAGGGATCCTTCTGAAAAATGTTTAAGTATGTTGTCGGCGGATGTACTTTAATCATATTTTTGTAAAACTTGATTATCAATATTTGTATCTGCCCTAAACCCCCGTTTCTGTTGGGCTCTGTTAACCACGTGGTACCTAAATCACCCCCTCAGGGATTTTTCCGCCGTAGCCAGCTGCCTACTGTGTCCTACTCCTGCTCCAGGCAGAACAACTGTCAGATCGACCGGGCCAGCCGCAACCGCTGCCAACACTGCCGTCTGCAGAAGTGCTTAGCACAAGGCATGAGCAGAGATGGTGAGACACAAACACGCCGAAAGACACACGGACAAAACTATATTCTTCACTCACAGCATTTGTTTTATTTTCATGTGTTCACGTTTTTGTCCTCCTCAGCGGTGAAGTTCGGACGGATGTCCAAACGTCAGCGGGACTCTCTGATCGCTGAAGTGGAGAGGCACCGACAGCAGCAGCAGCAGCAACAGCAGCTCCAGGGAGACGCCCCGTCTCTCTTGTCCTTCCCCACCAAGGCACGTCAAGACCGCTCTGCGCAGCTGCTTCAGCCCATGGCCGCAACCTACTCCTTCACCGGGGAGGCTGAGCTGTTGTCCTACACCGCTGATGTTCACCCTTACCTGGTGTGCTCCCCGAGCGAGTCCCAGGTGTCGGGTATGATCTACCGAGGCTCCGCTGTGTCTCCCGCATCGAGACCCCAGGGGAGGGAGGACAGCAGCGGACACCCTGAAATAAGAGGTGAGTGTACATGTGTACACACGTTTCTGTCTTGAGTTCCCTTTGTCCTCCTCTGCTTATTCCACATTTTTTCTTCTCTTTTCCTCATGTCAGGATTTGACTCCAGACAACCAGCTCATGATCTGGTGGCGATTCATCCCTACAGCCCTCTGGAGGATCCTTACAGCCTCTATCCTCACTCTCTGAGAAACATAGGTGAGCAAACGGCACAGTGGCCTAATGTGCATGCACTTGTATTGAATTCTTAATATTTTGTGAGCGTTTCTTTTTCTTTCTTTTTTTTCAGACGAGCTGTGTGTGAGCATTGTGCGCTCCCACAGAGAGACCAGCCAGTACAGAGTGGAGGAGCTGCAGGCTCTCAGATGGAAACTGCTCAGCAGAGACGAGGTCCAAGCCTACCAGAGCAAAGTATACCAACCTGATGACTGTTTTTTTTTTTTTTTTTTGGTTCTCAGACTTCCTCTTGTATGTCAGAACAAAACACGGCATTTCAGAAGGCTTGAGGCTGAGGCTATTTTGATTCATTAACAGAAAACTGAGAAAGCTTTTATCATTCCCCCCCCCCTCCTCTTCTTCTCCCTCTTCGATCACACAGGAAGCTCATTTTCAATTTAAAGTAAATGACTTTGTTGACCCTCCAACATATGCACATATGCAATAATATTGAATTAATAAAGAGATAAAATACAGAAACGATGTTAATCTTAATCAGAACAAACAGCAGTGGACTGGAGTTTATGTGGGATGAGTAAAACATTGAGTCCCATCTTTGGTTGATTTGAACATTATGTTGAAATAAACTCACCCTACGCATTTTTTTTCTCTATGTTACTCTCACTCCCAGTCGGTGGATGACATGTGGCAGCACTGCGCCATCCGACTGACTGAGGCCGTGCAGTATGTGGTGGAGTTCGCAAAACACATCCCCGGGTTTCGTATGCTCAGCCAGAACGACCAGATTGCTCTCCTGAAGACTGGTTAGTTTACCCGTCACTTTCAAGAATTCCCCTTCACCTTCAATCACAATCTGCAATGCTTTTAATTTCTCTTCTACCTTCTTTTAACTAACCCTTTTCTTCTTCTCTTCACTCAGGCTCCATGGAGGTGGTTCTGGTCAGGATGAGTCGCTACTTCAACACAGAGAACAACACCGTCTTCTTCGATGGGAAATTTGTTGGGGCTGAAGTCTTCAAGTCTTTGGGTGAGGATTTCACAGGCAGTTCTAAAACATTCATGCAGTGAACACAATATATATTAAAAAAACAAAATGTTTATCAATGCTCTGTGGTTTCTTTTCTTGCAGCATGTGGTGATTTAATCGCAGCAGTATTTGACTTTGCTCACGGCATGTGTGCTCTAAAGCTCACTGAGCAGCAGATCGCTCTCTTCAGTGCTCTGGTGCTGATCAACACAGGTAAGATCATCTCACCTGTCTCTTCTCTTTGTTGCACGTTATTACTCAGATTTGAAACGCGTTCAATATTCATGTTGCTTTTTTTTTTTTTTTTTTTTGTCTTTTTGTGCAGAGCGCCCATGTCTGGAGGACAGAAGCAGAGTTCAGCGAGTGCAAAGAAGTGTGGAGTTTGGACTCACACACATTCTTCACCGAGACAACCAAGAAAGTCTAATGCACAAGGTACGTGTCTCAGTACGGAGCAGATACTTTCTCTTCATTTATTGTATTCTTTCACCTGCATGTTCCTCACTGTAATAGAAAGCGGATGTCTAAATGTGTCTGTGTCCTCCCTGCAGCTGTACCAGAGGATGGCAGTGTTGCGTTCGCTGTGCAGTTTGCACATTGAGAAGCTGCGCTGGTTCAGTCAGCGCTATCCGCTCACCGCTCACTCTCTGTTCCCTCCACTCTACAAGGAGCTGTTCGCCTGTGAGGCAGAGCTGCTGCCAGGGACCACTCACTGATGATTCACTAGAATATGCAAAGACACACACACACACACATACACACAGACACGCACATTATTTTAAGTCTCCTTATTACTTCCTGACAGAATCTATTTTTCTAATAATGAAAATAAATGAGAACAGCACAGCAATCGTAGCGTATTTAGTACTGTATTACATGAATTCCAGCTGAGCTTTTTGGTAGATTGTGTCAAACATAAATTTCAATATTTTGATAGCTTACAACTATATTGATTATTACAGGGAAACATGCGTTTTGTTGTTGTTTGACAGCACATTGTCAGTGGGGTACAGAATTCAATTTCTCTCAGGATGTGCTACTGTGAGTTACAGTGCGTTCGGACACAGAGATTGATACCCATCATTGTCAACTAAAACTTAAGATGGTAGTCCGCCCAAAATCTATCTTTAGAGTACAAAAACACTGACTTTCAATTATTATGTTTGTCCCATTATCTCTGATGGTCCGGAGTGGCAACCAGTTATTCCCAAAGTAGCCAGAAGTGCTCCCTCAGTCTTTCAGGAGCCTGCAAAATAAGATGCCCCCACATATCACGTACATATTTGAATTTTGCAGAACAAGCAGTCCCTATAAAAACATGACATATTGGTGATATTCAGTTTTGAACACACCCAGAAAAAAAGAGACAACCTGCCTCTTTGTATCTGTATGTCTGTAGAGAAATGTCTCTCCTCCTCGGGTCCACAGACCATAAGTCCTACAAAGCAGCAGTACCTCTAAAATGTTATCCTTTTTGTTTGAATAAACCCTTACAGGCTTATGTATCTTTCAAGCTTTGAAAGGATGTTGCAATACATGTAGAAATTCAATTAAAGTTTTGAGAGATACAGTAGAAGTCTCTTCTTCTGTGTGCAAATGTTCCTTTTTTTCCTCAGATTGACTTGCATATGTTTTGTTTTCTTCACATATCATTAAATAAAGCCATGAGTGAAGAGGAAATGATGAGAGGTTTCAGCATTAAGTACCGTATGTCCGAATATAGTCCTCCCTGTGCCCAGAATGGCTGAGATTATAATGAAGATATTTCCATGTTAATCTTCTAATAAACTGCTGAGGCTGTGTCACCAAGCAAATGTGGTAACTTTATTTGTCTTTTGATGGTGTAATATTAACAGTGTAAGACTGAGACACGCAAGAAACACAAAGATCCTGTTATGGTATGATGAGAAAAATGATTTAGCATTGTCAGCAGCATATTGAAGAACATCCAGGCATAGTCATCAGCACCATACTTTATTTATGCAGCATTTAACACACAGGAAATATTAGTCACTGTGCGTGACCCTTCAGCAGTGGAAAGTTATTTGGTTGTCATAGACAAAAACTGTTGCTAACCAAGTCAAGAGGAAGCAAATTAAAAGACTGCGTCAATTGGATATGGTAAATATGACCTTTTCCAACAAAACACCACAAAGTTTTTTTGTCAAATGTACATCCAGGCTTTTATCTCCTGTGTGTGACTGTTTGTTAAAAGGGAACTTTCTAAATGCAGGAATTTTCTTTCACATTTCAGTTTGGTTTGGAAAGACATCAGGTAAACAATTCTTGTTGTGATGTTCTTTCTCTCATGTTGAATAGAGGAAAACCACAGCACAACTCAATTGACATTTTCCCACTAGTGGCAGCTATTGCACCAACAGCAATCCCTATTTTAATATCCTCTCCTGTGGTTTCTTCGGTGCTAAGATACTTTTGCTGTTATGGACCAGTAAAGTGTAATTGAGCTATATAAATGAACTAGACCTCACTTTTTTTTTAACTCCTGGAAGTGAAGGAAAACAACCAGAAACATATTGTTTGTTTGTTTTCTTTTTTTTTCTTTTTTTTTTTTTACCATAAAAACAGTTCTCAGCAGCCTGAAAGGAAGCCAAAGTTGTTGCATTTGATTGTCTCAATACTTTCAAACCACAGATCTCTTTTTCCAGTGTGAGTGTGAGAGAGTGTATTGCAGCCCTGTCTGAGTCTGTTTTTGCTCCCTGGCCTCTCGGGGGAATTTCTACCCGTGACAAACACTTCTGTATAGTTTCCGGCTCCCATCCCTAACCACCACCAACAGAAAAATTTGATCCTGATATCTACTGTTTATGATGGGAAAGAGCTGTGGGCAGAGCAGCAAAGGCAGGGTAATCCTCCCAGTTTAAGCTGTGGCCTACAGAGGGCAAACTGTGGAAACTCATTAAATTACAGTCTAGCTGCACAGGGAGTTCTTCTCTAGTCTGATTTGGCTTTCTTTTTTTCTTTTTTTTTTATACGAAAACATGGTGGGAGGGATTGTGAAGAGGTCACAGTCAGTCGTTCAGACTGGAATCTGTGAGGCCACGATAACCCTGGACTCAAACTCAGTGTGAAACAACAAGGAGTTTAAGGCCTTTAATATCTCTCTCTCGACAAGCAAACAATAACACAAAAA
>CALSBV010010223.1:11353170-11364087 GCA_943590825.1 Bovichtus diacanthus
TCTATCTATCTATCTATCTATCTATCTATCTGTCTATCTATCTATCTGTGCCTACTTTTATTTTAAAAATACTGTTTAATAATACACCCTTTATTCTGTCAGGGGGTTTCAAACCAGGAGTCTTGACACCTAGAGGAAGTACGTATTTATTTTCCTCACTTGAATCTGTACTACCTACTTCTGTTAATGTATCAAATAACAATATTATTCCCGTATTTTTCCTCTAAGGTCGACCGAGTTTTGGGCCCCGTTCCATGGGCGGTCCTCCCATACTGGACTATCCTGTTCAGTTCCCCCTCGGCCGACCGACCTCCGACAATCTCCAAGCCATCTGTCTCCATGGAGACCATCGTCCCCGCTACCCTGACTCTTACTTTCCTGACTCTGGTTTTGGGCAGCAGAGGCGAAGGGCCAGTGCTGTCAACAAGGCAGAGTCCTGGTTAGGCACATGCTGCAAAGGGAACCAGATGTGGGAGACCGAAGTGATGCTGTGTTGCGCCACACAGGCGGTGAGGTTTCACAACATCTCCTACAGCCGATTCAGCAAATTCTCACTCAGAATAAATGTAAACTGATGATATGACATCCTGGATCTTCTTGCTCTACTTCTGCTACTCTTGTTTTATTCCACTTTGTTTTTCATCTTGTCATTAGACTCAACATAATTACTTTCTCAAGAAGCAACATTTGATCCCAAACTATTATAATTTAAATTTAAAATCTAAGATACATTTAATGTTATCTACTTAATACTTCATGTGGAGGAAGACTCTCATAGACGTCATATTAATTGCCAACTTTTGTAACATTATATTCATATTAGCCTAATTGCTGAAGCTATAATGTAGCAGGTCCAGTGTGAAATACTCAAATGCTTGTGTATTTGAGTATGTTTTTATATTTCCCCAAACATAAGAAGGGCATGAAACATTCTTCACATTGCTGAGATGATGGTACTTGCATTTTTTAAACAAAGTTGAAGGCCTGGGGCACTTACAGTTGATAAGCCCGTTAAATGCAGCCCAGCCCAGCCAGACATAACAGACAGGCCTTGGCATGAGAACCAGTGGATCTGTCTGAAGGCAAGCAACAAACCAGTCTCAAATTCTTCAGTGAATAAAGCATTATCTTAATATTATTGCCTTCCTCCTACCATGTTTGTTTTTCAGTTTTGGCTAAGTGTTGTCTTAACAGAAATTCTACATAATTGTGGGTGGCCCATTCACTCAATATACAGCCTCAGGAATGCAGACTTCATGTCAGTATTAAAGGATTTAATGCATACACCCTGACTGTCTGTGTTATTGTGCCAACTACAGTGGGAGCTGTCAGTTAAATCCTTCTGTGAGGAGGACTCTTCAGTAAAGGATCGTGTTTATAGCTGCTGCAGACTGACAGGCAGCGACATGCTAAACTGCTTCCAAAACGACGCTCCAAACCCACACTACGGGGCAACAGAGGAGCTGCCGGTTCCGCCGCTTCTCTCTACCGACGACTTCAGCTTTGACCCCAACACTTGCCAGAGGTATGCATGGAGATAGATAAAATAAGCGCCAATAAAAATGTTGGTATTGACAATCAAGTCTTAGTTAAGTAACATCATGAAGTTACTATGATAATTAAAATCAATGAAATTCAAGAGTAATAATATGGGTTCTACTTTTTTCTTAGGCTCACCTAGCAGTTGCCGAATTAACAACATTAATGCTCTTAGACCTTGGATGGAATCAGAAACCAGTTTCAGCTTTTAATATGTTGAACACCTGCTAATGCCTTATAGAAGGTCTTCAAATATTCTATATTTTTCTCATGATAAATAAAATTCCCTGAAAAGACAAACATTTGTACACATTTTCTTGTCCAAAATCTATTAAAAACCTGACAATGAGCCACACTGTTGCACTGGCTGACATTTTACAATGACCATGACACTGTACTTTATTTTGAGTCAAATTCACGTACATTGTCCAGGTGCTGGAAATACTCACTAAAGCACCAAATGTGTAATAATCCACCACTGAAAATAGTGCCCAACAAATGCACTATTAACTCTTCTTTAAGTAACAATTGCTAAAAAAAAATGGCAGTACCCTGCGTTATTTTTTTGCTGCATTGAAAACCCTGCTGCATCAGTGGAGAGGTACATTCAGATGAATGACAGGCTGCATTTTTTTTTTTACATAAGGCTTTATGCAGTCTGAATGCAGCCTAACGCATCGGTGTTGGACTTTTCATGGGATTTGACTATAAGGCAAATATAGAGTAACACGAAGATTATCCTTTAAGACAGAAGAAGGGATTTAAAGATATATCATAGAAAACATTACATTACAAAACAATTCCTCGTCAATACACCCTAGAGGCTGAAGCAGGTCAGGTTTGACTCTGACCTTATGCCTCATACTTTTACAGGATAGTGATGACTCCGTACAGTGTCAGAGGAAACAGAAGAAAGGAGAAGAAACCCTCTACTTCCCAGAAAGTTGACATCAACTTTCCTCCTGGACGACCCACCGCTGACACCATTGAATCACTGTGTCGTGACCAGAAGCTTCGCCCCCTCTATAAAGTCAATTGTCTGCCAGGTTTAGGCTATGAATTGCTGGCTCGTCAGGCAAAGACTATTAATCGCGTAGAAAAGGGATTCAAACAGTGCTGCAAAAAGAAGCAGGATGTGCTCAACTGTGCTGACCAAAAGGTAAAGCAACAAAACCTACAAACATAAATGTTCTGCTTGATTTAGTCATTTATGGTGCCTTCTCATGTCCTTTTTCCTTTTGTATTTTAGTGGCGCGAGGAGCTTATCAAGTTTTGCGTGAACGAGAACGGGGAACAAGTGGATTTCCACTGTTGTTTGAGTGATGCGGCAGATGAGCGATACAACTGTTTCCAATACATTTCTCCTGACCCACATTATAATATGACCTCCGACACTGAAGAGCTCTCACTGCACAAAATCTGTGATACTCACAAGATCATCAAGAAGAAGTAAGACAGTACTTCCTACATCTGGCCTTGGATCTGTTTTTCTGTTTGTCTTCTTCATTCTCTTCCTCTTTAATGTTGTTTTTTTTGTTTGACATTGGTACAGTTTCTCTTTTCTTTCTCTTTCTTTTGATGCTGTTTGTCATTTCTTCCGTCACAGAGAATAAATGAATATCACTCAGCCTATAATGCTGAAACATCCCTTCTCATCTTCAAATGCGTCTACACCAGCTCTGTGTTTTCTGTGTTCAGTATTGTGCACACAAACATAGAAACACTGTCACTGTGTTTTAGGTTCCCTGTTGGTTTTCCTCTCAAGAGCTTTGTGAACCAATGCTGCCCCCTGTCTGATCAAGACAAGACCCCTTGTTTAGTGCAGAAGGTAAGTTAACAAAGGAAGAGAGTCTGTACAAAATCTAGCAGGACAAACCAGAAGACAAAGTTTGAGCTGGGAAAAATTTAAAAGCAATAATAGAAAATTAAAATTCTGATTTTCGAATGCTATTTGTCATTTGTCTGCTCTTTTGTTCTCCATGAAATCAGCTTGAAGAAATGTCCATCCATGTGTGTACATCAAAGAAGCCTTCTCCTCCAGCTGTCCGTCGCTGTTGCCGCATGTCTTCACAAGAGCCTCCACAGTGTATCTCCAAAATTCTTATGGATGCTATCACCAAAGCAACCACCTTACGCCAAAAGAAGAAGAAAAGGTGCCCTCTCTCCTAAACGCTTATGACCTTGGGCTGCTGACCCTACTGGCACTGGGCCATTCAGGGAAACGGCAAGCTAGCAGCAGAGGTGACCTCCGATCGCTGAACAGGAACAATTAGAGGTCTGTAACAAAAATGTGGACCAAATTCCAGCTTCATTTTCTGCCAGTATTATTTGCACTTTTCATCTGATATCACATGGGAGGCATTGCTATCGCAAGAATACATTTATAAAGAAACAATGTTGTTAAATGCTTAGTTTGTCAAACAGACTGTTGTCTGTGTCACTGTACCACTACTTTTTATAGGCTGCTCTTTACATATTTGATTATGAATGCATTTTATTGATTCATTTGGAGATGCAAGATCAATTCTCTCTTTTTTTTTTTACATGGTTTTGTAGTCAAGATCATATCTACAACAGTACTAATAAAAACGTTTTTAAATGACCCTTTCGTATGGTTTACTGTATTCTTACATGGAAGGCCCATGCTGTTTGTTTAGAAGTTCGATAGAAACATTGCGCAAATTAAAATAGCTGGAAACCTTTAATACAGTGTGTTCATCTTTTGTCTTGCCTTAGTTTGATTTTTATATGTAATTTAATAAAACCTCAAGATGATACAGATTGGTTGGCAACCAAATGTTAATGTGTCGAACACAAATAATTAAATAAAATATGTAATAAAAGGGCATCTTTGAGGTGGATAATGAAAGATGTTGCCGTTTAACAGAGGTCAAAATATCACTTGGACAAATTTCCACGAAGACTTTATTTATTATATTTACATTTACAATTAAATATTCATTTATACTATCCATTTTAATATCACGTTCTTTTTAACTTTGTAACACATGATTTTAAATCATGTTAAATCCTATTTTTAGTGATTCCTTTTAATGTCTACCTGGGGACACAAGATGAAAATGCCAAACCTTGCCATTTACCAGTTTTAACTGCTGATAAAAGGCTGTAACAAAACTCCTATATAACTAGTTAAGTTATTTGGTTCAATGATATTTTATCTTTTTGTCTTTTCATGGGATTTTATATAGTCATTATTAACATACACATCACACAGATTTAATCCAACATAGGACAAGGACGTGCAGAGACATAAAGATACAAACTATAAATAACATGTAAAACAAACAAGGTGTTATGCATACAACTGAAACATGACATAGGATAAACACATTGGAAATCATTCCATCTCCTTATGTTAGATTATTTAAAAAAAAAAATGAAAACATCATATTAAACATATTTAGGTAAACTTAAAACGACGCCTGATAACCCTGGTATTCTGATTTCTGCGGACCAAATAGTCTTGGGACCTAGTGCAGTGTAAATTTGATCTCTTACTATAAACAACATGTAAAATACCCAGGTAGTTTGCCAAGAAGTGCTTTGTAAATAAATAAATCGCATTGTGAATAATGTATCCAAAGCTTGATGTACATGCTTGTGATATGAAGCAGCCTATTACAGTAAAACTGAAACTGAAACTGTTCCACGTCCGTCCGCTGGGGGCGCTGCTGCGACCCGAGCGTCGGAGCTCAACTGTCGATGCTGTCTGTGATGAGAACAGTCAAATCGTAATGGCGACTGCTGGAACAGCAGACTCGGGATCGACAGCCCCGACAGGTATCTAGTTGATAAACCTTCATCTTTTCTCGTCTTGAAACCAACGTAGAAAAATAACTGTGTAACATTGTCTAGCGGTGATAATGGTGTGACTCGGTGACTGCGGCTTTCTTAGGTCCCGGTTAGCCAGTTAGCTAGTTAGCATCGAGGCTTTCAACCTAACAAATGAACCAATCAATAGCTAGCTTGTTTAGCTGCCTTGTTGATAAACCTTAGTTAGTGTCGTTGGTAATAATTACACGTAGCTTTAGTTAGCAAGCCGCCAGTATTTACATCGAATTATCTTTTGGGATTAATAACAAGTAAAGAAATTATTCCCGGGACCACGTTGGCTCGAGTGGTGTGTTTTGTTATCAAGCCGGTAATTGTCGGTAACGGTATATGTATACTAATGAGTACGCTGGACGCAGGAGGACGAATATGTGGTTTAATACATATCGTTATATTGTTTAGTAAAGGTATGGGAAGATTTAAGTGGCTGCTGTTTTAAATGAGTCTGTCCATCTGTGGGAAACTGCCCTGTTATGCCCTAGCCCTCCTCTCCTGTTACACCCCTCCTTTTACTGTCTGTCCAGGTTTGTGGTAAAGCTAGCAAGCAAATCCATTTTCCATTTGCGAACTTCAACACTAGCCCCTGTCAGTTAGCGTTACTGTACGCAGGTCCACAGTTGATGTGATGCATTATCGAAACAAATATCGATTCCTACATTCTTTCAACAGGCTTGTCATGCTTTTTTAGTGAATGAACAGTTAATTCATTCTGTTGTCACTCTACAGCTGATGAGAGGTTTGTTTATCATTTCTAATTTCAGATCTTTGTATAGTGAATCGCTCATAAACTGGTCTTTCTCAGTTTTCACTGCCCACACAGATACAGACGGGTCCTATTTTCTAGACAGGACAGATAATGGGGAGGTTGCATCTTGCTAATCCCTTTAGTTTTGTCACTTATTAGCTTCCCTGTGTAGAGAGGAGTTGCTCTGCCCGTGGTAACCACCCAGTCTGAATCAGTGAATAAAAATAGTAGCTTCAAATCACTCTTGTGGCTCCCACATGGCTGAGAGCCTGAAAGTGTACAAATACAAGATACAGCAATCTGTCAAACACACACACACACCTGCTGACATTTGAGTGACAGTAACATAATAAGTGATATCCAGTATACTAGCCCCTATTGGCCTTCTTTCCTCCTCGGGAAAGAACCAGTATATTTATGGAGTCTAAAAAAATTATGTTAGGAGAGTGTGCGTGTCCCATATTGTTGCTTAGTGTTTGCTGCAGGCTACATTTGTACAAGGCTGGCAGGGAGTTGTTGCGTATACAGAGAGGAACAGATGGTTTGACTATTGTTGTAAGGCCTGTCACTGATGAGCTAAAGTCATTCTTAAGTAATTGGGTTGAGTTCGGTTTGGTAATTCCTGCACTGAATCTGCTGCACAGGGTGTGTGTTGTTATTATTAGGGCTGCAACTAACAATTATTTTCATTATTGATTAATCTGCCAATTTTCATTTGGTCTGTTAAATGTCAGAAAAAGGTGATACATGTCCATCCCAGTTGCTCAAAGTCCGAAGTGGCGTCTTTAAATGTCTTGTTTTGTCAGTCCAAACCCCTAAGACATTCAGTTTAATGTCATTTAAAACAGAGAAAAGCAGGAAATCTCCATTTCTGCCATTTTTGCATGTAAAATTACTTTTACTATTAATCGATCATCAAAATAGTTGGTGATTATTTTTCTGTCTACCGACTAATCGATTACCCACCTAATTGTTGCAGCTCTACTGCACAGTGTGTGTTATTATCTAGGCTAGTTTTACATTGATTCTTGAGAAAAAAATGCAACGTACGTATATAAATGAGGGCCGTGGTTGATGATTATTTTTAAGTATTTCATTAATTAATCAATGAACTATTTTGTCTAAAAGGATAGGATAAAATAGTAAAAAAGAATAGCCATTCTAATTTTTCAGTACCCAAGGCATCGTCTTGTTTTATCCGACTATCAGTCCAAAGCCCAAAGGTATAAATTCTTAAATTTAAGAAGCTGAAGCTAGAAAATGTCAGGCATGTTTGCTTGAAAAATGACTAATAGTTTATTCTCAAAATAGTTGTTGATTCATTTTCTAGTTACATTGATTAATCATTTTAGCTCTACATGATACACATTTTCCCGTACCCAAACACAGTCACTAAATGTGTTGTTCAGTGTTGCTCATTTTCTAGGTTATCCATTTAGGGTGACTATGTCCTACTCCACAGATATTAGGACTCAGTTCTGGAGGAGAGCATTTCAGCGAGGTACTCGCATGGGTGTGTGTGAGCAGAAACGGCATGAGTAGTGATGATCATATAGTGTGTTGTTTTACATAATGATGGCCGGGAATGTGGGAAGAATGATGCTCATTGTTTCCCAGAGGGTTGCTGTGTGTCCCTCCCTGTTATCTGAGATGACATGCATGGCATTCAGAGAGACTGCCTCATTATTAACACTCCCACCTTTCTTGGTTGAAGTGTCCACTTACTGTGCATCTTCTGGATTGCATCTGCTGGGTGTAGATGAATTTTTTACAGGCAGGATTGCTACTAAAGGTGTTTAATCTTCCCAGCATCCTTTTGTATATATTGACCTGTGGCACTGCAGCATTCAAGTACATGTTGCCATTGGTTACAGGATAGAGGTGCTTGCAGAGTGGGCGAGAAGATAGTAGGTTTAGACAGCAAAAAGTAGGCTGTTACAGAAAGAGCTAGAAATTGTAGGTTTTTTAAAAGGAGGTTGTGACTGTAGAAATACATTTTCAGGGAGCTGATGAATCTGGAGCAGCCAGCTCAGGGGAGAAGTAGTTCCAGTTAACATGGAGCTGAGGTATCGAGGGCAGCAGTTAGTTACTGCAGCCACATTTAGGCCTGGGCTCATCATTGGCCTCATAGTCATCAGCCAGTGCTGTAAATAGCCCTTCTAATGAATCAGCAGAGGGTTTCTTAAACAGTCATTAACAAATTCTTCCCTGTTAAAAGCTGCCAACTCAAAATCTTTGAAAATGATTTCAAGCATCAGATTTACACTGTATTGGTTGAGATTTACAAGTTCCATTAAAGGGATAGTTTGGATGTTTTATGAGGTACTTATTCATAGTCGGTGTATTACCTACGGAAAAACATACCAGAGTTATTATGTGACTTTGATTTTTTAAAGGGTTGATTCAGAATGACCAAAGTCACACAATAACACAAACAAACTAACTGATGGAGGCAGCGTTAGAGCAGCAACCCCTGTGTTCTGCGAGGTAAAATCACTGTTTTTGTCAGAGGAGTCTGGTGGCTTTGAAGAGGGCATAGATAACAGCTTCAGTTCCCTGTGAGAAAGGGCTGTCTGACGGCAAGGTAAAGTGGTTCATATATGCTATATATAGATTAAAGTTAAACTGATATTGACCTCTTTTAGGTAGCTAAAATACTATGGTTAAGTACCTCATACAACCACACATCAAACCAAACTATCCCATATCTGTAAGTTGAGAACTAACAGCTCCTTAAGGCTTTAGTGCTTTTCCTTTTATCTTCTCAATTATCGGTGTCTTTCTCACATTGTGAATCCCAATTTAACTTGTTTTTCTGTCTTTAGGGACCAGTGGCATCCGAAAAATGGCCCCTTCAGAGGTAAGGATGTCAGAAATTGTCTTAGCTAATTGACAAAATACCTTTGTATTATGTAGAGTCCCAAGTAAAGTAAATGTTGATCCAGTCCAGGGAGGGAAGAAAAGCGGGTTTAGAGAGTTCAAGCGTCATCATCAGCTTTAGAAATAAGAGACTCTTATGTTTGTTACACATGTTAATATATTCCTGAGAAAAACATGTTGTCGGCAGCAGTTTCTTGTGTTGTTGGGAGAGTTTGTGTATACTGCCGAACAGCCCAAGTGTTGTTAATAAAAAAAAATGCAATAGAAAATCTAAAGAATGACAAAAAATATATAAATATTTTTGTTGTTTAATAATATTATCAAAGAAAGACAGATGCAGACAGAGATGACAAACTAACGTAAATGTGTTTTGTTCTTATCTATTAATTGCATTAAGAAAGCTCGCACAGATAAAGCCAGACCAACTGACATTGCTTTCTCTCCCTTCTTCCTCCACACAAGTTGACCCTCGGTGAAAGTTCAGCATATGTCGGGATAAGATTGTCATGTGAAGATGTTTACTGAATGTTTACGTACACACAGTTTGCTCTTTGTCTTCTGTGGTCACAAGCATACACGCACTCACCAGACCATATTTAAACGTTTTTTTTCTCTGCCCCTCTCCTTAGATGCCTGGCTCTTCAGGCACAACTCAGAGTATGAAGAAGACCATCGGACACCGGGGGGTTGAGACGACCACAGGAGAGACTACCTATAAAAAGGTTAGAACAGGGTGGGGGTCGGTGACTCCAGTAATTCTTTTTTTTTTTTTTTTTTGGGGGGACACACAGCACTGAGCAACAGAGGTGAAAAGTGTAAAAGGTGTTTGGTGCTTATATTCTAAAATGAGTTTGGGAATTCCTCTCACTAGATGTCCCAAGAATAGTGAGTGAAACAGCAGAAATCACGGAAGTAAAATATTGTTTGTTCCAGTGCTTACTATCTTTTCCTCTCTGACCTTCTCTAGACCACGTCATCTGCCCTAAAAGGTGCCATCCAGTTGGGTATCACTCACACAGTTGGCAGCCTAAGCCAAAAGGCGGAGAGGGATGTTCTCATGCAGGACTTCGTGGTGGTTGAAAGCATCTTCTTCCCCAGGTTGATAACAAAACATTGTGAATAGGGGTGTAGTGGTGTACTGGTATTGACAATAACCTTGATATTTAAAAAAATTTAATATTAATATCATGTTAATAATACACATATGATAGTATTGTGTAAATAATCCAGCACTTTAATTTTATCATTGTTACAGACTGTCTGTACAGTATTTTGAGTGTAGTTAATTTGCCAAAAAAAGAGACAAAACGTACAGTAAACAAAGTAAAAGAGGAATATGACTAATAGCATTATTATTACTTGAATTATTTATTTTTCAAATGTTCTATTGATATTGCAATACTATTACTACTATTATAGTGAATTGTTTTGGCAATAATCATGTAGTGAAAATCTCATATCATAAAAGCTCTACTTGTGAATTTGTGGTGTTTGATTGTAGTTTAATTGCCTCTGGCTCTCTCCTGTGTTTTCAGCGAAGGCAGTAACCTGACTCCTGCTCATCACTACAGTGACTTTCGCTTTAAGACCTACGCTCCAATTGCCTTTCGTTATTTCAGGGAACTCTTTGGCATTCGGCCAGATGACTACCTGGTCAGTACACCAAACAAACTGCCATGTTTACAAGAACTGCTCTAGTTATGGCTCTAGTCACTGTTCCTATCTTTCTTTTGTATAATGGTTTAATTCAGTGGTTTTTAACTTTTGAAGATGAAAAGTGTCACCTAAATTGTGAGGCTCTCCAGGCAATGCAATGAACGAGGCATGAAGGGTTAATGAACAAGGCATGATGGGTTTTCTCACTCGCCATAACGGCTTTTCTCACTCGCCATAACGGCTTT
>CALSBV010010223.1:11364097-11379337 GCA_943590825.1 Bovichtus diacanthus
TTTTCTCACTCGCCATAACGGCTTTTCTCACTCGCCATAACGGCTTTTTGCAAGACTGGCATTGTTTTGACCACGTAGCTCCTGTCGTTTTCATTTTCAAAAACTCAAGTGTTTTTTGTCTGCAATAACTCGTGTTGGGTTTGCAAATGCCTCAGCAGCTTGGAAGGTTTAAGGCGTTTGTTCGCCAACACATGGCCACAAATTATTGACGCTGTGGTCATGGGTCCCCACCATCTCTTCTTTTTCTGCTGGCTGTTATATCAGCACTTTGGAATTTCACACAGATAAGAAATCACTTTATGTCTATGTAGTCTAACTTGTACCTGTCAGAAGTCCATCGTTGTTTATTTCAAGTGGCCTATAGTTGGTACCATAATAAGACTTTTATGCTGTAATTGGAAAAAAACCAACTCATCCTCCCCACAACCCCCCATTTAGTTAGGAGTTCTGGATATGCCAACGTGTTCGCTCTGTTTCAATTGGACACTAATGCAGACTCTTCTTCCTTTTGAAGTATTCTCTGTGTAACGATTCACTGATCGAGCTGTCTAACCCCGGAGCCAGCGGATCCCTCTTCTATGTCTCCAGTGATGACGAGTTCATCATCAAGACTGTTCAACACAAAGAGGCAGAGTTCCTCCAGAAACTCCTGCCTGGATACTTCATGGTGAGCCTGACAAAATGAATGTGACGGAAAGTGGGAGTGTCTTCAATATGAGTGATTATTATTGCAGTAACTATAATTATCATGAGGAGGCTTAAATGAGTGGGAGCTCTAATAATTGTGTGTCATATCTGTTTTCCATTATCCTCCTCCCTTCCAGAACATAAACCAAAACAAGCGCACCCTGCTACCCAAGTTCTATGGGCTGTATTGCGTTCAGGCAGGGGGAAAGAATATCCGTATTGTAGTGATGAACAATCTTCTGCCTCGGATCATCCCCATGCACCTCAAATACGACTTGAAGGGCTCCACCTATAAGAGACGAGCTTCCCCCAAGGAGAGGGAAAAGGCCGTTCCCATTCACAAGGACCTGGACTTTATCCAGGACTTGCCTGATGGTCTGCTGCTGGAAGCTGACAACTACAATGCCCTGTGCAAGACTATACAGAGGGACTGCTTGGTGAGTCACAGACTTGTTTTTAATTGGCTTGATTCATTTTTATCCAAGCCTCTCAGCCCACATGGGAGTACAGCACACATTTGTTACAATATGCATAAGTGTATTAAAATTCCTAATCAAACTCCTATTGTACACCAGCAGAATACAGTATCATTGTGCCCTCACAATACTGTACTTTCTGCCAAATTCATGCATAGAATCCGACTTTCTGAACATCAAGGTTTTCATCATCATCTCAAACAAATGCAATAATAAGAATTTTAGAACCAAAGTTATTTTACGAATCCGATCTTTTCAAGTATAGTATTTTATTTTTTACTAATGGCTTAGTGGATGTGTTTTATTGTGTGGGGTACCAACAAATGTAATGAAAACCCATCCTTTTGAGATTTTCTGTAGACAGTTTGACAGCCTGAGCAGCAGGTGCAATACATTCTTGGAAATAAAACTCTTTATTTTTTATTTTTTAGCTGTTAAAGTGGCTGTTATTTACAGAGACGTTTATGATTTTCAGTTTTTCCCAAGGTGATTAGTCAGTGTTGATAGACAGTGTTTGTCGCTTAGTGTTGAGCTCAACCACTCCTGGCATCCCCAGGAGTCTAGTGGTGCAGAAATGACTCAAGCTTGCATAACACTGCAGACTAATACTTGGTTTACTTTGAGGGACGATACTTTTTTTTAAATGATGGAACAGACTGGTGGCACTTATCATTGCAGTTAACACAGGATGTCATTATGTTGGTTTATCTGACTTGGGAAAGCCAAACAACTTATAAAACAGGCTGCATATTATTTATTCATCAAAATCTTTCCATTAGAGGCTAATCTGTCTTTGTGGTCACTGTTACTTGGCTTCTCCAGCCCACTTATACTTCTGTTTCAGCGGTATAAATCGACTTCTCACCATTCATTTATTATTTTCTCTGATATCTCGATTACCATAACCAAATCTGTCCATTTTTGTTATTTTCATTGTGTCTACACTGTGCAAGCTAATTGTTGTCTTCTGATTTGCTGTTGTTGTTGTTGTGCTTGTATGTATCTCACCCTAATTTTGATGTTTAAGTAGAAGTTGTTGTTTTTTAACTTAGTTTTTATTTTAGTTTCTGCAACCTGTACAATCATATTCAAAACTTTGCCTACTGTTTTTTTCCTTTCCCCCCCTAGCCACATATATATATATATATATATATATAGTTTATAGATAAATTAACAAAATAAAAGGTCTAAAAACGTGCCTGAAGTATTAATGAAGTATTAATTAGAAAAAAACGAGTACGGTAGTTCTGCGCCGTCCAGTCTTGTAATAGCACTTGTTCCTCTAGAGGTGATAGTGAGTCACTGTAGCTCCAGTCTGCCTCAGTACAGAAGAAGAACAGCTGCCTGCCTCTCTTGTAAATATTACAGCCGTGTTCCGTGTCTGTTTTATAGTTTGTTTATTGGATTACATTCAAAGTGGCAGAAACTAGAAAGCCACCCGCACCACCTCGCTTCGTCCTCACGGTTTCTCCGAGCATGTATCTCTCGGCAGCCCCGGGAAACGGCGTAGCTTCAGTTATCAGTTAGCTCGAGTTCAGCCACAGCACCGGGGAACTGCAGACTCCCTGTTGCTGCCGTCACACAGGTCCAGCAGCCCGCTGAGCTCAAGTCTCTCCAGCCACTAACTCTGGCTCCGTCTGATGGAGGTGGCTGGCTGCGCCGCCACCGGAAATATGAGACGATTATGCGGGTCGTTTTCTAGTTTCTGCCTCTTTGGATTTAGTCCAATAAACAAACTAACTTAACGTTACACGGACTACAGTCCCTGGTTAACATTAGTGCCCCAGTAAACACAGATGGATAACGTGAAGATTATAAGACAACAGTGTTTTTTGAGCGGCTCTCAGAGTTTCAGCAGTTTGGTCGAATTTTGTGTATTTTACAATATATATATATATATATATATATATATATATATATATATATATATATATATATATATTACAATTACAATATATTACAAAACAAAAGAATAAATTAGAATACAAAAAATATAACAACTACAACTAAAATATAAACATGGTGAAATACTGTCCCCTGTTTCTTTGGAGCAGGTGGCTCAGAATTGCACATTGAACCTTTTTTCATTATTTTCATAATTATTCAAATTATTTGATTACGTGAAGCCCATATGAGTAGGATTTGAAAATGTTTCTCTGGGGTGAATCCAAGTTATCATTTAAAAAGAATTGCAGGTAGCAACACCCGCCACTACCACTGTATTTACTATTATATTTGTATTGCATCCAGTTTTAGGCAGTGACATATATAATATATAAATATTGTGGATATTTTGAGTGTCAAGGTATGCTGCAGTTTTTAAAGCTCTCCTTTAATTCCACTTTTCTGTCACTGTCTACCAGCAACCATCAAATCAAGCAAAATGACAAATAATATGCTCCTATTGATGCTCATGTCATTTATTCTATTTCTATGTTTCATGCAGCTCTTGCAGAGTTTCAAGATCATGGATTACAGTCTGTTGATGGGCATCCACAACATGGACCAGGCCAGTCGAGAGCGGGAGCGTAGCGGGGGCAACTCGGGTGACAGTGGGGGGTCGGAGGGAGCAGTGACCCCAGATCAGCGCCGGCCACAAGCTCAGAAAAGTCTTTACTGTACAGCCATGGAGTCCATTCAGGGAGAGGCTCGAGGGAAGGGTGCTTTGGATTCAGAAGACCAGTAAGTCTTATTGCTGAATGTGAACTAATGTTTGTGTATTGTAATTTGTGACTGGGACATGACAATTAAATAATCTGTTGTTGTTTCTCTGACCTTGTACTTCCAGTATGGGCGGTATTCCATCTCGTAATACTAAAGGAGAGAGGTTGCTGATCTACATCGGCATCATTGACATTCTCCAGTCCTACAGGTTTGTTTAGCGCAGCCAGATCACTTCTGTGTGAAAACGTTCATTCTTAAAGGTTCTACTTTCCATTTTTTTAGAGCATTAATGTAAAGATATAGTGGAGAAATGTCATCTTGAGCATAGAATGAAGTCGCTCTCCCTCTGTGTGTGTGTGTAATACAAGCTTCTCTGTGCTTCGTTTTGGTAGCCGGGCCGGCGACGCATGCATGTTTGCGTTTGAGTCCTGTTTGTGGCTCGCTATAGGCCGCCGCCCTGCACTGTGCTTGTTTGGCAGTTACTGCTGATAACGCCATCCCAACCCACGACTTGTCGCGGAGATGTAATGCCCACCCTCCGGTTCCCCCTGAAGTTAACACTGTGAGCTCTGTCGGCACTGTTGCGGTTGTTTGCACTGTTTTCGCTGTTAGCGCCGTTAGCTGCTGCCATCGCCATGTGGAGGCAACTTATGCTCTGAATTTCGTATTGAAAACCTTTTAAGTCATGAGCAAGCTTTCTACCCACATTACCCATTAATATAACTTTCAGTAAATAGTTTTATTATGTCTTATTATTTAGGTTTATTAAGAAGTTGGAGCACTCCTGGAAGGCTTTGGTCCATGATGGGGTAAGAGACTATACGCTTTATGTTCAATAAAGCTAAAGAAAATATTGTTAAGCAGGAAAACTGAGCAGAATTATATAAACTGAGTACTGTATATCATTCATGGCTGTAAATTGTAATATCCAATGTAGAACTGGAGCGGTTCGTCAATTGTTTGATTAGTCGATTGACAGACAAATAAATGGCCACTATTTTGATAATTGACTAAACAAAACCTTTTAAGTCATTGCCCTGGGCTTTAAGAAGAAATTCTTTTTTCAATAGTTTACTTGATTAATTAAAATAAATTGCAGATTAATCAATAATTGTTAATTTATTGATAATTCTTAATAAACAAACACAATCAAACTAAAAGTACTGCTGTCTGTCGGACAATTTTGTTTGCATATAGACATGAGTATCTAATGGCTCTGTTTCTGTTTTAATACTTTAGGACACAGTTTCAGTTCACAGACCCGGCTTCTATGCAGATCGGTTCCAGCAATTCATGTGCAACACAGTGTTCAAGAAAATTCCACGTAAGTGTACATATGTGTGTATTTTTTTATGTTAATTGGCTGGTGCATCGACGCCATAGAAATCCCTCTTGGTGCCAGTATTGATCATTTGCACTTTTATGTCCTCCAACTTCTTCAGTAAAACCTTCACCATCGAAGAAGAGTCGTGGTGGAGGTCAGGGAGGCCTTAGGAGGGCCCCCACCCTGGGAGCTCCCACCCCACTCTCCCACGCAACAGGACAGTCAGGCGTTGACTCCAGACTCGTCTACCACAGCCACTTTAAAAGCACAGATTCAGAGGCAGACAGTGGTGAGAGCTGAGACTTAACAGGCGGTGTGAACAACCGTTCTCACAAAGAACTTTCTTCTTAAAACTCACTTACTCAGCTTTCAGGAAGATTCTGACATTCACCAATGTGTTCTTATTTAGGATTTGTTGTTATATTTCTTTATTTTTATTGGGTAACAACAGAATCGAAACGCACTCAAGAGCACACTGATGCACATTTGAGTGCTGACATTCTTCTTCAGTTCTACAGTTGTATAATATAGAATTTAAATAACAATGATATTTTTATCATTTAGAACTTTTTTTTATAATTATTTTCATTATTTTACAAGGCGTATCCGGTTTTTTTCAAATAAAAAAAACACCCTAGACTAACACTTCAACATTGAACGAGTAATAGGATCCCATGCATTTTTTGTTTTGTTTTATTTTATATCCACTGCCTCCACTTCAGAGGTATTGGAAGTGTTTTTTTATTTTTTATTATTATAGTCCGGTGCTTCGCTCTCTTTGAACTTCCGCTTGGGCGTTCTTAACTTAATTCTCTCAACTTTTCTTTTCAATTTCTGTGTGTGCACACGGCCCTGTAGTCTCATGCCCTTTTATGGGGATTTACCTATGCTAATTAGGACCAATTGGCATGCGCTTTTAATTTACGAGGGCAATGGGATTCATCATTATAAGAACACTGATATGAACAATTCTGTAGTTTAAAAACACGTCAGATGTTTGTTTTTTTAGGACCCCAAATTTAGGACGATATTGGTGAATGAGGCCCATTACCAAGATTTATTGTTTTCATAGCTGTGCTCAGATTAGACACACTAGTGTTGAAATTTGGTTTCTTAATGATATTTTGTTCTCAGGCGTGCAGTTGGGCAGACCAGATCTTGTTCCGAGGACCCCGCCGCTGGGAGAAAACCCTGCTGACTATGAGGTCAACCTGTCCACCTCATCACTAGGCAGCACAGGACTTGCCTCCACCTCTCCTCCCCTACGGTAAAGCATCACCAAGATAATAATGCATGACCTTTTTATTCTTCCACCTCATGTTTACACTCTGTTTTAATGTTCTTTGCTCTTCCATTTCTCCATAGGTCTGTAGGGGTAGAAGTGCACAAATCAGCAAACACAGACCTTGACCATCACAGGTACAGTAGGCAATGATAGGTCATTAAATTACAGCCTCATCTGATTGTAAAATAGATGTATTGTATTGATTTCTCAGTTGTGTTTTGTAATTAATTGCCTTTTCTCTGTTCTAGTTTCGGGGCAGAAGGGGCTATGGATAATTCAGGCAACCTGTCTGGAAACGAAGATGTAATTTCACTCTCAGACATCGTCCCCGAGACCAACATCTGCTTTGTAAGTCTAAACGATGATATTAAACATTCGTAATTGAAGATCATTTCTAATTGTATTGTTGAAGCAGCCAGTATTAGTTGTCGGTTCTTGGTTTTGACATTAGTTTCATCTTCACAGTAAAACAAAACAGACATCTAAGGATGAGGCGTTTCTGGACGAGGTAAGATGGGCGGAAGGATAAAGAGAATCCACCACAGACCCTCCGTTGCACCTCTGTTTTCTCACCCATACAGTTTATACAGGGATCGCTGGATGAAGCAGCGAGGTGCAGTGGAGGTTGTGACAATGAAGAACGAAGTGATGGGAAGATGAAGAAGATGGCGTGTGGTAGGCTTTAGCTTTCCCAGCCATTGACATCCCAAAGCCCTATTGTCTTTGATATACACCTGGAAAAAAAGGCTTCTGACCCTGAATTTGCAGCTCTGGCAGCTGTATAAACAAAGATTTTCCCTCATGCTCACAACATGAAGGACGATTGGATGACATAATAAACAAAATAATTAGTTGTATATTGTTAGAAGTCCATGCCCCAGTCACCAGTGGATGGTGAAGGCAGTCAAATTATCCATGAAGAGTCAGTCATCGTGTCCACTCTCCGCAGCATGATGCGATTGTGAGATGGCACCGACAGCATTTCAGCAGGGACACGCATACTTACAAGCACATGAAGGGCAAAGCCTGCAGATGTAGGAGTGAGTCTTTCAAGTGGTTTCACATTTCCGTGATTCACACTCAAGTGTTCCTGTTAACGCACTTCCATTTCCCCCTTAGGAAATCCTCATGACCAGGTGCACTCTGAGCTATCAACACTCCTCGTACAAATCAACACTTGCTGCTGTGGACTCTGCAATCATGTATGCATTTCTTTTAACTGATTGTCGATGTACAGCATTTGTTTGAATTTAGATTTTGAAACAGCGGATCGATGGGTTGAACCAGACCTAAATGGTTATTTTGTTTCACGTTTTATTCTAAGTTATTCTGCTGGAAGCCACGGTGGTGCTGCAAAGGTCCAACTAGATCTTGCCACTGCTGAATGTACATTACAATGTTTTTCTTATATAGAATGTGTCTTATTAACATGGCAGACCACATTTATACAACCCTGAAAATCTCCCCCTCTGATGTGACCGTATGTGCTATAAATGAATGCAGAGAGAAGAGCTGCCAGCAGCATTGCTGTTAGATGAAGTCATGGTGTTAAGCTAGTAGCAGAGTAATAATTTCAAACTACCGTCATTCGTCTGTCAAGTCTGTGCCTTTTACATGTTTGTCCCCTCCCTGACATGTGCTATATAACTGACATTTTTTACAGGTTAGTGTTGTAGTCGCACAGAGAAACCTGCCTTATCACTACAGCTGAAGTCATCAAACTGCCATTTGTATATCTGGACCAACAATCGGGGCTTAAAAGAATTTCAGATTTGAATGCAAACACTAATACCATCCCTTTTGGGTATGTGTATGTCGAGTGCTCAGTCACTGGTTCATCAGCTAATAATTTTAACTCTCCCAACATCAGACGGTAAGAATGTCTGTCTCTTATTTTCATTTCTGCTGGTTACAGAAATGACCCACATCCACTCTTGGACCAATATTAATAACCATGTGTATAACTAATATTTGTATTTTTTAATATGTAGTCTTACTCAGCTTTTACTCGAAAGTTTGTTTTCACAAAATGTTCTGTGTTTACGTTGTTTCAAACACTAAACAAGCTGCAAAAGTGACTGGCAGAGAGCTTTTTACCCCTATGAGATATTTCTGATACAGAAATTTGAATCACTACAAAGTGACTGTAGCAACCGACAAGGTCTTAGACATCTCGTTTAAGGAGTTACCTTTTTATGTTTTGTAGGCACATTTGGTCTATGCAGCAGAGAGGGAGAAGGGAAAATGTGAGTTGTGAATAAAGAAGGAAGGAAAACTACTCATGTTCATCAATGCACAGTTGAAGATTTAGGAATGAGTCGCAGCACCAAAGAAAGGAGTGGGCCGAGTTCCTGCGAGTGTTCAGGATCTAGACCGTTAACATGAAAATAAAATCGGACACTCCGCGATACCTGCATGGACTGATATGTTGTACATGGTAATAACACTGGGTTGACCTGTGTTTTAAGGATCTATTATTAAACTGGAAAAAAAGATTTTTGCTAAATAATTTCACGTCTGATAAGCTGTATCTGACATAAATTTATTGTTTCTTTATCAAAGAATCGGATTACATTGTGGCCTGAGACATTTCAAGATTTAACTCCACATTCCTGTGAAATTCAAGTAAAATTTAGTACAACTGTGGTAGCTCTTATAACCCATTACTTACCACCTTTAAGTAGTTGGGGATGATATACTTGAAATGAATTATTTCTGATATGCTGAAATGTAAGATATTGATTATTTCAAACAGACAGATCAGTTTAAAGTCGTATTTAGTTGGTTGAGAGTCAAACAGCCACCAAAGAAAACACTCCCACGGATTCTTTCTCATTAGAAAAGTCCAGGTGATATTTTGTGACATTTGGATTTATGTTGTAACTTTTTTTTTTTTTTTTTTTTTTTGTGGGTGGCCCTGTGTAATTGCTGGATGCAGTTGTTATGTACTACACCATGGCACAAGACAAACATTATCCTCTGGTGCTTAAAGGGCGGTGCACTCAGTGTAAACACTACAGTATATTTTAAGTAATGCAATATGAACCACAATTTCTGCCACCTTTCAGCTCTAAGAAGTATATTTATTAATATGATTGATTGCTGCAGACTGAAATGATAAAAGTTGTATTAAGTACCTTTTTAGATGATTGTACGCATACTGACAGAAGGATGTCTGAAACTTTATAGTGTGTGATGCCTGCGAAGGGGGACTATTTGACAATTTCACCTTTTATATTTCATGTTTAGGTTGTGTTATGATGGATATATTCGCTCCATGATCATTCTGGGTTGTTAATCTCCCACGCTTTTTCTACATGAATGTTTCACATGGCTTATGAGCCAACGTTGCTGGTTGTCCTATAATGCTTCAATTACTATATTTTTACTGTGTATAAAAATGTGTATATGTACATAGGAGTCACAGAAATGCCTTCTCATGCAATATGTGCTGCCTGTCCCTCCTGCCATGTTTCAGTTATGTGGTGGTGATGTTTTCATGTCTGATTTTAAAGGATTAAACATATTTTCTAAATCTTGGTTATGGTCCCTTTGTTCGTGTGTATTATTCAACTACCTGTTAGTATGTGTTTTTGAATAATGGTGTATGTTTAAAAAAACAAAACAAACATCTGAAGTATCTTGGGGTATTTTAATCATCTTTAGAGGACATAGCACGAGTGTGACTTGTGATTGAGTCACTGTTGTACAGCCTATTACATAACGGCACTCTCCTCTTCCACCAAAACGTGCCCTGCGATTTCAAACTCCAGGGCTCTCCAGTTGAAAACATTGCCTGGGGTGAAGTACTTCTCATCCATATAGCGTTTGATCTCAGCGCTGGGGATGACCGTGTCCCACATGTGGACATCAGAAATCATACCAAGGAATGATTGATTTGCATCATAACCCCCGCCATAGGCGTCCTGCTCTTGACCCAGGATGGTGATGGGTTCTCCAATGAGGGGCCCAGTTTTGAGAAATCTCTTGACGGTCGCCTTGCCGTCCAGCCACAGTTGAGCCAACCCATTGTCAGAGCTCCAGGTGGCACACATAGAGTGCCAGGTGTTAGGAGCAATTGGCAATGACAGGAAGTCTGACGCCCCGTCCAGAGCATGTAGCCTGAAGACATTCTCTAAATTGGGCTTAAAGAGCAGAAATGCATTGAATTGCCTGGCGGTAGCCAAAGAGAAGAGCACGTGGTTCCTGGTGAGATCTGTTTGGAATCTGAACAGAAGTGCCAGCAGTGAGAAACTGGGGCAAACACTTCTTCAAGCATTACCACAAATAAAGACGCTTTCTGATGACACCAACACTTACCTGAGACAAGTGGTCACAGCGGTGAATCTTTGTTGAGTCGTATGGAGTTTCACAAGATCAATTTTGCTTTCCCTGGGAAAGATAAACACTTTGCCTGACAGATCTGCACAGGAGGAAAAACAAAAACTCAGAAATTCTTTAAAAGGAGGAGAATGAGCAAGAATACAATACCTAATGTTATGTGATTGAAACAAGCAGAAGTAATACAACTATATCATTCAAATGTTTCTCCGTAAACAAACGTGGACAAAGCTTTGTTGATTGAGATGTACATACCTTGTGGTGCTGCGAAACATGTTGCAGACATCACCATCAATAGAAAGAGTTTCTCCATCTCAAATTTCAAAAAGTCAATAGTTTAGTATCAGTGAACATATTTAAATGTTTTGCATACAATCACTTCAACTCAATAATGCCTTCATTCACCACATTTGGGAGCATCTGCAGGTTCCAAGCAAAACATTGTTTTTTTACAAAAAGTAGTACATTTAGACATTAGTGTTTTCAACCAATGGGTAAATATAACTTAATTAAATTGGTTATTTGAATTTGTGACAGTACATTTAAACAAATTCACAAAACCCATCTTGAAAATTGATTAGAAAACTGTTAGGTTTTGAGATGTATAGAGTATTTCTTACCTTGTGGCCTAGCTGTGTCAGCTTCTTGTCCTGGACTCCCCAGTTTCAGGATGTCTGATCTGCTCTTATTTCTGAAATGTTGATTGACCTTTTTCAAACAAGAACTTTGGACTATTTCCCAACCGTAGGGTGGTCCTAAGGGGCATGATTGATTTTTATTTATCTGACACAACCCTTTGATTCTGAAGGTCACAAGGACCTGGAACCAACCCAGATTGGTTTCCCTGACCAGTCAACATGTCTTAGGAGGTGCAATGGATGATTGACCCCGACGGGCCCGCCCTGTAAGGCAAATTACTATTGTATCATATACTGGGGCTCAAAGGAACTGCCTTTGAGTAGCACAGCGGCCTTACAAGCTTTGTGAATGAGTTTGAACATCTCTGTATGTATATAAATAAAAAATAATAAAGCGCTGACCTGATCATTGATTCTGAAGTTGGTGTCGAGTGAGATTTTTCCAACAGTTGGTGTTTGTATAGTCATTTGAGCATTGATTCAATCTACTTAATGTATTTTAAATAGTTATTAATCATCCTAAATGTTTTATCATAACATTGTATGAAATATAAGGGTTTTTTTCATATATAAAAACACCATTACCCACAAACCCTCACGATGACGTCGTAAAGCACAGACATCAAGATGGTGCTTGAAAGTACTATGGTCTGGTAAGAAATTATAAATATGTTTAAAGTAAGAAATTGAGACAGCCAACTTTTTTCAAAATAAGCTATAATTTTCTAAATTTAATAAGCGTGTTTTGACTTCGTTTTCCTGAAACATTTGTTCAGGGTTATTTGTTTTGTTTATGATTTCAGATGCTCAAGCTATTCCCTGAGTCACTCCATAACCTAGCTAACGTTAGCCAGCAGGAGCTTCAGCTCACAGCTAACTAACGACTTTTTAGTTACGTTATGGATATGCAACAAGTTATAAGTTTAAAAATGCTAAACGATGTAGTGTTGCTAGCTTACGTTTATGTAACTCAACTGTAAAAGTCCAGAGTGTGCCTCAAATTGAATAAAATGGCTTTGTTTAAAGTGTTAGCATTAGCTAGCTAACGAAAATAAAACCTACTGTCATTGTCAAAACATGTATCTCTGTGCGTTGTATTGGTGCCTTTTGTTTGTCCAACCAAGCTACCATGTTATCCAGTTATCACAAATAGACACTGTCTCTTAATTTTGGATGCAGTCAGATAGAGTACACAACAATGTAAAACATGTTTTGTTTAACAATGTCAGTGTTTTTCATAGGTAGCAGTACTGCAGGGCTACATTGAATGAGCTATTGTGGTCACTGAGGCTACAACAATATTTTCCCTAAATGTGTTGTATATTGACTTATTTTTTCATAATTTTCTCTATTAAAAATCAGAAAATAGTGATAAAAGCGTATTACTTTTCCCCACAGCAACGCATTCATATTGCTTCTTTTGTCCAACCAACAGTCCAAGACTCTTAAAGCAAATCCTCACTTTTGAGAAGCTGAAACATTAAATAATTGCCATTTCTACCTGATTAATTACTTCAGTTGTTAATCATTTATGTAATGGTTTCAGTGTCCGTGTTACATGTTAAACAGTGTTCTTATTAGAGATGCACATATTTGTATTGGCCTGTACCAATATTTGTCCAATCGGTGTAATTTACCTTTTTAATGCTGCTGTTAATTTTTCTTAGTGTGGACAACAGTGAGTACATGCGCAATGGAGACTTTCTGCCCACCAGGCTGCAGGCTCAGCAGGACGCAGTTAATATTGTTTGTCACTCCAAGACCCGCACCAACCCTGAAAACAACGTGGGCCTCATCACCATGGCCAAGTAAGAGACAATGTGTTTGAATGAGTTGAGTGACATTTAAAATATGTTACCGTAATATAATAACACAAGTGTTATGTCCCCGTGCAGCAACTGTGAGGTGCTGACCACACTGACTCCAGACACGGGCAGGATACTGTCAAAGCTGCACGCTGTGCAGCCTCGTGGAAACATCAGCTTCTGCACCGGCATCAGGGTGGCACATGTGAGTTTTTGACTTTCACTACACACTGAGTTTTCTCCTGCAGGAAACCAATAAAGGAGCTAGAAAAGATGTGCAAAGTGAATTTAAGGAACATTAGCACAAATGGAGAGGTCAGTTAAAGGACTGGCTCATCTAAGTGTAATGCAGCCATCATTAATGTTATTAATTACACCTGTACTTTTTTTGCTGTACAAAATGTCTGCGTTGAAAAGGTCTATCGTCATATTTGCCACTTAAATGCATTTTGTCAGTTCATATGGTTTCTTATTTTTTTGGTGTCATTTGCTATGTTTCTCTCTGTAGTTGGCGCTGAAGCACAGACAGGGCAAAAACCACAAGATGCGCATTATTGCATTTGTTGGCAGCCCAGTGGAGGACAATGAAAAAGAAGTGAGCTACGTTCTGACATAAGTCGATGTGTTTTGCATGTTGTGATTTTGATATTGATTACGGGTGAAGGGTGGAGACTTTCAACAAATCAGACTGTTGAGATTTTATTTGTATTAGATGAGAACATGGACTGATGTAAAAAGAGCTGTTCTGTTATCTGGTCAAGTCTGTAATGCTTTTTTCATTACAGGCCCCTAATACAACATATATGCATGTGTGTGTGTGTTTGTGTTACTGAAGTATTTTTGTTTTCTTGTAGCTGGTCAAAATGGCAAAGCGTCTAAAGAAGGAAAAGGTCAATGTGGATATCATTAACTTTGGAGAGGAGGTATTTTCCATCAATGCTCCACACACAACATTTTGAATATCTAATGTGCTATTGTGTATATTCTTGCCCTCTCTAAGCTTTTGTCTAGTCCACGTGCAAACCTCCTCCTTTCTCACCCATGCAGGAGATGAACACAGAGAAGCTGACGGCCTTCATCAACACATTGAATGGCAAAGAGGGAGCCGGCTCTCACCTGGTCACAGTGCCTCCAGGTCCCAGTCTGGCTGATGCCCTGCTGTCCTCACCCATCCTGGCTGGAGAAGGAGGTGCAGTGTTGGGCCTGGGTGCAGGTGACTTTGAGTTTGGAGTGGACCCCAGTGCAGACCCAGAGCTGGCCTTGGTAAGAGAGCAGGGGAAAGACGTTACAATAGTTTACTGTAGTTTTTATCGTTTGTATAGTTCATTGTAATCACAATTTTTCTGGCCTTTTCTGTCTAAAAGCCTCTGGATTATTCATCCATATTGCTGTTGTCTTCACAACTACCTTCTATAGCACATTTTTTATTCAATCTTCATTGTATATTTGTGTGGCATAATGCAACTTGCTGTATCATTAGATTGTTTCTTCCTCTCTTATCTCTAGGCTCTGAGGGTGTCAATGGAGGAGCAGAGACAACGACAGGAGGATGAAGCTCGCAGAGCTGCTGTCGCATCAGCTGCTGAAGCTGGCGTTCCCTCTCCTGCTGCAGATGGTGAGAAAATTGTCCCAAATACTTGATTTTTCTATCATAGATGCCAATTTCTGCAGTAGAGGGTTTATAGCTTCCAACGTGAGTGTGTTCACACAGTGTTTTTTTTCTCTCTTTCTGTTGCAGAGTCTGAGGATGCCCTGCTGAAGATGTCTGTTCCCCAAACAGAATCCTCCACACCTGCTCTCCCAGACTTCAGCCGCATGACAGAGGATGAACAGATCGCCTACGCTCTGCAGATGTCCATGCAGGGAGAAGGAGCAGGTTAAACATTGATTTTGAATGTTCTGAATTTCCCTGGCCAGGACAATTGATAACCTCTAATACAAGCTGAGATTCAGTATGCATCACATCAACAATATAAAATAATGTTCAAGGTAGATTAGAGGAAGCCGAAGAACCAGTTTT
>CALSBV010010223.1:11394187-11404425 GCA_943590825.1 Bovichtus diacanthus
CAGCTCTCTTTTTCTCCAAAGTCGCAAAATGCTTTCGGGCAGCGCATCCTACCTGAAAGTGTACATTTGTTATCCGCTGGTGTGCTCTCCACATGTTTTATTTACATATGCGTGTCCACAGTGTGTGAGTAAATACATACCTGCACTTTGGAGAGCCACTGCGGAGTCTCTGTTATAGCCTGAGCCATGACTTGCACATCACTGTCTGCCACTTTGTCGATCATCTTACAGGTTACTCCCTGAACAAGTGAACGCAGCCTCCTGTCTCTGCCAAGTATGTTTTCATTGTGAGCATGTAATGGTGGACATGTACACACGGTAACGAGAACATGCGGAGAAAGAAAAGAAAGACCAAACAATATACTACATTCTTTATATGGTCACACATGGTAAAGGCTGTTTTCTTATTGTTTTCTGTGGGGACTCAGAAGTGACGATTTGAGTCAAATGTTATGTTTTCTGCCAATGTTGTTTGAGTGTTAACATTTTAATATCGAATAATAATATACAGTATATTGTGATCAAATATGTTCGAGAGGATTTGGAATGTTACTTGTTTATTTGGTGATCATTATTTAATGCTATACTAGACATAGTAAAGCTTTGAAACCAGGCTTTATAGTGCGTTTAACTAACACCTCTGCCAGTCACAATAGAAACCATGTTTGCCTTGTCACATGTTTTAACTGCAAATTGTATTTAATGGAGTTTCCGCCATTTTGTTCACCGCTGCATATATCTTACCTATACCAAAGCTTCTTTTGATTATACACCTTTTTTGCCAGAAAAACTGCCTAAAGAAAAGACAACAAAGTAGGAAAAATCACACCAATAGTAAATACAACTCATTACTTAACTAACTTATTGAACAATGAACTGATACATTTATGAAAGCCACTGTAATCCAGATGGGTTTGTAGTGAATGCAGAAAAAACCCAAAACAACAAGAAGCCAGATAATTCAGAGTATGTTAAACATGTAAAAACATAATAAAATGTGTTAATAGTTCAGTGCTATTGGCAGGGAGGATGTATTCAGGAACTTTACCTGTGACTGACTCCATGTTTTATCTCCCACTTGGTCCGAAGAGGTGATGTTTGCTTTGTCCAGTTTGTTTAGAGGAAGACTGCGAAGCAAAGGGCCGGACAACTTCTGCACCAGTACTGAGGGAGCCACGTTTCCAAGCAACTACAGGGACACATTCAACTCTTTATTAAAGTATGTCTACAGTGTTTATTGAAGGTATCTTTTTTTTTTATTTGAGATTTGAGATCTGTTTGTTGTTCTCTCTGGCTTTAAATATCGCATTCCCTCAGTTTCCCCCAAAAGACAGTACTCGTCAGATTCAGAGTTGGTTTTAACCGATAAAGTTAGCTTCTATTTCCTGCTTCTCTCTCCTTACTCACCCCCTGCAGCATGGTCATTAGCTGCCCCTTCCTCATCCGCTGGGACATGTTCCTCATGCCCTCTGTATTATTCAGGATCTCATTGACATGCTTGAATGCACATCTTGGCAAACCTTTTGCAACTGACTGAAGGGCCATCAGCTGCTCACCGGACATCATCTCACACTAAGGCGAAACAGAATGAGATAAGTATAGAGGGAGAGCACGGGGAAACGTTTCCAGCAGCCAGGCAGGCTCACCGTCTTGCCCTGCAGCTTCTTGACCAGGATGTGCAGCTGGGCTTGTGTCCATGGGATGTTAGGTCGCAGATTTTTGAGAACTTCTTTGAGATCATCGTCGGGGATCTTAGACAGTTGTGTGGGAGACAACAAGCCAAGACTCCTGCCCAGCTTGCGTAGTGCCTCAGTGCCGTTTGTACCTGACATCACTGACTTGACAAGACGCTTCTTCAGCTTGAATCAGGAGAGGGTAAAAAAAAAGACAAAAAGTAATTAAGAGATTACTATAACTTGAAATATATTACTTCTGTCCCAGCTGAGGGGGGGCAGTGAGTGATACCTGTGTGATTTTGGGGTTGCTGTTGTCGTCGCAGTTGATAAGCTCCCTGAGGAGCTTCTCGCTGAGGCCAGGAGTCAAGTCTGGAGCAGCGGTATAATAACAGGCCAGTATGCCGAGCCTGACGAGGTTCAAAAGCAAAGATGTGATTATTCCAACCTTGAAAGTGATTCAGCTCTCTATAATGTCAGGCGCATTGATTTGTATACAGAATTATTATAATAAATGTATTTGTCTCCCTCTTATATTGAGTGTGTGTCTGTAATAATGTTCTCTCTCTTATCTGTTTAGACTTTTCCTCCTAACAAAACCCCACAGCTCCCACATTCAGGGTCAACAGTGAGTGGAAATCACTGACGTCATGTTCATCTGTCCTCTTCAGTTTTGATTGTAACTTTTTTTTTGTTATGCACTAATGTACACACATTCATGTATGAATACACACTTGTCCACATTCTCAGCAAACTCATTCTTTTCACTGAAGCAATCCCGAAATTTTTGGAGAAACTTATTGCCGAGGCTGGGATTCATCTTCCTGGTCATAGTAGTGGCGACTTTGAACTTGTCTGAGTTGAAAAATTCACACAGCTAGAAGAGAAAGTGAAGGACACAAATGAAAAATCTTGTCATTTGCTATTTCCTGTTTCATTGGCTCTTCATCCTTGTATGCAAACCCCCTTACCTGTTCTTTGGGAGAAGAATCAACATCGTTTGGTGCTAAACGGGCAACGTAAGGTCCCAACATGGTCAACGCCTCCAAGTTCAGCCATTTCACTGAAGGTTGGCAGCGCTCCATCAGCACTACAGAGTAAATGAGGCTATTACAAGTCACATTCATACTGAACTGAAAAGTGACAACAGAAAGAGGCAGGAAACAGGGCATCACAGCAAAAATATTAAGGATTTATGGGTAATATTTGGGTGTTTGTGAAGTTATCTGATTTTGTCATGATTATTAGTGAAAGGAATAGGTTTCATTGTGGGAAGTGGGTTCTGACTTGATCTAATTTCTTACTGGCTCTTGCGTCAGATGGAGGCCTCATTGTACAGTTGAAGTACTTCTCGGTGATCTGCTCTTTTTCCCATTTTACCACCTGAGTCTTCTGGCCTTTAGACATGCCATTATACACCTCCTTCAGCACTTCCGTTCTGGAACCGACGCAAACATTTTCCAATTTTAAGAAAAGTTGCTCAGGGACATTGGAGGAAATAATTGCATGCAATCACACTTACATCTTTTTCAGGTTTTGGCGCCTTCCTACATTAGTAGGAAGTTTCATTCCTCTAGAAGGCATATCCTGCAGCGCAGGTTTGGCAGCCCACAGCAGTGTGTCATACTCCTCTGAAGTCATGTTTTCACTCGGTTTGGTCAAAGTCGCCCAGGACAGAGGGGCCACAAATGCTCGCATGTAACATGTAGATGCCACCTGAGGGAATAAAAGAGATTGCATGAATGATGACACTGCCAGAGAGCTGCATTAGTTAATAGTTTATGTTTTTTTTCTTAAGATCTTGGCATTAGTGGGCAGTACTGACAGAGGAGTTCCCCATCAGCTTGATCACGGTTAGAAGATTGTGGAAATTACACTTGGTGTTTATCTAAAAAGAGGTAGAAAAAAAGAGAGAAATAACACATCCTCATGACAAATAATGAATAAAATGACCCATCAACACTTAAGATTATAATTGTAATGCTCCAAATAACCAATAACCAATAATTCTTTACATTATCTGTATGTGAAGAAATCTAATATGGTTTAAGTGTGTGTTTTTTCACACCATATTGTCGACTTGCGGGTCTTTGTTGGGAGAGACAGAATGCAGGACTTTGAGAAAAGTAGATAGGAGCGTGTCGGATTGCTCAGAGCGTCCGTCCGCCATAGGCAAGGTACTGAGAGAGATGAGAGTGAAATCAATTTCTTTTTGGTGAGTAGGAATGGTTTTAAATATTAGGTATTGTGCTTTTTGTTGTTGATTAATTAAATCCTTTAATCATCCAGTGGAGCTCAGCTGAGCCAATTTTTGAGCGACACTTTGCTTCACATTCATACATCCTGCACAGTACAACCACAGTCAGCAGCTGGAGTTGAACACCTTGGAGTGTCGTGACACTAATTCATTCTTATTTACTCACTTTTTTTCACAGCTTTGAGCCAATACATATTTCTTTACATTTTTTTTATAAAAAGCCAGCTAAACATCTGAACAATCTGAAAAAATAAATCAAAGAAAAATCTTTTCCCCCTCCAGGAAATTAACCAAACACAAAACAGAGACCCACACAGAGACACACAAACAGAATCACCAGTTATTGAAGAGAGTTTTCAGCTGCATCATCTTAGGCGCCGGGTATCCTGTAACATCGCAAACCTCCATGTTTATATGCTGCACAGTTCAAACACACAAGGGGCTGAGTATTTGCAATGTATTAGTAATGACTCGTGTTACAGAGGGCATAATGCATGCAATCATACACCCTCGTATTCATACACTCAGGACAGGGATTAGGATTTGTACAGTGAATTATCTCTGTCTAATGCAAACACACACTCAACTCTCGAGTGCATTGAGAGTTCCCTCACCATTATCCAGGCACTTCCTCATCTGATGAAAAAAAGACAGACATAACATTGTCACATGTTTAAGGTAAAAAATTATATAATTATTTAAAATCTCTGTATGTGGTTAGAAAAACGTATTGCACTCAAAATAAATGTGAACACCTAATTACAGTCCTTATGGAGTTAGTACTGTATAAAAACAAAAAAAAGTTTCAGATCGCTAAAACTGTGGTAACAAAGTAAAACATGATTTGATGATGTGATGTTTTTTTTTTAAAAAGGAATTAAGGGTGAGACACAAAGGCTGCCTATGGAGCTGAACGGCCTGCAATGTGCAGGTCATATTACAAAACAAATTTACTCTCTGTGACAGAACAGAAATGAAGGGTTTTTAACATTACACCTGTCTTAAACTTGATGAATTTATAAATAAAAAGAGCATTTAAAGATAAAAAGCTTTCTACCAAAAACCTTTCTTGAGGATCTCATGACATGTTTAATGTCACTGCATTCACATTAAAAGACACAAACAAGCAAACACAGTGAAGGAACTAACAATCTGCCACTTTCACTAATGTGTTTTCTTTCTTCAAATCAGAGACATAATCATTTCCTGCTCCATTTTCAGACAGTTCACCCTCTCTGACCTTAAAACAACAGGATTTGATTACCTGTGTAATTACCACTAGCGAGTAAAATGTGATTCTCCATCTATATACTCATCACTGTCCCGTACAACTTGAGAATGAACATTTTGAATTAAACTTTTCACAATCTCAATGTGATGATGATGAAATATTATTGCTGCAGAATTGACTGAAGTCAGCTATCTTTGACAGAGAAAACTGGGACCAAGAAAGCATGAGAATCTCCTTCAAAGCCAACAAGTACGCAGGAAATGACTTACCAGTTTCTTGGCCGTGTCTCTGAAGTCACGTTTAATTTTAGGCATCCTATCTGGTGGCTGAGCTAAACATATAATAGTAAAGAAATATGTAAAGACACACATTTGTCACACAGACGATGCATGTAATGGCGTTGATAATTACCCAAGACTGCACAGGCCACAATGAGTAGAAAGAAAAATGTTCCTCCTTTTGGGGCCATGGTGAAAAGACCTGTCTGTCTGTTGAACATAAGGACATAATTCAAGGAGAGGGCATTAATATCAACACATATTAAAAGTGATTTTGACTTGTGATTCTCTGCATTTTGTAATGATATATTTTTCTTTCCAAAACAAAAGTTTTGTTATTCGGTCCCTGGTTGTTATGGAACCTGTCTCCATGCGAGCCACCTCCAGTTTTACGACTTCCTCCTCTGAGGATTTGTGATCTAGTTACCACCTTTGTTTTCTCATCCTATGGGAGGCTCCATGGGCTTTGGAGGATGATATGCCGTGAAAAACATGTTTGGTAACATAGATGATGTTTTTCTGCTTCTGCTTCTCCCCTCTTCCTACATCACTTCTGCACAAACACACACTTTGAATTCCACATTGCTTCTCTCATATTGTTGATCGTAAACATTTGCATGTGGCCGTTTTTGAATAAATTTGAATTTGTTTACTTGCATTGATTTGACTTCTTATTTAAATATGCCGAATGATAACCAGGAAAAGGTAGAGTACGACTATAAAAAATAGAATAATGATAACATGGTCCCAAGACGTTGTATAGACTCTTGAAAAGTCAGACACGATTTTAATGCCTGATTATTTAATTGCTGGATATATAATCACAGATATCCATCATTCATTATACAATTATAAACAATTAAAACAAACAAAAACACATGTAATATACCTGTACATGTCACAGCTTCAACATAATTACGCACCTGAAGCTATCAACACATTACAAGGACTGAAAAAAGGAAACAAAAAAAAACATTGAATTATGTATAAATTAGTTTGTACTTACACAATCTTCGCCTGCTACCTCGTAGAGTTTTGAATTATTGCAATTTAAAAAACAGAATATAGATAAAGTAAAACAGTGCGTGTTGTTCTTCTGCCTCTCTCTCAGGTCTGACGCGAGTTGGCTGGTGGTTACCTGTCCTCAACTGAGTCAAAGCAGGTGCACGTTATTGAAACCCGGTGTGTGTGTGTGTGTGTGTGTGTGTGTGTGTGTGTGTGTGTGTGTGTGTGTGTGTGTGTGTGTGTGTGTGTGTGTGTGTGTGTGTGTGTGTGTGTGTGTGTGGGTGTGTGTGTGTGTGTGTGTGTGTGTGTGTGTGTGTGTGTGTGTGTGCGCGCGAGACAGAACAGGGTTATGAATTATTCTGATGTCAAACAGGAAATGAACACACCATTGTTAGACAAAGGTGAGATAATCCTTTTGAAGTAGTTGAAGGATTCACTTGAAGCCAAAAAGTGCTGCTTTTATTCCAAAGTATTTCATAAAAACAAACTAATCTGACTCAAGTGAAAAGCTGACACTAGATCATAAAGGAATGAGTTTTCATTAGACGGGCAGTTGTACGTTTATTATTGAGGCTTTATAACAGGATGTCATGATTGTTCATCGGATCATACATCATTTCAAATGAAAGCTGGAAAAGATGGATGAGCTGATAAAACCCACACACACCACAACCAAATACAGAGCTGCACTGTCCACATAACACAGCCACAAAACAAACTAACACAGTAAACATCTCCATGGAGAGAGTGGGCAAAAATGAAACAGGAGCTCTCGTATACGGAGCGGTGGAGCCGAGCACTTTTGAATATTAAGGCCATTGCAGAAGTAGGTTTAGGTGTAATGGCGGGTAGATGTTGAATCAAACAAGAAAAGATATGGAGTTCAAAGAGTTCGGAGTAGAAAAAAAAAAAACACATTTAATTTTTCTTTCCCACACAAATGGGAATTACATTTTCTAATAGCACAACAATGAATATATGTAGAAAATGGAAAAAGGAGATGAAAAAAAAATAACACCAGTGAAAGGATTTGAGAGGACAAAGAAAGAGAAGAAACAACTGTTTGCAGCATCATCATGAAATAAATGAGTGAAGTAAATATTACATCTTGACTGGTCCATATCTAGATCAATGCAGACCACAAAGAATCTGATGGTTCTGGTGGAAAGGGTAGTTGCAAGCAGTAAACACAAACCAGCCTTTAGTTCATCCCTTCATAATCATGTGAGTGATGTGACAAACAGCACAGTGTAATGTACCTGTTACACCCACAGGACATCCTCTTCTCATTATCTGTTAATCACATTCATTAGAACGGCCGTTACCATCTTCCTTATTAGCTGGCTTCCTGCATGTGTATGATAGGAAATCTGACAATAACACTATCAACCGAACAATAAGTGGACTGACGCGAATGTATTCTTGTCTTTGTTGTTACTAAAAATAGAGTCCAGACAAGACACATAGGGGGGAGCACCGTGACTGTTGGCTGCGTTTCACTCCATGTTTCCTTCCATTTTGGAGCCGATAACCGTATGAAGGTTTGGGTTGGTGAAGTGATCTGAAAAACACCATTGACAGGTAGTAGTGGGTGAGATTAAGCGTGGGTGTGTTGACTTTAAAAAAAAAAAGATTGGATCCTCATTACCGTGGGAAAAACTACTCTTCCTGGGGTCCATTTAAAGGACAAGGATAGTATTATTTTATATTTTTCTTATTGTCAACAAATCACAAACAAAATCCAACAATGCGTTAGTCCATCTCTCATACTTTCTGACATCCCTACTACCCTGTCAGTGGCACACAAATGGACATTTGTTTTTAAAAGGCTCAGAAAAACAAATCCTAAAACAGTTGGCCATATACCTTTATTTCTTTCAACACATTTGATGGACTGTTTGATGCCACCCAGTGGAGCTCAGTGATGTGTTTCTAAATGTATTTGGACAACAAAGGAGGTCTACAGTACAGTATATATATATATATATGTGTGTGCGTGTGTGTGTGCGCGCACACCTCACCTGTAGCAAACTCCCGGGTGTCAGCGGGCCTTTTAAGAAGCACATCTCTGTGAGAGGAGGACAGAAAATGTGATTAGTAACTTTACAACTACAGTACGACATCTATTAAGGAGACTTTGAGTGTTTTAAAATGAAAAGTTCATATTAAATATGTGATCAACTGTTAATATTTCAAGTTAAGAGTCAAGATACACTCATTGTCTGAAGCAGATGTTGACAAATCTGACACTAAAGAGGTTGTTGCTTTAAAAGAAGCTGCTTGGAGGCTTGAGACACATCAACCTAAAAGCATCTCAGTATTTTATTGGAGTTCAGTTGTTTGTGAATGAATACATGACAAAGTAAGCGTCAAATTCATATTCATACAAATAACATGGTGTGTTTTCAAGGATGGTTGGTCCCTCCACCCAATATGTAAAGTCTGTTTAAGCATTATGTTGTTTATAGTCAAATAAATCACACCGATTTGAATAGCTTTTGTATGGTGAGTATGGTAATCATCCTTGAAATACACTTTAGGAACACATTAGACACATTTACTGATGTACGAAGGCTGGCCTCGCATGTTGGATTTCTCCTTTGGTCTCTAACACAACAAGCAACAGTAAATCTCGCCAGATGAGCAAAGTTAGCTAACAGTTAAATCTGCTCACTGACTTTGGTTTGTTAAACAAGAGGTTTAACGTGAACTAACCGTAGGAAGTCGCCGATCAACACCTCCACTTCCGGATGCGATCTCAAATACTTCTCGTTGTCGATTCTCGTCTTGATCTGCCAATAGAAGAAAAATACAGATTCAAGCTTACAACATACAGACCCAGCTGCGGTGTGTGGCTAGCTAAATGTAGCGATGTAGAAAGTTACCTTGAACTGTCGCAGTTTCTCTTGCTGCTCAGCGCTTAACACACCCACGTCCAGTTTAGACAAATCCCCTCTTCCAGCCATCACTTCTCTACTAATGTTGGTCCAACACTGTGTCACTGTGTCCACTGACAGTGTTGTAAACGTTTGAGACTAAACTGTCCACCTGTTGCTGACACGAGCTGCTGCCGTGTCCCAACACCTGTTGCTATGGAAACACTCTCCAGCAGTGAGCGGCCGCCTCCGCGAGGTGGCGCCACGCGGCAGAACTTTTGTGAATGATTTGTCGCCTGCACTCTTTTTAATTAGCGAGCTTTCAGCCAGGCCAGAGTGTTTTCTCACGAGATTAATGATAGCGTGTCCTCAGCTCATGGTTTTATTATCATTGAATGCTGTTATTATTCAAAGTCATTGGTCGCTTTGCGTGTAGAGACGCGGGTACGGTGTGGAGGCTCGTATTGTGTGATGCACTTTGTGTTGCAATTTATAGGCCTACAAATACAGCCTAAAGATCATTTGATTAGCCTAAATGCAAAACACCTGTGTCCATCAGTGGGACTTTTGTGGCTTAACATTAGGGGAATTGTAGTCCTGGGGAGGATGGACTACAAGGTAACACTAAGCTCATTGAATAAACAAAATGAACTATATTTATATTCAAATAAAAAACATTACAGGTCATTTAGCAGATGCTCTTATCCAGAGTGACTTACAGTAAGTAACTACAGGGACAGTCCTCTGGAGTGACGCAGGGTCAGGTGCCTTCCTCAGGAGCACGATGGTAGCAGACCTGGTATTGAACTCACAAACTTCTGGTGTTCTTTGTCAAAGCCTGACCACTAGACTATCACCACCCACATATGAAACAATAGAGATGAATGACTCATGAATCTAGACCTCATCATCAAATAT
>CALSBV010010223.1:11404825-11459743 GCA_943590825.1 Bovichtus diacanthus
ATCTTACCATCAGACTCATCGCCATCTGCACCAGAGCCTTCTGTGTACACTGAAAACTGCAAGTTAGAGAAGGAAACACAAGAGACAGAGTGGGATACTGGAGGCAGGACAACAGCTGTATGCAGCACAAGTGTTAAGAGAGCATGAATGATTTTAATGGCACATCGACTTACCGTTGTGGAAGCGAGATCCTCGTACCCGTCAGACACTTTAGCTGAGGAGAGAGACATCCACACAGATGAAATGTTATCAAACACTTTGACAGAAGGGATCTGCAACATATCTTTTATCTAGACATTAAACAGTTTGAAAAGAAAACATATTGTACAGTGGATAGTGCACTATTGCTGTGTTTCCCATCTGCGTATTAGGAACTCCAGAAATCAGCAAAAGAGGAACCAGAAAAAAACTATTTCTTCTACACAACATTATGTTTCATGCTTTCATCTTATTACAAGCTGAAAAGCTCAGGAACCACTGATCTAGACATAGTTCTGTAATTGTACATTTCATTTATATAGTTTTGTTAAAAAAAAAACAACTTTATTTCTCTTGATAATTGATTTATACCACGGTCATGTTTCATACAATTAGCTTAGCTTAGCATACAGACTGGAACAGAGAGATACAGCTAGCCTGACTGTCTAAAGATAAAAAGTCTGCTTACCAGCTACTCACTAATTAACACCTTACATCTAGTTTGTTAAATCTGTGCAAGAAAAACTAAATGTAAAATAGAATAGAACAGAATTCCTTTATTGTCATTGCACAGAGTACAACACAATTAAGTAGCAATCCTGATGGTGCATTCACACATAAACAGTAATAAAAATATAGAAGAATATTTATATTATAAATAAAGTAATATGTATTTACTGTGACTTATAAAAATAGGGAGTTGAGATATTGCACTTCTGAATATTGCACATTTCCTGAGTTGAAGTGACCCTATATACAAGTAATGAATACATTTAAGAATCTATTGTACAAAGTGAATATACTAAAGTACAGTTGGAGCAACAAGACATAAGAGTATTAATCTTTTCATCTGACTCACAAGAAAGGGAATTCCCCAAATAGTCAAACATATTAAATAGATATGAAGGATTTCAAGTTGAAAGAAGGATATATAAGAGGTTTCACTGTCATGTCAAAATGTGCATGTGTTACTTTCATTTCAAATGGGGGGTATTTCATTTTGCATCAGGACATGAGGATGCTTTCAGAAACGTAACACTATGAACATGTAGAATACTGCATGTGTACTGTGTCCTATACATGTACATTGAGTCAACTCATTCAGAGGAAAGAAAAACACAACTGAAAGATGTAAAAGTATGTACGTATGGGAGGGTGTTTATATAAACAGCTTCTTTGGAAAATCCAATCATATTGGAAGGAAACAGGAAGGCTTTCCTCCTCAGGTCGTCATGACTACCTTTGTCCAGAGTGTATCATCTATTACTGAGGCAATAAAGTTAAATTATTTACAGGTCCACGTAATTAACATCACATCCATGTCTCTAAAACCAAATAGTAATACTGTTTTCACAGATGAAAAAAATATATTTTTTAGAAAAATGATCCTGCCAAAACTTATTTCCCCCTGTTTCACAGATGAAAAAAAAAAATAGGGAATTTTGAAAGATTATCCTGGCAAAACCTTTTTTTCCAACTGTCATAATAACAGGAGAGAAAACTAAGATTCAGATCAGACTTAGAATATGGATAACCACATTTTTCTATGTGCGTGTGCATGCGTGTGTTTACCTGTCCAACTGCTTTCATAGATAGGGGTACTCCAGTCACTCCAATGACCATCATACTCTTCCTTAGTTCTGAGCTGTATCAGGTACTCAACACCAGGCATCGCATCCATTATATTGTAGGAGCGCAGGTCCTTAATGGTCTGTATCTACATAGACAATTACAGAAAACCAGATAAAAATACAACGTACGTCATCACCGGAGCGTTTCATTGTTTCAGGCCAGAAAACCAACAGTGCATTCATCTACTGAACGGAAAGTAAACACACACACGGTCAGCTCAAAGACTCCATTTGTCTACCAGCACACACCTGCCAATGATCAAACGAGGATTTGAGAGGTTGGTATTTTATCTCGTAGATTAGGTCATAAAAGCTGTCTTGCGACTTCCAAGACTTTGGTAGACTCCAGGAGACGGTCATTCTCATCTTCTGTCCCTCCTCCTGTCGGGCTGACACATCTGATGGAGGGTCCGGCTTCACTGAGGGAGCAGGAAGAAACATGGCGGGTGCATTAATTACCCTTACATCAGACCAAACACACACGTGACACGGACACACCTGCCTCCACACACACACTTACATATGTTCAGAGGTATGAATGGCAGCAGGGAGCTGGTGGCATTGCCTGCGATGCTCGTGACACACAGGTAGGCCAGGTGAAGGGTCCTCAGCTCGTCCTCATTGTGGTCCAGAGCACACCAGCAGCGCGCGAGGCGAGAGGAATATGAGCACTGCAAACGAAGGAATGCCTCTGTCGGACTGAGAGAAGGGAACGACAAAGAAAGAATTAGAAAGAACAGTTTCACTCACACAGAGATGGGTAAGATATAAAGACATAAAGAACATAACTGGCTGTTGTAGCTTTAACTCTTTGCTTTGCTTCTTCCAGTTGCAAAGCTACGATTTCAAAGTAGCTTCCACCAGATGCCCTCACACTCGCTCGCCTCCCACCTACACACCTGTTGCCATTTCCCTCATCAGCCCTGCCTGCCCCACTTGCTACGTGGCGTTTTCTTACCTGTTTTCCTGTGACATTCTGCCTATTTAGACTCTTGCCACCATGTAAACTTTATCTTTAATAAATATCTTAAGTAATCCTGCTACCTCCTCAGCTCTCTGCATTTGGGTCAAATCCCTGTTCGCGTTTTCCCTGAGAGAAACGACGTCATAGTTGAATCATAGTTTGTAAAGTATTGCTTACTATTTTCCCACGTGTATTACGTTATGCTGTTAGTGTCCTTACCTTTTACTAAGTAGGAGGGAGCAGTTAGGCGATATAGTGAAGGGCTTCTGAGGTGCCCACTCACAGCGAATCTTACTGCTGGGGGACCTTTTGTAGCAGGACAGGCTGGGAGTCTCTGGAGGACCTAACAGAAGACAGGCAGTGATATCGCTCTTCATCATTCATCCAGTCTGTCATTTGTTGTGATTCCTAAATATATCTACGTCAGCTACACTGTTAATCACTCTCCTTCACTGGTAGGCTACGACAAACGATTATTTTAATCATGGAGTAAACTGTAGATGACTTTTTAGAGCAGCTGAAAATAATGAAAAGTCCAACATCACATTTTTGTCCAACCAATAATCGAGAACACAAAGGTATTCGATGAACAATGAAAAGCAAAGCACCATCCCACCCGCATAAAGAACATATACAAAGTTTTTAATGAATAATGTTATGCTAAGTCCTTCAGAAATATCTAAACCATTATTGTTCTACCACACACATGCATAGCATCTTCATTCAGAATGTGGGCATTATTCACTGTGCAATGTCTTACTCACACTGTATATAGAAAACCACCTCTAATGTTGAACTTTTTGTTTTGTTTTCTCAATTAAGAATATCCCATGGATCAAATCCAATGGACACTTACAACTTCACTCATCCATTACAACATCACTGCCGTTGTGACTCACCTACAACGTTGACTTTTATGGAGAACCTCTCTCTGCCTTTGTTATAACAAATGTACTTCCCAGAGTCTGCCAGGCTTACTGAGGGCAGAAACAGTGAAGCCCCTCTCCTCTCAAATGTGATTTCTCTGTCTTCTTTTCCCACTGTCCAACCGTTCCACTTCCACTGCAGCCTCGACTTTATGCCCCTTGTTACTCTTCTCCCTTCCTCCCGCTCCTCCTCATAATTGCCATCCTCAGCCTCCCTGTCGGATTCACCGTTTAGCAGCCCGCTCACGCCGGTTGGCTGGACTGTGTGAGGGCTGGGAGAAGCTGTGTTTGCTGTATTAGTATGTCCAAGGCTTCTGTCTTCTCCTGCCTCAGTAGGGTTAGAGTGGTATCCCTCACTTACAGTATTCTTCACAGTATGTTTGTCACTTTTCATGGAAACTCCAGGGGTGCTTATAACGTTTACAGTGGTGGGGTTGACAGAAGAACTCCCTCTTCTGTTGGTGTTTGAGCTGTTTCTGGTCTTGTTGACCTTCACTCCGTCCACTTCCACATAACCGCTGCAGGTCAAAACCAACTTACTGCCCAGGGATAAAACCAACACACCAGGGGGAGGGGCTGCGCGGAAAAAGAACAACAACATAAAACCGGATTTATAGAGCTGATACAAACCAATGTTTGTGCTGGCTGTCTTGAACTGTGTATATGTGTGAATTTAAAACGTGGTTATTGCACAGTCATATGGTATTTTATGGAACTCCTAAAAGGCAAATGAGAAAGGAAAATTTCTGGTTATCACTTTTCTAAGTCTAAGAATTAAGAACAGGTAAAAAAGTTTATAAAGTTTTGGTAGGTACATTTTTAATTTGTTTGTTTTATTAATAGTCATTTCGGCCATACGAGGCTGAAGTGCACCACTACCCTAAAATGATGCTTCTCGTTTTAAGCAGTGGATTTTCCCCTTTCCTTTTAAATAATTTTTTTTTTCCAGACCCAGATCCTTTCTTTGCCCAGATATACGATAAAGCATTATTGTTGTTTGAAGTAGAGTCATTTAATTTAAAATACACTTTCTCTTGATACACACATAACTCGATTACATAACTTGCTAACACAAAATATATGTACCCTATGTTTATAGTGCATGGAGAAATAAGATCTCTTCTGGAAGAAAACATATGTTTTAGACCTATTTAGAACACATGTAGGTGAAACGCACAGCAGGGGCTGCTGCGTTCTAGGTGGCGCTGTTTGAACTTTGTGGCAAGTTTAATCACGTTAGCAGCATAAGGCCCTCAAATAAATGCAATTGATTTGGGAAAAGAAAAAAAAACTGTTTCAATAACGTCCTTCGACCCTGACATTGTCAGTGCTCGGACCCTAAACATTAAAATATACATGAAAGTAAAAAATGAAAATAAAGAATTTATTTCAAAGAATTACAGAACTAAATTTAAATAATATTCAACCTGAAACAACTTTTCATACACTTATTTTTAGTTTGAATATATTTCAAAGTTCAAGATCAAAACTTGAACTTTCAGTTTATATATATATTTTTTTCTCCAAATGATCAAAACCTTTGGCCTGGATTTAGCTCCATACATAAACTAAAAAAAAAGATATATATATATATATATATGTATAAAATCCGCAGTATTTTATACAAAGGGACAAGTTCCTCTGCCTTGAGTATTGGTTGCATTCGACTAGGCACAGCAGTGATAGGATGCAACGTTGCATAACCAGAATTACTAACTCCTTTTGAACTTCCTCTTTCAAAAGGTTTCTCTTCTTTACTGTTTCTTTTTCTGTCCTAAATCATGTCCTCTCTGTGTCATCTCTCACTTATTTAGATTTCTGACATCCCTAATTATGCAGATTTTCTGAATGCACTCAAAACTCAGCCAGTCACTTGAGAATGGCTCTGCCTGCTTTTGTGTGCATAGCCTCCTGATCGGACTTGACTGGCTTGACGTCAGAAGTCCATTGCCCCTTTAGTGCAAACAAACACACTTTCCTTTACTCCCACTTTCCCAGTTCTCTGTCTTTATACCTAAAAATCAGACATGGACAATTAAGCTATACAGAGAAGGCAGAACAGCAAATTGTACTGTGTGTGAACTGGTTTTAGGTGTCATACATGTACACCTAATCTAACGTTTGCATTTGCCTGATCGGTGCATAAATAATTTGGATCATCAAAGTGCAGACATTTTGATCTCAAAGTAAAAGGACTTCATCCCCTCCCTCCTTTTAGTCCGGCACAGCAAACACAAGCAAGGCTGTTAAAACACATTATTAGTGCTGATTGGTGAGCAGAGAGTTGGCAGCATAAATAGTTATTTGTACATGCTGCCAATTAAGTCAAACCCCGAATTCAGAAAAAAAGCAGACTGAACTTCTATGTTTGTTTTTTTTTGTTGTAATGAATATTTAAATGTAGATTAAGAAATAAGTTCAAGCTCTGTAAATATGATGTGAAATACGATCTGTCACAGGAAAAAAAACTAAAACTTTTGCCAAACTATGTCGAGTTGCACAGTTGTATCTGTGATTCATTTAATCTCCAGTCAAATAAAACAACTAGATACACGAAATACACATTACATTTGCTTTTAATATAAAATAAACTATTAGCTATACCGTTTTGACTTGTCCTCATTTTGTGAATAACTGAACGAACAGGCTTTTATGGCAGGGTAAATTGCATTAAATCTGGTATCTTACATTTTCTGGGACAGGTTCCGTCGAAAATGCCGTGGACCGGTGTGGCGCACAGAACACACAGCAAAGGGAGAAAAATCCGCATTTTTGCGCACGCGTCTCCCTTCACCCAGTCCTCACACCATCACTCACACGCAGGCGGCATCAGTTGAGATCAGTTGGAGATTGTTGTGACTCCCATCTAACTTTTCACACGATGAGAAACAGCTGACAGTCCTCCTCCACAGACAGTGCTGTTCAGTTACCGGCCTCCTCTGCTTTCAACAGTCTGCTGTCAGTAAGACCCGTTATTGTGAAATCCCAGCTCTCTTCCCCTTGTTCAGCCTGTTACACGGGAAATCCTCCTCAGTGTCAAAATAAAACCCCCATGAAAGCTGAAAATAGGCCTGCTATTATAATCTGTATATTTGAAACCTCAGGAAGTCTGTCATGCTCAAGTTACTGTCTGTAACTATTATGTTTTGTATCATACATGGTCCACTTTATTATTATTATAAGTGAATGAATGTATATGTTGTTAAACTATTGTGTAGTGCAAAAAAGTGTTTCTAATTTCATTTAAAATATTATTCCAAAGTAAAAAAAATCATATTGTTTTTTGATCTGACAGATTTGTGGTTTAACTTGTGTTAAAAACATTCTCAAATTGCTCAAGCTCACCACAGCGTAGTCACTTCTACCCTAAACTTTGGTTGCTACGTAAAGTAAAATTAGCATGGACGCAGTTTGTTTCTCTCATTTGAAAGAGAGCAGACATGTTTATTGACCACTGTTCCAGAGCTGACCCGTGCTTAAACAATCCATGGGGCCAAATACTGTACAGTACATTCATTTCTGGCCTTCTTTTTGCAGATCATGTTAGCATTCTGTTGTATTTTCAGTCTAAGAGCTGCTTTGTTGAAGACTGTAGTGTAGGGACAGATCCTGGAACAGGTTTATATTGTTTATTATCTCACCCCAATCCGGGTCAGGGGTCAGAAATTGACAGGAGCATTTGCACAGATGGGATGTTGTACTTGATTGATGGATCAGGAACCAGAAAGAGCTTAGAGGACCAACATGGTCGCATTGTTAAGGCATCATTATCCCCAAACACCTTCCCTTTATTTGTGGACACAAACATTTTCCAGCACTTTACTGAAGTATACAGACTGTTTGTCAAATCACCTTTAAATGTCCATTATTGCCTTTTTGTGTTTTCACAGAGTTTCTTTGCACTTTGTCCAGGTCTAACCTAAAGTAATCCAGTGGCAGTTTGTCTTTTCATTCTGTTTTTCAGACTGCGGTGGTATGAGGCATTACATCAGAGGTACATTAACATGATCTGGCTCTTTGTCAGACAAAAAAAAAAAAAAAAGAATACTTTTGCTTGCTTTAAGGTCAACTAGGCCATTATAAAAAACACATCAATATGATGCAAAAAAAGAAAGGAAAACCTGTGAAGTAGAGGTATAACAAGTAAGAAAAAAGATCAACGGGAGAAAGGAGACACAAGTCTTGCAACAGTCTTGCAGTCTCCTGTAACGCAAAGTACCGTTCTCACTGAGAACTATAGTGAACACAAAGCTGGAGGACATTTTTTAAAAACAAAAACACTTCTACAGATAATAAAGCCTGCACTTCACTGATTGAAAGTCTTGTTTTTCTGCTCATTCATTCAACCCATTGTTGATTTAGAGAGATGCTGCGTGACTTGGTTGTGAGTGAGGCGAAACTTGAAATAACAAGTGGATACAATCTTTTAGATCATTAATACTAAGTTCTGTTTCCGCACCTGCTGCTTTCCTTCAGTTGAATACTGTATATCTCATGAACTCAATCTCAATTCACGAACAAAGTTGTCATATGCAGTGGGAACATGTATGTCATTACATCCCAATTCATGGTAGGACAAAGTCTGTGTCTTTAGATGTGCCACATCCTCCTATGATTTGGATTTATTTGATTTATTGTAGAAGCTTCAGTTGAAGAGCACTGAGTGGGGAGCTTATTTTTTTTTCTTTTTCAGTATCTCTCCAGGACCACACACATCCTGTATGTGTGCGCAAACATGTGATAGACAGCAGTGGAAAAGGTATCCCTCCGTTCATTCTGAATGTTTCACTGGGCTGTTGGATGCAGAGGGCCGAGACTTCCAACGCAACAGAGCTTCCTGTTGGAGAGAGGAAGAGTTGTGTCACTGTGTAGGATTTTAGATGACTTGTAACTGTTACTGTTATTGATACATGAATGGGAAGTAACTGCACCTCACCTGCACGGCGCCCAGACTAATCGTCCAGCCTCCAGGTGAGTCTCCCCCATGGACCCTCGCTGCTGCGGGGGTGAGGACGCCAGCATTGACGGTCAGGGCTGAACACTGAGGTGCAGCTGCTTCTGAAGCTGGTGGAGTTTGTGTGGATGAAGCGGACACAGGCTGTGTATTTTGGGCTGCACCTGTCTCCTCTTCGATGGGTGTGTCTTGTGAGCCTCCCAGAACGGAGGAGGAGTTTGAGAGCGGCGGGAGTGACCCAGAGACACAACTGGGTGCTGGGCTGCACTCCCCAGAGGCGCTCGGGGGAGTGTGAGTGTGTTTCTTCCTGCGGAGAGTGTCGATCCAGCTGGAGCTGTGTCTGGAGGCAAAGGTGGCCATAGCCAGAGACGAGAGCCTCATGTTCTTTCCTGAGGTGATCAGCTCTCCAAATCCTTCCTGGTGTGCAAAGGCGTAGCCCGACCTCCTAGAACTGCCGCGAGCACCCAGACGGCCCTCTGACACACTGCCCACCCCACGCCAGGCACCTCCCACACTACGACCTACCGGCTTTCGCTTCTTCTGACGCACCAGCTGAGTGTAGCGCACCTGGAGATGGAGAGGAGGGGAAGTGTTGGTGTCGGCGGTTTGGCCCTGTTGTCAGTCTTTGTGCTAAGCTAAGGCAATTAGCTTCTCAAAATGGGAATTATTCTTTCATTTTTGCATTGACAACTTTCTTTCTTGTTTTGCCACCTGTGTGCCTTGTATTTCGTTTTCTTAAATTTTTAGTCATGTATATATATATATGTGTATATATATATATATATATATATATATATCTTTGTATATGTATATATATCTATTAATATATATATATATATATATATATTAATATAAATATACAGTAGATATATATATATATATATATATATGACTAAAAACTTTCTTTGCCATTGATCTTCAATGTCATCCAAACTCAAAACTCTTCGTACAACTCAAACGTATCCCCAGCATAGACACCAGTAATAGTGACTGTAGAGAAACAAAAAACAAATCAAAAAAGGAACTTCTTCACAGCACCTTGACAGCGGCTCCAGTTGAAGGCCCAGTGACACGCACGGCCACACACTGAGCTTACACTCATATACTCAAAGGAACTTGTGTTATTTAGGTACACTAAATAAATCAATATGATCTCATCATCACACACACACTCAGATGAAGTGTTTGTACGTGGGAAGTTAATCATTGGTCAGTTTCAGACTGACCTGTAGGGAAGACACGACACTGACACTTGCTGCAACAAAACTTTGTTTGTGTGTGTGTGTGTTTCCTTACTGTGTCTGACAGCTGAGGTTTGAGGTCCACCTTAAGGAAGCGGAATGCCAAAACTGGAACTATGCATATTGCTGTTGCCAGTGCAATAGTTAACCACACGACTGGTTGCAACAACGTGCTCTGGGCACTACCTGCACTCACAAACACACATATACAAACACAAAGATGAGCAAATATGTTTTAGAATTTTACAGCATTTCACAAACATTGTCAGCAAACGGATATTAGACATCTTTACATAATGAAACTCACTAGTGCTGTGTAATAATTTCAACAGGCGACTACAGTAAACATGACTATGATATTCACATATATACAAACAGGCAATGGGCATAAATGTTTTATTAGCATTTTTATGTGTATTTGACATCTAATTTTGAAGAAACTTCACTGTTTAAAATGACTATTATGTTTTCAGTTTCTGTATGCTATATACTTGATAATACAGGTTAATTGACATTTCAAAAAAATCCTCCTCGGTGCAATCTTGTCACGGTCCTAGAGTTGTTTCCCGTTTTATTTTGAAAGGGACGCTCCTCATGTGTCACGTCTTGTTTATTTCCTGCCTTTCCATTTTCTGATGGATTTCCTGATCGTTTTCACCGGTACCTCATTAGCCCTGGCGTCACCTGTTCCTCCTCATCACCCTCCTTTCCTTGTGTGTTTAGTCTTTGTGCTCCCTTCTCCTTGCGCTAGTTTGTCATGTTTCTTTGCTCTTAGTATCAAGTGTTCCAGCCCTTTATTTAATTTACAAACCCTTGAACTCTTCCTGATGCGCCCTTCTCAGAGTTTGGGTCCAAACCTGAAATTCCTGAGATTATGATAAATCTATCACTATTCACTTGAGAAATGTGAAAACTAATTAATAGTTTTTTTTATTATGAAATACCTATATTGATATAAGCTACAACAAATCAGTAGTGGTCAGGCTCTACCGTGAGTGAGTGAGTGAGTGAGTAGGACACCGACCTACAAAGTGGAACTGATTGGGAAAGATCCTGAAGAGGGTCTGGCTGTGCAGAGCGAACATGATGGTGAAGTAGCAGCCCAGAGAGCCCCACACAAACACGTGGTTGATAACAGTCCAGAAGCCTGTGTCGAGAGCGATCTACGTAAACGCACACATGCGGAAAAAAAACAGCACAGTCGGTACACAGCGATGGAACAGACAGTGCAGGTTGACAGCTGTGGGGACATCGAACAATCCTCACCTGTACGCTGACCACAATGACCAGGGCTGTTGCCGTGGTGACCGCAAAGGTCTGGTAGTCTGCGAGGGGCACGCCGGTGCTCTGAGTGGCGTCGGACAGGACGGCACAGGGGACAAAAAACAGCACCACTGATGTGTAGATGCCCTGAGCGATGCAGATGAAGAACTCTCTCTTGTTGAAGAGGAGGTTGAGCTGCCCGGGCTCGTACAATTTAGGATACTCCAGACTCCTCTGGTCAGGAACGTCCTGTCAAAGGGGAGGAAGTGAGTGGATGCATTAAGTAAAATGAGTCTACACTGCTAGGTTGTGCTCATAAATCCAGAAATAACCTGGAAATTGTTATTTTTGTCATTATTGTCATTGTTTCTAGGGTCTAGAATAACATGCAGAACAAGCTAAACCTTACCTCACTCTTATCCTTAGGGACATTTAATTTCACTTCTAATTGTTCTGGTTTGAATTGATTTAAAAATAAAAATGTCATTAAATAATTACCTACAGTTTACCCAGAAAATCCATTCAGTATTTTTTATGGACATTTCACTCAAAACCAAGAATGTCAACCTTATTGTGGCGCTAGAAGAAAATCAGGGGGATGAGCAAAGTCGGCAGGCTTTATCCCCTGGGGACCATGAATACATTCATCAAGTTTCATGGCAATTCATCCAATAGTTATTTATTTACAATTTGTAATGACAGACCAACGCTGCCGTACCTCTCGCTAGTGGAGCAAAAATATGGCTTCATGTTTTTTTAATGAACTGTTGTGGCTGATGTAGATTTGAACTGCAACAGAGAAATCACCAACATTCATGTGGTTCTTCAATTTAATCGAAATACTACAACATGCACATTATGCTTGAACAGACCTGGTCAAATATCCCCATGGCCAGCACAGGGAGGGAGGTGTACACAATGTTGTAGAGAGTGATGAAGTACTGATCATACACCGTCTACAAGAGAGAGGAGATGGACACACAATGAGAACAACTTCCACACCCCTGATTGTTGACGTAAAAATGTCCACATGAGCTGTACTCTCTGACCTGTGCCGAGAAGCCACAGAAGAAGCCGAACCAGAAGTGCACCATGGTGAAGGCAAAGTTCTTGTAGAAGAAATAGCAGAGGAAACGGCACATGCGCAGGTAGGACCAGCGGCCGTGCACCAGCAGGAGGCGCTGTAGGAAGCGGAACTGGGAAAAGGAGTAGTCACTGGCCAACACGGCCTGGATCCCCTCCTGACCTGAGATACCAACTCCGATATGAGCACCTGAGAGAGAGAGAGAGAGAGTGAGAGAGAGAGAGAGAGAGTGAGAGAGAGAGAGAGAGAGAGAGAGAGAGGTAAGCCACATAAAGCTGGCTACAGTTGGAAAAACTGTAACAAAATTGTTTTTACATTTTACCGCGTGTAGATAAAATGGTACCATGTTCTAATAATGTATCCAACTGATGTCTTTATTAACCGGTAATATATCATCCAACATGTTTAACTGTTTCCAGTCTTGATGGGAAGCGAAGCTAACTCACTGCTGGCAGTAGCTTCATATTTATCGTACAAAAAATGAGAGTGGTATCAATCTTATCTATTTCTCGGTAAGTAAAATTACTAAGGAGCTATCTAGAAAGACAAAGTAGGTGCAATATGCTGCATTACAACATGAGCAAAACTAGCCAGATATTTCTTTTAAAGCTAGAAACCCATCATTTTCTCTTATTAAGTACTTATAAGTCATCTAAAACTTTTATTAATTAAATTATTAATTACATTTATTAAGCCTTGTTAAAAAAAAAAAGGTACAGGTAAAATAAATGCTCAGATTTGAAGAGCATAAATGTCCGGAGGTGAACTAACCCCACCCATCACTGCTGCATCGGCTGTATTTCTGCTTTATACTTGCATAAATCACGAAAAGACGTACGTACACAGACAAACACACAAGGTGACGCAACACTTACAAAACAGACTATTACAAAGACATTTAGAGAAACGCAACATTGGGTTTTTGCCTTTTCTCCTTGAGCAGCTAAAAGGATACAAAAACATCTTAGTATCACCTTGGTGCAACTCTGAAGGAAATCTATATGCAGTATGCACTGACGGAAATATTCAAACACAAGACTCGATGTGTGTTATGCACCATCAAATGAGAATATTAAAGAGCTCTTGTTTACCATTTTATACACATCTCCCCAAAGTTCAGTCTGCTCTATTTTGGTATGTTTTGAGATTTCTACAAGAATTTAGCAATGTTTGTCTCCACAGCATAATGAGTGGCCAACCTGCAACACACATTTCCACACAACCTCCGTCACTACTAGTACACCATGTAGATAAACAACTGCTGCTGAGAATTTGCATTGCCTAAAGGTAGACACTGCCACCCAAGTGGCTCAACCCTACTTCTTTCTTTCCTCTCCATCTCAAAAATAATCTACATACACTTCCTCCTCTCCTCTATATATGAAGAACTCACTTTTGATCATGCTAACGTCGTTCGCTCCGTCTCCTATAGCCAGGGTGACGGCTTTCTTGTGCTTCTTGATGAGCTCCACCACCTGAGCCTTTTGCAGTGGGGTGACTCTGCAGCAGATCACTGCTTTGCATGCGCACGCCGTCGAAACGAACTCTGTCTCCATGTCTGCTTCTAGTGCGTGAGCCTATCAAACAACAGGGGAGAGAGAGGCGAGACGTTTCAGGGTAAATGGTAAGGGGTCAGAGTTGCAGCTATGGAAGAAATGTACTTTAAGAATATATTTTGTTGATGCAAATAAAACATTTCAGGCAACTTGCTATTTCCTGACAGTTGACAGTTTCATTCTTAATGGCCCCTGTTTGTTGTGGGTATGTGCACAGTTTGTGGCGGTGTGTTATTCATACCAGACTGTGGCCGTTGATTATGAGGGCAAACTCTCCAGAGATGTTGTCCATGAGGTTGGAGGGAGGAGTTGGAGGAGGTGGATGAGGTGGAGGGCTCTGCAGCTGTTTCCCTCCTCCTCCCATACCATCTCCTCCTTGTCCTGCTCTGAAACCGTTACCCACGAAACATCCCTCCATCCCCTCCATCCCCTCCTCCTTCCCTACATCTCTGGTTCGTGACAGCTCGATCATCCTTTCCCTCGCCCTCCTGGAGAGGAAGACAAACAAACTCCAAGTGACTGGTATTGTCGGAACCAAAACACAACACGAGTATGTACAAAAATGAAAGTAGAGAGAAGGAAAGCAGACGGTTGAGAAGACAAATGAACGAGATACAAATAGGACACTGAAGCACTTGCTGATGTTTCAGCCCCTGGTCTACCTCTATGTATTATACAAATCACTGCAGCACTCTGTGTGTTAAGTGGTATGCAACACGAAAAACATCCCGATGATGTCATGGTGTTGCTTTGCAATATGTGTTCAGGCTATTTGACTCTTGAATGGTAAACCTTTGGCACTTTAAGGTACATGTCGTGTTTAGCTTCGGGCCTTTTTATTTATGGTATTTTAAAATGTTTTCATTGTCTTGAGGTTTCATCAGTATGTGTTGTTGTTACAGGAACTGTAGTATGTGATCTTCAGGCCATGCAGAGTTTTAAGAGCCATGGTTAAGGGAAATAAATTCACTATGTCATTGACAGGACAAAATCTTTGATTTATGCTGGTTAGAAATGGTAGATGTTTTACTTCTTGATATAAACGACTATGTATGTAAACTACTAACTATTGTAGCACTCAATGAACTGACTTTATAAAATTGGCACTTTTTGGAGGATGTGGTACATTTGTAGTGGCTAAATCAAAGCTTGGGTTAAGAACTGGATATTGTTCAGTAGCTCTTGACCAGTAGTTGGAACAGTCTGCTACCACACCCACTCACTCAAACCATGCATACACTTCTTAGTTATCAACACATGCCTTTTGTCATTTTGATCTACAATGTTGAGGAACAGACAGACTGACAGACCTGAGCTCCTGCCGCACACTCTGGACGGTGTGTCCACTGATGATAAACACCTCGGTCATATCGTCTGTCAGCATCTTGCAGGAGTAACCTATATTGACAGCTGTCTCTATGTGAGGGAAAGGGAGAGAGTGCAGTTAAGCATTTCAGCTGAACATGTTGAAGATTCATGCTTATCATGGAGCCTATTATCTCCACTTCCATTTGTAATTTCTTTGAGTCAATGTTGCTGTGTATGCTGAGAGTGTTTTGTGTCCAGTGAAGGTTTTTTTTCTCACTTATTGTCTGCAGAGGACCCTAAGTGATAAACCAAATGAAATGGTTCATGTTTCTCCTTTTTGTGGCAGGTCGGAGTACGTTTAGTTCATCTTGAAAATCAACGCCTGCATGCTGGTCCATTCTTCACACTCACACTACCAACCATCCTCAAGTACAACAATGATAAAGGGAACAGGTGCCAGATTGTCTGCTCAGATGGATCAAAAGTTGAGTTGAACATCTTTATATCTTTACTCAGATGTGAGAAAAGTGATCTAATTGCACTGTCTGCGTGCTCTTTGGCCAGTCCACACGCTATTTCATGTGCCACCGCAGATCAATGACATAATTGCGGCGCATGGACCTGGCCTTGTTGCTGATTGGTTCCTGATCAGTATCACAAAGAGTTGTAATCATCTGGAGGTTTCACAGAACATATATTCTTTTGACAAAGGAACACGATCTTGATATTGCTTTTTTTCCCCTGCCTGTCAATGGGTGACAGTTTGGAGGTCCACTAAAGAAAACAAGTAAACCAAACATGATGAGATGATTCTCTTTCCCTGGGTTTATTTGTGTCGCTCCCCTCATCCACTGGACTAATTCGAGAATGTAACAATTTGTTTGGTCACTTGCAAATGACGGTGCTTTTTAAAGAACTGTGTGCAAACTATAATCTGAAAATGTGTGTAACTGTGTGTGCGTCTCACCCTGCTTGTCTCCAGTGAGAACCCAGATCTTAATGTTAGCCAGAGAGAGGACGGCGATGGTCTCTGGGACGCCTTCTTGCAGCTTGTCCTCTATAGCTGTGGCACCGAGGAGCTAGACACAGACACACGCACATAAATTCCAATTATCTTACCGGCAGGAAAGTAGGAAAGTGAATCAACCATCAATCAAACCCCATCCTGCACTGAGAAGATCTGACGACGTTGTTTAGCTACTGTAACAAGAAAAGAATCATCAGTTTCTGGAAGATGCATCCAATGAAACTTAGAGTTCCCTTTTTTTTTTTTAAATGCTATATTTATTTTAGTTTGCGGAAGAAACTCTGCATATTGTGCGTGTGAACAAATGGCTTAATGTTCCACGCAGAAGAAAATGAAAGTCAGACACGCATGGATGCACACTCTCAGACCAAGTCACTCACCATCATGTCTTGCTCTATCTGCTCATAAGTGGCTGCCAGTCGGTCCTCTCTGCAGCTGGCAGCCTTGGCAGCGCAGCGGTGCCTCTCTGACCACGCCTCCCACTCGTCCTCTGACAGGTCTCTGTAGGCCAGCGCCAGCGTCCGCAAACCATCTGCTGCATACTCCTAGAGCCAAACACATAAAAACAGACACGTCGCTACATATATAGGCACATTTTGACACGAGGGGAAATAAATAAGTCCCATAGGTTGATGGGATTCCTCTGTCGTTTTTTTAAGGCCAACATTGTCAGTGGGTTATACATTATCTGGTAAAGGAAAAAGTAGATGCTGAGTAAAGGCTTAGACATTCACAGCTGTTTTCAAGTTCGGAGGCACTAGATGGCAGTACAGCTCCATCCATCCAAGAGTTAATGTGCTTGTGTGTTTACTCACATTGAGGTGGTCCGAGGTAATATTCATCAGTTCCTGGTTACAGGGGTGGAGTCTCTCCAGCAGCATAGTGTCAGCTCCTTTACAGTACAGACGGATCCTGCCCTCTGGGTTACGCACTGAAAATGAAAAACAAAGTAGTGAAAACAAAATACTTAAAGAAATAACCAGACTCCTGCAGAGAGTGACATACAGCAGGCTGTCTGCGGCACTGATGTGTGAACGTGTGCCTCGTAGTCTTGCTGCTCTGTTGCTAGACCAATGTTGTGTAAAGGCAGAAATCACTGGTCATAAATCATCCTTCATGACCAGTGATTTCTGGGCAGATTTCCAGCAGCTTACAAGAATATCAATCACAGGAACACACAGTGAAATCTCACAGAGGTATAAAATGTAAACATGACTAACAGCCTGTCTCTTGTCAGTTTGTAGGAGTGTGGATTGTAATTTAAATACATAGTTTTGATTTAAACTTATCAAATGAGTCCACTGCAATGAAGCACTCTACAACCACAGAAAGCAGTTCTTGTTTTGTTATTGGCATCCAAAGTATAAAAGAAGAGAGTAAATAGTTTAAGATCCAGTATCGGTTTAAAGTGATTTTCACAGACTATAGTAAGTAAGGTTGCCTTATGACGAAAATGTAATGGTTTAACTACAGTTACATTTGAGATAATATTTTTAAAATGTAATTTCATCCGGATAACTTCTAATTATTTCATCAAGTTTTATTACCCCCTTTTTCTTTATTTAAAATAAACACACTCCAATAAATCTCCTCTTTTTCTTTTTTTTTTGTAAATTGCTAAATAAAAATGACGCACACCTATAACAGACATCCTCTTGCGTATGTTGTTGAAGTCCAGTATGGCGAGCAGAGTGTAGGTGACAGATCGTCCCATCTCTGTGGTGGTTATAGTCCCAGGTGTTCGGGAGCGAAACACAAAGCCGAAGTTTCGAGCTGCCGTCACTAGAGCGCCCTCATCTGGAGACTGAGCCTTATAGAGCAGCTCTCCTGGGTAGACAGATGAAACGATGATAAATAATGGGCCGATGGTGGCCCGATGGACAGATGGGCTGTTGGGGACAATGTTTGCTGCCACTCGACCTCCCAGATTCCCCTCAGCCCGGCCCTTGCTCACCCTCGCTCTTCTCCTCACTCATGACGGTGTGACAGAGGGAGAGCAGGCGGAAGAATTTGTGAGTGTGTGCGTCTCCCACTTTCACTGATTCCAGCAGGGTGTCGTCATAGAAACAGAAGCCCGGGTCCGCCAGAGGGTTGAGGGGAGTGAAGTCCAATCTCTGAAGATAAATGGAGAGCAAGGGACTCTGATAATACTAATAATGTGTGCGTGTGTGTGTGTGTGTGTGTGTGTGTGTGTGTGTGTGTGTGAGAAAGTAGAAAAAAAAAAAAGGTTCTACTTACCTTTGGCTGAGGTCCCAGTGGGTCTGTTCCTTCACCTGACAGTAACGCAAGCACGCACGCACACACGCACACACGCACACACACACACACACACACACACACACGTGTAAGACTTTTTGTATATGTGTGTGCATGGTGATTACACTCAGTGGCCACTTTATTAGGTACACCTGTACAATCTAATGCAGGAAAAAGGGCAAAATAATGTAGTCCAGTTCAACACCACTTTTAACTGTGGTCTCAACAATAAACATATTATATAATTAATATAAATGAAAAAAAACCCTAAACATATTAAACTTTATAAAGAAAGAACGTATGGCAAAATAGTTGTGTGTGTGTGTGTGTGTGTGTGTGTGTGTGTGTGTACCGTAAGTCTGTCCATTGATGGAGCACTTATTGAAGCTCATGATGTTCTGAGTGAGAGTTCCAGTCTTGTCACTGAAGATGTATTCAACCTAATGAAAGCAAATTAAATGGTAACACTAAATCTGAAATTACACAGACAAAGTAATTGTTCTTGTAAATCTAAAAGTAAGTTTCAAACATCAACGTATTCAGAAAAAAAATATATAGAACTTCAACTGAACCGAAATTCTCTACTTGTAATAAGAGGGACATTTTTTTTATTAAGTGGTTCCATCATTCAGTTGGAATTTTAATGAAAAATTAATAAAAATGCTTAAAAGAATTTAAGATTAATTAACTAAGCATCAGAAGCAAGAGAAACTACGATGAATGTAGGACGGAGGGGCAGAATAGACCATCAATGAGTAATGAAGCATGAGCATGAAATATCAATATCGCACACACAGACTGTGTTTGCTGTACCTGGCCCAGCTCCTCATTCAGAGTGGTCGTCCTGGCCTCGGCTGCCGTGTTACACTGTGAGCAGAACATCTGCTGGTCCCAGTTAATGAAGTAGCTGTGACCCAGCCTGATCACCTCCACACTTATACACAGACAGGACGTGGTTACAGTAACAGTAGAGTACAAGTCATTTACCGTAGTGCCAAATGATTTTCGCTAACGGGACACCTTAACAACAGAGAGAGAGGACAACACGATTCTCATCAGTTAGTAGTTCACGCTTGTCACACACCCACGCGCTAGTCAGGGAATAGTGAATGTAAAGGCTGCATGGACTACAGTAGTGGTGGGGAAATGGGGGAGCAGAGAAAGCAGTTTTCATCTGCAGCTCTCTTACCTGAGAGGAAATCTCTGCAGACAAACAAAGCCTAATGTCTAATCAAAGCAGGATGGTAATAAAGGCAGCGTAATACACATTAAATTAGCTCAAAACAACTTTATGCTAAGATAATAGCATTAACACTGCTGTTCATTTTTTTGTGTTTCACATTTGTCTTTCATCACTCCTCTATACACATATCTATATATACTCCTCTTTGTTTGCGCAGCATGTCTTTGACTTCTCCTCACCTGACATACAGAGAGATAGGCACCACAGTGTTGAGGATGATGACGTAGGACCAGAAGGATAGGAAGGCTGAGAACAGGAAGTTGTCCACAGGAGGGTCCCAGGGCAGATAGCTCTGAAACAAGGAGCCCACCTCTCTCTCCCACACTGCGTTACCCACAGCCAGGATCACGCCCATGCACACCAGGAAGCCGAAGATCTGACAGAAACACACAGATGGACATCACAGACGGAGTAAGCGAGAGTACAAATCACACATATTACATTTGGATCTCTGGTCAGTTGAGCCCAAATTCGGATAGACTAAAGGAGATATATGAATCTAGATTCAAGCCACTGTGCTCATGTCCTCAAATAGTGACTGTGTGAGCGATGAAAGTGAGAGGTTTGGGGTGTCCTACCCAGAGGACCAGAGTGTTCATCAGACGATCGATGCTCGTACGCTTAAACTTGGTGCGACCGCTGTTCTGCATTAGCTTGGTATCTGGGCCTGGGACAAAAACAGGGGAAAGTTAGACCTGCTGAACACATCACATACATACTTCATAAATACGCAAATATACACCGACCTGCGAAGATGACGAGGCCGTAGCAGGCCTCCGTGTTGCGGAGGACACATCCTCGTAGCAGCATGTTCTGATTGGACAGAGTGTATTTCTTGTCTCTCCAGTACAGAGTCCCACAAAAACGATCCAGCTTGTTGTTGGGGGGCTCACACACCACCTCACCTACACACACACACACGCACACACACATATTTGTCCACAAAATCCAATTACAGCATTAGGTTAGGTGTTGAAATAAGCATCCACATGACATCATGCAGACACACACCCAAAAGCCGAAACACACACCTTTTGTAAGATGATATGAGGCAAAGTGTTGGTTGATTTGCTGCAGTAATGCATTTTTCGCAGCAGGTGAGGAGTGTGTGTGGGCGCGCTGTGCTGCTGACACAAAAGTCTTTCGTTGTGTGGGACTAGTGGGCGGGTGATAGACTGTCGTTCAGAGCTGGCTGAGGAGGGTAGAAAAGGAAGTGTGTGCGTGGGGATTTTGTGTGTTTTGCTTTATTCATGTGCAAGAGTGTGAAGGTGGATAATGTTTGTGTTAAACACTGAAACCTGTTGACCTATATATAATCTAAAAGGAAGATGAACCAAACCGGAAATACATAGAAGAGGACGAGTTTTCTCAAAACTCACCGTCGAACGAAGCCAAGTTGTTCGGATCTCCAAGTTCAGATGTGACTGAGACCGACTGACGAACCTTCATATTGGACTCGCTGCAACATAACACAGCACACAGTGATTTAGATGAAGTGTCCTGTTGCTTCTTTGACTAAAATGTCCCCTCAAGGGTATAATAAACATTTTCTTTCTTTCTTTCTTGTGTGATGTGTAATTATATAATTTAATGAGAATTTCCCAAAAACACTTTACAGTGCTCTTTATTGACATAACAATAAAGTTTAGAATTTTAATCATTTTTAAATAAAAAAATGTCTTTCGTTCTTTTGTTCTTTCGTTCTTTCTGCAGATTGTGAGGTGCTGTGAGTCGATGGTAAGATGAGGTGTGTTTTCTGACCCGTCCAGCTCGGCTGTCTCGATGTAACAGAGTCCGTGAGGTTCGCTGCTGGACAACAAGAGCAGGTCAGCCTGAAAATAGATACAGAAGCTGAGCATCCACTGCACTAACAGCACAGGAACATAATTATTAAGGCCCACGTGACACAGTGGTAATAACTATGATAAGTATTTGCATCTGCAAACAAGTGCGTAATGAACAACCGTATGTAGCGTAGCGTCCCCTAATAGGACACATACTGTATGGAAACCCATTTAGCATTATAGCATTCGGACGCACATCACACACTTACTGCCACAAACTGGTTGTTTTCCAGTTTAATGATATCACCCACTCGGACGTTCATCCACTTTTCATTCTGTAGCCTGGAAGAGCGAAACAGAGAAATTCAGGAAACCCTATAAAAAAAAAAGCTGATAAAACTTGAATAATTAAATCTTATAATCAGCAGACTTGGTTTAAGTTACAACATCTCTTGTTTCTAAACTCACGAGCCACGGATGAGGACCTGAGACTGACGGTTGTTCACTTGGTTGTCGCTCTTGTGACGAAACTGCAGGAGACAAAGGTCAATTTGAGCTTTTCAGGAGCGGACTCGAGCTCATCGTATTAAAGAGGCCACTTGTTAGTGTCTGCTTGAAATAATCAGGAGTCCCTGTACTTTACTTCGCTTGAATGTTATCCTGCCATGAAGAAAATGTCTATGAGTATGTGATGCGTAAAAAACATGCTCACGTAGTCGTCTGTGGCATCCTTTACTGCGGTGATGCTCAGCACCAGAGCTAAAGGCACGATGGTAGTGAACCAGGAGAGGGAGGAGATCTGAGGTATTAACTAGACAGAGACAGAGAAGGTTGATTTGCAGATTAGTTTGAAAAGAGACACAAACAGAGAGTGTTATTCAGAGAAAGCTACATCCTCCCCTAGCCACACAGCAGTGCACCTTGTAATAACTATTTATTATCACATATTCATTTCTTTGAATTTCCATGTCTCAAGCCAACTATCACTTTCTGACACATCTTTGTCCTTTAGCTATGTAAACCAGTAACTCCTCAGCCTTTGACGCTTCAGCGTGCACTCTCTCTCTTTCTCTCTCCCTGTGCCATGCTAACATCCCTCTTTTCCATCCCTCCTTCAGCTCTTCTCCTCACCTGCAGTATGAGTAGGAAAAGGAAGTAGGTATTGGCTACTTCCTGGAACTGCTCAAACAAGTTGACGGGCAGAAAGGTGACGATGTTGTACTTGGATGTCATAATGCAGTTACTCTGGATGAGGGAGACGGAAAACAAATGTAAAATGATATATAGACTCTTGCAAAAATGTCAGTTGAATGACTTCAAAGATTAAAATTCCTTCCTGACTAATAATGTTCTCTCATCTTTTGACCATATTTTGGAACATGGACAGGATGAAACTTTCTTACCGCGTACTGAAACTTTTCGTTGTACTCTCTGTCATTGCCTCTGACCCTTCTCTCCTCCTCTGCAGAGACACAAGACACAAAATAAGTCATGAAGGATGATAGCACCACAAAGATATACAGAAAGCACCTACACCGCTGCATCTGTGTGTCAAAGTGATAGGTCAAAGTGCATAAAAGGACCAATTGCAATTCTTAAAGAATGCCAATATCGGTAAAATCCTCCGGAGAGCTGGACAGAGAAACAGACAGTCCAAGATGTGTGCGTTTATTTATAAATCAATGACGCTGGAGTAGTCTGCTGAAGGTCACTTGAGTATTGGGTCAGACACAATAATCAGACCAATTACATCTGATCTTTAATTATTTGCTGCCTCTGTCTCTTACTGGCTGAATGTGCAATCTGGGCCAGATATACACGTCATCACGGATGTGTACAATGCAGATGAAGCATTACATCCATTATGATTTAAATCTGTAGAGAATAGAAGTAAAACAGGGAAATGTCTTCTTCTCCCCTCCTGACCCTGCTCTTTGTCCTACTGCTGTTTTTAGGTTTCTCTTTATGCTGAAGCAAGGTAGTTTGGGAGTTCCCCTCCTCCTCCGTCAGGCCTGTCTCCTCTAATATTGATGAGACTGCTTTTTAAATGAAACGACTGGCCTGTTCTGCACAGGGCTGTACAGTTCGCACACACGCACACACACACGCCCATATATACAATTCAGGGCCAAACGCATATGTTTAGCACAGAAGTACTGTAGCTCAGAAACCAGAAAGCCTTTAACACACTTTTGACTGAGAGGAAATGAGGCGGAACAGGAAGGGACATCACACAACACAACACAGGCATTATAATTACATGCACACACATAAACAAAGCACCTGTGGTTTCCTGTGTTTCTGCACAGTGAAGCCCTGTCTTATCTTTGTCTCTGCCGTACCAAACGAACACAGGCCACTTAAAGAGCAGCTCCCCTCAGGCAGGTTATCATACAGATTTGGCAGATGACCTCCAGTCGACTATAGATTATAGATGGGTTTTTGTCACGATGATTTTAGTGAAGTTAGAAAATCCCTTTGTTTTAAGGATTGTTTAAGTTGCTATCATGTGCTAATACCTGAGGAGAGTTACAACAAGTGTAAAAGAACGAGAACACAACATCTTCAATCACATTGTTATTTTATGTTGCGATATTGATAGTGAAATTTATATATAGTATATATCGATATGGATATATATTATGTTGATATATATTGTATATAGTACATTTTCTGTTGAGAAAATGTTTATTGATAAAATAACCATGCAGGAATGTGACCAATATGACCATAAAGCAGTTCATTGATTGACAATATTACCCACAAATACACCCCAAAAAGGTTAAAGGGATGGCTTGGACAAAAATCTAATTCACTAATCTCAACGTATATACCACATTGTAACAAAATAAACAATAATCCTCTTTTAGAAAGAAGTTAAAATATTGTTGTTTCATAGGTCAAATCTGAAAAATAAGTATAGATAATAGAGAAAGTGTTTTAGGGTATGACTCCTAACTACTGTGTATGTAATGTTAATTTGAGTGCAGGCATGTTACAGCTGTTAGACTTTGAGAGGATATAAAATTGCACCGTATATGAATGCAGCTCTGGGCTGATGGTATTTGATATGCCCTCTCTTCTAAACGTTGGTTAGTATAACAATATCACATTTGTCTGATCGTGGAGGTGCACATCCTCCAACATCTATACTGTTGAAACTCTTCCAGTCCAATCCCTCCTCTTTTCCCTCTGGCACCTCTCCCATCTATACCTGAAGGTCGTTATGTTGCTTTTTGTGGGAAGTGTTCACCAGAGAGATTCTGTCTGACAGGCAGTGCACAAGCTGCATTAGCCCCCCATGAAGAGGGCCAGATGCCAGGCAAGCAAAGAGACAGTGAGGCCGATGTCAGGACCAGGCGGTGTCTGTCCCAGCTGTGCAAGCTGGCCAACCCGATCTGAATGCATGAGCATCTTTAGCAAACTGTCCATTAAGTGTTTAATGTCTCTGGCAGCTTCAAGGGCATTAGAAGCCCTGACGCAGACTAGATGCTACACAGCAAGTCTGTATAAATCTATAAAGCTCCATTACTGAGAAACTTTCAGTTGCAGGCTTACTCTGCTGCGAGCATAAGGTTTCAATAAACAACTGAGATGTAAAAGAGCACATAAATATTGATTCAAAATAAAATACTCAAAATCATACTATCTTATACAGAATTACTTACTAAACCCTAATCCAAAAGCAGTCATTTTCAGTCATCGCTGTCTCTTTAACACTCTTCCCCCCCTTGGCTGGACATGTGAGGGCATGAGCCACAGCTCCGAATCTCCTTGTGTCTCCACCAGCAACACACACTCTCACAACACGGTGAACGCAGACTGAAGTCATGCCAACAATGACCAGAGAGCACAGTCAATCTGAGCTGTTGGGAAATGCTATTGTCATTGCCAGGACTAAAAGTCAGGATGAGACTCTGTGCAGAAGTGATCCTCACTCACTGTGGCTGATTTAATTAGATGAAGATGGGACGGTAGGATCGTCTGCAGTCATGCGCGTGCACACACACACACACACGCACACACACGGTGATCTAATTTGTTGGAAAACAATGCGGGTGACACAGTGGGCTGGAGGTCAAATGAAGGTGCACATTCAGTGTGATTTGTGATAGTTAAGCTAAAGAATAAGGATACAGACGAGGGCGTGCAGTGACAGCGGAGGCTGGCGCCTGGAAGATTGATCAGTGTCTCAGGCAACAGAGACAACAAGGACATCATCCTACTTATTTATGCAAAATTCTGATTCCGATAAACTCAAGTTTTGTTTACATATGCACAGATAATCAGCACTAAACATCAGGCAAAACAGCTCAAATTAAAGAATGACTTTGAGACGCATTAAACAGGTTCTCTCTTAATATTGGGGCAAAGGACTGAAAACAGAAGAAAAACAAGAGGTGCCACCGATCAAAATACTGGTCGGCACTGAAGAATGACAATAAGGCTATTGTTATCCCACTGTCATTTAATCTACTGTATAGCTGTCTAATAAAGAGAATGGAAAAGCTCAGTGATTACAGGAACAGCAACACAAAGTGGAATAGTATATTAGGTCTGTTATGCAGACATGTAATATGATGAGGTGCAGCCTACAGTGTACACACACATACACAAACACACACACACACAAACACATAGTTAAGTATAAAACGGCGTGATCGAAATGAAGAAGCAGGAATGAAACTTGGACTCAGTTGAGATGAGAATGAAAAATGCTGTTTATTTGAAGAACTGAGATGTGCAATCAACAACCTCCTGATGATGATGGTGATGATGATGATGATGGCGACGACAGTGAAGACTGATGGACAACAACAAGCTCAATTAACCCGCAGTCTTAATTGTCACCCAAACTCATACCTGTCCTCTTCTTTTTCGATGTGGCTCCATTTAGTCCTTTTTGTTTGTTTCTTTTCAGGGGAAGAACGAGTGGAAACCATTTCTCGGGGATGTCTTTTGGTACTGTCATCTTGGCTTTTCTAACAGTCACCGTCTAAATTCTTGTGGGATGTGCGCTGTCTCGATGACCGCCGCATCTCCGCAAGGACGCGGGGATGAAGATCCGATCCCAACTTCAGTCAAGTTGGATTAACCGCGCGCCGCACCGTCCCATCCCTGCTTCTCTGTCGCTCCCTCTCTCGCCTCCCCAAACAGAAACACACGCGCGCACACACACTTGGTCCATCATTTGCTCTGTTTCTCTCCCTCCTGCCGCAGAAACACTGAGGTCATTTTTTAGAATAAGGTCAGTCTGCAACGTCACAGTTAATTTGTCACTCGGCACGATTTTTACATAGTACGACTATTAAACGTGTAGCTTGTAGACTTGTGTATACATATCCTAAAGGTTGTTAAGATGTTGTCTCGATGACGCACACACGCAAATCGGAAGTGTTTTTATTAATCATGCACCACAGCTGCCTCACGACGTACCCATGTGCAAAGTCTGCACCGTCAGCTTTGCGCCTCATCCACAACACAGACACTGTCCGCTGTAGGCATTACGTAACCACTCTGGGTCACCATGGCAACCGCCTCTGCAGGGATGGAGGAAGCGAGGAAACCGGGCGCCATTTTGGATCTAAAAAGCACGGGCCGATTGGAGTAAGGCTGTGGCGTTTAGAGCCAAAGTGGCTCGTGCAGCAGTCCAGTTTCCTGCACGTATCAAAGGGAGAAGGTGCACTGCAGTGGGCGGGGTCAGGCAGGTGCCGGTGCACGTGCTTGGTGGTGAGCCTCGTGCCAATACATTAAAGATAGACGCTTTCACACACTCTTCTCATATGCATTCCCTGGCACATATATGGATATATATTTAACACACACGAAATATGAGAAGACAAAACTAACAAAAGGTAGGCTACTGAAGGCGCTAGTTTGCATTTCCACCACTACTGGTGCACATAACATGTGAGTTGTAATTGGGTTCATTATAGTCACTATATATAGCCCAGTTAGTGTGTTTATTTAGACATAACAGAAAAGATGTATGAGAGTGGCTGTGTTATCATGAATAGAATTCTTCAACAGAATTGGATCCACAGGGGCAAAAACAACATCCAACAAAAATCAATGCCATTGCACACTGCAACTACAAGCTTCAACATGCAAATAATGATGACAGCTTAGCCTATAAAAGACCAACTTTACAATGAAATCTCACATTTATTTACATGTGAAAATGCAACTTAACGTCCTGCATTGCATCCTTGATGCTATGATCTCTGAGGCTCTGCCCTGCAACTCTTCGTGGGTAAAAAGGACTGTCTGCTGTGGTCCCCTTTACACTTACAATAATATGCATTTTGTATCCAGACTGAATGTGGATATTACAAGTTAGATTACATTTAAAACTGGAATTATCATGCTGTATGTATATTGTCCTCACTGAGATCTGATTTGGCTTTTTTTGCGTGAAGTTCGCACTCCAAAAACATATACGTATTTCCCTGGTGTTTACATATGTGGTGTCTTTTTCTTTTTAAAGCTGAAGGAAAAGTAATTACAGCAGTATCTGCAGGAAATAATGCGGCTCTATTCAGACTTTTCAGCCTTCATCAGTGCTGATGCTGTTTGTCCGGACATCTACCTACATGTACAGTATATATATATATATATATATACACTGTATATTAGCAAACATGAATAAAAAAACATTTATACAAATAAATAATGATTATTAGAGTAAGACATTTACTATGATTGTGCTCTTAATGCATCCTTGAACACCTCCAGACTTGGTTTTTGTAAATCAGATTACAATCCATCCTCCATACATCCTGTGTGCATTTAAACTGTGTGCATAATGTTAATGTGTTTAAGTGCTGCCTGACTACAATCCATCCACTAAGAGCACTTATTAACACCAGCTAAAAGTCAAGACTCCAAAGGGGCCTAGTGTGTTGAGTGTCAGGTACTGACCTGGAGGAGGTCTCTTTCTGAACATCTCCACTCAGCCGGCGTCCTTCTGCTATGGCCCATGGGATTGTCTGCAGAGGGGGAAAAAAGGGAAGTAAAGAACGCAGAAGAGAAGTAGCTTAAATTGTGGAGAGAGGCCCTGAGGAATGAGGAAGGTTGAAGTGGTTATAGAAACATATAAGCATACGGTATATGTTCTATTGAAACAAAGTGTGACAGAGACAGTTCTCACTAAAAACCAAACAGTGAGCATATCTATAGTCAAGTGGTGCACTCTGTTTATTGTAGGTCGTTTAATGGTCTTTTCTTTCTGTTTCAATGTGTGAAGAAAATGTGTTTTCCGTGTCTCACAGAAGAGAGAACGTGTAAAACACACACACCCACACTCTCACACACACACACACACACACACACACACACACACACACACACACCAGACCATCTCTGGTCTGTTAGAGCCATAATGAGGAAATGACATTCAGCAGAGAGCTGCATCTGTCTCTGTGGCACACACTGTCTGGGGACTGGTGGCTCGGGCCAGATCCACTGTCAGTCTCCTTCTACAGTGGATGAGAAAGAGTAATGGAGCGGCATTTTCCCCAGCACTCTCCTCTTCTCACTTTCCCTTCTACGCATTTATGCTGACCTGTTAATATTACACACCTCACTGCTTTCACTCGCTGTGTTTTATCCCGGCTAAGTAACGGCAGAAAGATGAGAGATGAGGTTGCAGAGGCAACGCGTTAGACATCCCGGTCTCGGATTTGTAGTGCACACTAGAAGGTACAAACAGTATGGCAGACAGGGGCACGAGCCTCCAATCAATACTTCAGAGAAAGAGCGGCTCTACCTCTCTCCATGTAAGTTGGGCCGATCAGCTTTCAGCTACAGTTTCCAGCATAGTCTCTCGCCTCCCGTCATACACTCTTCTCTTTTATCTTTTATGTATGATACCTCTTTATGAATCTGATAGAGAGTGTGGAATGAGAGTTGTCGGCCACGTTCTCTCCGCCTCTCTCCAGTCTTTCAGTTGTCACGTCCCTCACTCTCTCACTCTCCATCTGTGGCTGCCGTCTTGTATAACCCTATAAACCTGCATCTTATGAAATAAAGCTGGGAGCGAGAAACACCGGAGACAAGCTGAATATCTGAGCACCTTTCTTGGCCTCTGGGCGGAATTATTTTCATGTCTCTCACTGGAGTCTGTCTGAAGTTTCAGAGGATTTGGAGCAGCCAAGATCCTTCATGAAATGTGTGAACTGCAACACCAAAATGCAGTACTTTTAATCATAAACATCACACAAAAACAAGCATACATGTACTGTATATACTTTTCCTGTAGCTAGTTGTTACAGTAGGTCATTGTGCAAAGTCCAGGCCCTGAAGGCAGGTTGTACACTTCTTGAACACATTTCTAAATAGATAGGCTATATAACCCTCTGGGTGGGATGTACCCGCTGAAGAACAATGGCCATAAAGCAGTCTTTCATTTCATTTCATTTTGTTTTGTTCATCTTGGTGTATGCTTTACAGCACATTCTCTGTCTTTACATAATAATAGAGTTTGTCGACAGTAACCTCAGGGTATTCTCCACGTTTGTTTATCTCCTCTTCTACTGTATTAAAAAACAATAATTTTTCAATGATATCTCAACGACATCCTATTAACATGAAGCAAAGATTAGACAGCTAACAAAAGTCTAGAATAACTCTTTACAAAGTGAAACCATGATGCACTTGTCCTGCTCTGAGGGCAGGTTGTTATTTCTTGAGGAGTAATTCCATTACAGTTTTTTTTTTTTTTTATCTCTTCCGCTACACTACCACAAAAGATACTAATGTCGGGGATTTTTTTTGCGGTATCCGCAGGACATTTTTTTAAAACGTACACGTTTACTGTAAGTCGCTATAGCTACTTTCATAAGGAAACAGAGAACTACAAAAGACTAGAATAACTCACAAAGTTACGTCATCATGTGACTGGCCTTCTCAAAAGGCAGGTTGCATATTTCTGTATGCCTTTCTTTAAATTAGCTGTGTTGAGAGTGGTTGTTGTTTTCTTCTGGTGAATCAATGTGGTATCTGCATGAACAACAAGATTCATTAATCATGTTCAGGATTTAGAGTTAACAGATGATTAAGTGAATTATTAATTTCTCTGGACAATGTTGTTTAACATTTTTTATGCATACTTCATTTTCATCTCAACTACACACAAGTTTTGTGACGCCAAATCGGGCCAGGGCTGTAAAGTTGGGGGTGTAAAGTGGGGGGCTAACGGCCCCTAGGACCCCCTTGCTCGGAACATGGCCATTTTCAAACTCAATCTTCATTTCATCATCTTCTTAACTACACACCTGTAAAGTTTTGTTACTTGCACGGTTTTTACCCTATCGCTGTGACAAAATCTGTCCACAGACAGAAATCTAAACACCTGACAAATTACTCAGAACCTCTTCGGTGCTAGTTTCCACTACAGTTGGTGACTCCAGGACCAGCTTTAGTTGACACACACAGACTCACAAGCTGAAAACAAAGCTTGAACTAGCCTACAAGATTTTAGGTCAAATACTTTCATAAGGAAGCACAGAACAACACACTGAAACAACACAACACTAGAATAACTCTTAGAAAGTTAAAACATCATGTACTTGGCAGGTTGGACAATTCTTAAGAAGAAATGTAATTATACACCATGATGTCCACATGCTCCTTTAGACACCCATTAGAGGAAATGCAGTAATGCGTGGGGTCGGTACACAGTGACTAACTTTTACTTTGACTTTGGGAAGACGTTGTGACTAATGTCAGGCTACAGGGAGGTTTCAAATCCCCTGAAACTAAGAAACCTACTGTATGAACTGAGCAGTTTCAATGTAAATCACATTGCCTGGCGCAGTAATAAGAGCTGAACACTTCACAATGTAAACCGAGACACACGTCAATATTTTTTTCAGCTGGGAAAGTCAGGCTGTACAGCAAACCGGCTGGCCATACATGATGGAGGCGGCTAACCACCGCGACAACAGTTCAGGAAACACAAACCTACCTTTTCAAGTTGGCATTATAAATAGGTTTCTGGTGGAGACATCCTCGCTGCTGCATTCTTCGAGGTCATGGTGAAGTTTTGGGCTTGATGTTGGCCCCGTGATGAGATAATGTCACTGAGGTGGGAGCTTGAAGCAGGGACCCGGGATGCGCACCGTGTCGAGGTGAGGGAGGGTTTGGCTTCTGCCAGGGGAGAGGGGAGAGGAGAAAGCAGGGGGGAGGTGGGGCTGAGCCTCCTTCACCTTCTCCATATGAACCTTCTGCATCTGACGTATTCCTCTCCCTCAGTGGAGGTGTGTATTTTTTTTTATATGTGTGCATTTTTACATTATATAAGTAGTATTTATAGTATAGTACTGTTTTTTTTTTTGTATTTTTTTTTATTCTGTTTTATTTTATAAACCTATGATGGCTTGTTTCGGGTTTTCACACTTTTACTTTTTTTTTTTATCTGCACATTGAAATATTCGCTGCTTTAACACCTTGAACACACACTTTGCCTTTTGATACTAGCCATGTGCTTTTATCTCTTTTTGTGTCACACCGCCCTCTACTGCTCGATCAGCATTAACTGCTCCAGCATCAGTTCACTGCTCAAGGTCGCAACATCTGCATGATGCACAACATAATGCATAATGCATTCCTATAGGAGCATACACTGCGTCTGTAGATTCAACAACACAAAGGTAAAAACATGTTATTATAATATTTATATTATAAATGATTTCATGTCAAAGGTAATCTGTTTTTTTTTTAAACATGTAGCCCAGAGACCCCTTGGATCTCTATCAAAATGACTGTTGGAAGGAGGCGAGATGGAGAGATTATATAAACTAAAGTGGTTTATAGAATTTAATTTGAGCCAATCCTATCTTTCCTAATAAGGGTTTTAATAGATGTTTTGCATGGTTTAAGAGCTTTAATGGGATAACAGAAGAAAAAGACAAAATGCACAAGATGGGTTTGAATCCACAACCTTCAGACTGTGAAACAGCTTCTCTACCAGCTGAGCTCTGCAGAATGTGACTCTCACTCAGAGGAAGAAGATTTTGTCAATTCGTGTTATCCGTTTCAGATTGTGTGAATCCGTTTCAATATGAACATGTTTCAGTTTGAAAATGTTTCAGTGTGTACACTTAGTTTCTCTGCAGGTTGAAGAAGAGCTTCATTCTGGTCTTCTTCATCTCTCTGGTTCACTGTGTTTCACCACCAGAGATGGTCCACTGGGGAAGGACACCGACCGCCAGCGTTGCACAAAAACAACAACCAAAATATTCAAACAAAAGTTCACCAAAGCCGCTCGTCAAGATATCGCGGCAATTTCAACTTGCGAATTTCCAAATTTACAATCTCATCCATCAAGGAGGAAACAGAACAAGTGGTGGTCAAGCTGGTGAGCTAGCTTGATGGACCATTTTTATTTTAATGCTGGTGTTATCACTTCAAATGTATGTTTTATTATGCAGGTGATTGATCATGAGACCTTCACCTGCACATCACATATTATACAGTAACCCTGCTTTATTAAAATATTTATTAAAATGTAACATTTTTACAGCCTTTATTAAAAATGGATTTAAGTATTTTTAAAGTATAAAACCCCTTAAAATGTACAGAATAACATTTTGGAACACACAAGTATTAATAAATAAATAAGAAATAATAGAAATGAATACAGAAATAAATAAAAGCTGAGTGATATAGTCAATAAGTGGGACCTTGATTTTGAATAGTTAAATATGCAGTATCATGTACACCTAGTTTACACAAAATGTATCATAATAATACTAACCCAGGAATTGTAATTAAGAGTGACATGGATGTATTTATTCCAGAGAAAAGTTTTATTGAATCATCTTAACATATGTTCAATATTCATTATGGCATTTAATAAAAAGTTAATACAACTCAGTAATATATTCCAAGAAAAAAAATCAATATTATAACATAGAATTCAATGTAAACAGCATTATTACACAATTAATATCTCTCTCAGCTGCCTCCGTGTCTACTGGCTGTGCTTAAGAAGCTCACTATGGATCATACTGTATATAAATAAGATATTCCTGTTTTATGATATTCCAGCAGAAGAGGTATGTGCATCTTAACAGTAGCTAAACTCGCTTTCTTAAACTTAATTCACAGCTAGATTACTGTCTTTAACTGTCTGTCAATGACATATGTTCATTACTGTAACACTTAGAGATGTACAGCCTTTAGCTCTACTTCATTGTCCCACGTTGTGCTGGGCTGCTTGATTTTGTCACTGACGGTAGAGAGAGTGGAGAGGCTCTCAGGAGGGTCTGGGTCAGGCAGGTGCCAGTGGATGAAGATCAAATACATGAATGTCCCTATAACTCCTCCGATAGGTGGGGCCACCAGGGGCACCCAGAACCAGTAGTTGTAACACCTGGAGAGCAGACAGAAAGGAGTTCAGATGGGAGGTTGTTTATTTAAAGTGGCATTAATCAATGTTTTTTAAATGGTGTAAAAGGGATTGCTCATAGTAACAAACTCACAGAGACTTATTACCCAACTCTGCAGCATCTTTTTTTTTGTCTTTTTTAGCTCAATGTTTTGGTTATTAATTCAGTGTCACAGCATTTCCAGAGGCAGAAGCAGCTATTTTTAGCAAACAAGCTCAGCCTACCTGCCCTACCCTACCTGACTGTTAAAGAAAGTCAAATATTAGCAAGCAGCTATCTTTTTGCAGTTGGTTGCAGTTGGCTAAAAGACCAGTAAATATTGGACACACACCAGTGAGGTGGCCAGGATCACGTCAATGGGTTTTAATGTTGCTCTCTGTCCGCTGTATGTGTAAGTTTGCAATTATTTTCTAATACATCACAAACAAACAAACCAGCATGTTCGGGGGTTTTCTGCCCCCTAGTGGGCTAGAATCAATGAATGCAGCTTTAAATAAATCAGATCAAGCACAACTATTATTTAACAGCTGAGGGGCCACATAAAAACCTTAGTATCAGATGATATAGAGCTACAGGTTGCGTTGTGGAACAAACACCAGCTCACAATCTGATGTTCTTTTTACAAGCTGACACTTCATATTCCTCTGATCCTGCAAAAAACACCTAACAACGATAACGATGAGATTATTCTGAAAAACACTATGTCAAAGGCCTCTTAGACTGTCCTCTTCAAATGTCACTAAAGCATGTTTGATGAACTGTGTAGCTTCATGAGTAAGGCTATAAACTGATTGATAAGAAATAGGAATTCCTGAGTTATCAGCTTGGAAAGTTGTATGTGTGCGCTGTAAATGTAAAAAGAGATAGATATAGTAGTAGGATACTTACGTAAAGACTTCAGTGCCCCAGCCTGCAGTCAGTGTAAAAAGGCGGGGCCCCAGATCCCGAGCAGGATTTATCGCAGCCCCACAGTTGGCTGACATTGACATGGAGATCCCCAGGACGATCACTGCCACTATAGGGGGAATCAGCTCCGAGGGAGCTGGGGTGTTCCTCTTTTCACCCAAACACAGGATGCACAACATCAGCATGCCAGTGCCCACTACCTAATGAAATGTGTAAATAAATGCAGAGTTCAATAAAGGAACAGCTGTTAAAACATTGATTAAGGTTTACACAAATCCTCCCACTGACCTGGTCAAGGAAACTTCTGCCCAAAGTCATGTACTCTGAGGGATATGTGGCAAATATAGATGCCGTCTCATTTGGGCCATAGACAGTCAAAACTCCTCCACTAAACGCCATTATAGCATCTGAGACAGATTCAAAAAGCATACAAAACGTCAGCATTTGTTGTATTTCTCTACTCATCCATTCAGGTCTTTTCTTTAATTCATCACTCCATCTGCATGTCAATGATAAAGGGTTTGAAGTGCCAGAAAGACGAACCATAGTAGACCAGGTAGACGAGCCCTGATGCCAGATAAGCCCCCAGCAGCTGGGAGAGGCAGTAGGGCACCAGCCTTCCCCAGGGCACCTGGCCCAACACACAGAAACTCAGAGTCACTGCCGGGTTCAGGTGAGCACCTACAGAGGAAGGTAGATGTAGGGAGCGGAATACAGAAGTGAATTACTAGAGAAAGATTGGAAGGTAATTAAATCTTAGATTATTTGTAGCCATATAGTGTGTCAACTGGTAGATATCAGTCAGAGTGAAGACCTTGAAAAGCCTGGCGAGGCCTAAATCTAGAGCACTCAGATTAGTGAATTACATTACAGGTCATTTGGCAGATGCTCTTATCCAGAGCGACTTCCAGTGAACTAACTACAGGGACTGGAGCAACTTGGAGCCAAGTGCCTTCCTCAAGGGCACAATGGAGGCAGCCTGGCACCGAGCTCACAAACCTCCGGTGCTCTATTTGAAAGCCTGACCACGAGACCACTAGACCACTAGACCACTAGACTACCAACACCCATGAATCACTGCAGTAATGGAAAAGTATTTTTGTCTATTTTTTGTTTATATTTTGAATGACTCTTTACATCCCGAGAGCAATCAATAAATCAAATGCTATTGACAAAAAAATAAATAAATCCTGTATCTGTTGCTGTTGCAGGACTGCAATAAGTCTGTCCATGCATTTCATTGGACGGCCAACCTCACCTTCACCTGCACGCGCACTCATTTTGCGTCATCGAAATCCTCCAAAGGCTGCTAGATTGACAGCTGTGAGTACTAACAATAGCCGTGCTCGTTGTTTAAGTTCATTATGATGATTTTGGGGGAGTGGTTTTGGAGGGAGGCTTAAAGAGATGGGCTGTCAGTTTTGCCAACTTGGCGACTTTCTCGCTAGATTTAGCGACTTTTGGAGCTAGTGCTGCTAGCTACTTTCATTGGGAAAGAGTTGGCAATATTGGGCTGGGTTTTACAGTTGGATCAATTTCAATCTCTAGCTTACTCTTGCTGGCTTCCTCAAAGTTACCTACCTGAGCTTTAAATCCGAGCGTGATTCAGAAAACTAAATACTGCTGCTCTATTTTACTGTATGTTCATCGTTCAAAGAGTATATTAAGTTAAAAGATCACATCATGGGAAAAAGTAAGTGTCCATTTCATTTACCTGTGATGCCCTTGGTGAGGTACATAGCTGACATCACGCCCACAGAGAAGGCCATGTTGACTGACAGGAACTGACCTTTAGTGTCTCTGCTTGTCTTTACCTGCGCTGCAGCAGAGCAGCCGAAGAGCTTCACAGAAGATAAAGAGAAAAACCCCAAAAAAGGCATGAAAAGTCAGGAGAAATATTTTACACTTCCGGGGAACAAGAAATAATCCTTCAATGTGCAGGCAAACATACACGTCCAGATTGTGTAGTGCCTTATTGCTCGTTTAGTGATCGTGTAATTATTTATAGGTCAAACAACTTGATCAGTTATCACATAAATATTTGACCTCGTTAAAATGTGATTACTGATATTGTCTGAAGAACTTAGACTTTGTAATGAAGCTGTCCTCTTCTTATCTAAACGGTCATACAACAAAGAAATCTGACTCTGAACCCCACAGGTGAGTGGAAGTAAACACACCTGATAAAAAACACACCTACTAATCTCTAATTGACATGGTTGTATTATGTATTTATTACATTCAGTAAGTTATGGTGTCATTCCAATTCATGTAGATACCAAGGCAATTATGTTATTATGAGTTATGATGCATGTCAAATTACCATTGGTCATTAAAATTAAATTAATATAATAAATTAAATGTATTTCTTTAAATTGCAATGCAAATGAAAGGGAGGCTCTTTTTGTCTCTGTCTCTCTTTTTGTGCATTATATGCTTTTTAAAAAAAAATGTTATAAAGGATTTAAAGAAACTCCAAATGCTCTGAAACAGAGTGGACCTAAAATTAGACAATTAGTAAAAAAGTAAAAAATTGAATTCCAAAAGCCAACTCAAAAACTTGAGTGTAACTTACCAACAAGATAAAAGTTCCCAAGAACTCAGCCATGCACTCTCGCACCAGGACATTCCTCACTCTCACTACCCGTCGGTTCAACATTGCTGGATTTAAATCCTTCTTCTCATCTCACACTGACCTCTGTCTCTGTTGTGAGGCAGACCAGCTGTTGGACTTGAAAAAAAAAAAGGTTTTCTGTCCACCTGAGCATCTGAAGACCTGCACTCAGTATCCCACTTCTTCCACTCCTCTTCCTTCTCTTTCTCCACAGCTGGTCAAACACTGTTAATCATTTATTGGGCAGTCACACTTCAGGATTGGCTGGAGCATAGAGTGTAATGCCTCAGCTGTTAGAGGTTGCTTATATGAACAGAGGCCATAAACAGTGGGATTAAGTGTTGACAGCCATGACAGAGGCCAATAAGCCGCAGAATATATATACGGCAGACCACTTTCAATAAACCAGTTACAGATGTTAATGACAAATAAGCATCTGTGCTTAATCATCCCTATATTTCTTTATAAAGTCATCAACCTTCCAGTCCATGTGCAAGGCAGCCACGGGTAACACTAACATACTGACAATAAATAAGAATACACCACATGTATTACCACTCACCCCTCCAGCACAACCAGAGATGTACATTATGACTCCCCTCATCACAATACATACAGTGTGCATACAGTTGTTTGTATTCTCTTTGCTCTTTATTAAAGAATCGGTACATCTCCATTAAAAAAATGTTTTTTGTGTAAACCAGAAGAAAGTCAAAAAGGGAAGCCTAATACGGCCCGGCTTTAACCTTTAGGTTTTGGGAAAGGATGTTGAAAATTAAAATGTGGTAAATAATCTCTGTGTAATTTAAGGCCAATAAAAAACATAAACAAATATGCAGGACGTCAATATAACTCCTCTTAATTGAACTCTGTACTCCTAATGGATTATGTAAACCAAATAATTGCTGCGTAGGAGTAAAGAAACGGGTTATTGCTGATAATTTTCAGAGAAGCACATGACTGTGGCAGGAAACAAGGTGTCGAAATCAGATAAGATAAAGACCGTTTCAAACTAATCAGTCCTACATCCCTACCGGTGAGTATGCTTTGATTTATGTCATTTTTATTGCTATTTCATCTGAAAACAGACTAGTGTGCTATATTTTTAGTTTGCGGATTTAAGTACAGGTGAAGTGATGACTTTCTCTCCGCAACATAAACCTTGATATGTTGACAGCTGGTGGCGTAATCTTATCACAGACACCTTTAACCCACTGCACTTCACTGATAGCACGATAATATCATATCACATTTTCTCCATCTGCGGGACATAAGAATAAAAAGCATCACTTTAAATTAGGATTTATTAAAAAGCAATATAAACTCTAAATGCCGTCAGCTTCTATTCACAGCATATTACAACATGTGTTTTCATTTTACAGTCACAACATTTCTAGCTTTAGGGGGACCAAAGTATCTGTTACAAAGGTTGGTTGGCTTGATAAATGTCTGAGCCATCAGTGCACTTTAATTATGGTGGGTACAGAAATATCCCAGGCCTTGAGGTAGATGTAATCCTGTAGATAAAGTGAGAAAGATACACACTTTCCGCCTGGTCTCCAAGATTAGATTTCCTTTAGGGATTTGTTATAATGAGCACAAACTGTTGAATTGTTTTAATGGTATTAAGCCCAGATAGCTCACTTAATCCATGTCAAATTCTTAGCCACTAGTGGATGGCTTTCAGTTCTTGTCCGTCATCAGTCACTGAGCTTAATTGTGCTCAAAGTACCTCAATAATCCTCATGTTTCCAGATGTTTAAGAGCGCGACGAAGCACCACGTCCACAGGCCCGGGGGGCAGTCTTCTAATCAACGTCCAGGCTTCTAGGCGTCTCATCCCCACCACGCTCATACCCTCTATCTCTTCAACCTCATCACCAGGATACATCTTGTCAACAGGACCTCCTGAAGGGGAAAGAGTGGCTTTAATAAACATGTCTGTATACAAAGAAAGGGTCATAGTGAAAAGGTAATGCAGCATGTGTATGGTATCTAAATATAGAAAACTAATTAGTTTTCTTAAAATAGGACCAGTTTTATTAAACCTGTAGGAGCAAAATGGGTGTCTTTCTCTACTCCACCTATTTACGAAGAATACCTGGACCACCACCACAGCCAAGTAAAAAACACACTTAAGGCACTAATCACATTATGTCTCTTGACTTTACAGTTCATTTATTTCCCTATTTTACTTGGCAGTCATCTGAACAATTGAATAAATCCAACATATATATATATATATTTTTATTTTTATTTTTTACTTTATTTGAGAAGATAAAGACATCTGTCCTTGTACTTTTGGTTTGGTGCTTTTTCATGGTTTGGGCTATGATTAATAAAAATCTTAATGCCGTAACAAAAAGTGATGTTTTCGACAAAAGTGAGATCCATAAACATGGTTTTCTGAGTTAGGAGAGGAAGAGCTTAGATGGCTGCAGGGAGCCCTGACCTCAACACCACCCAACACCTTTGAGATGAATTGGATGTTTACATTCTTTTGGCCATCTAATGTATGTTACGTCCACCTCTTTGAGGGGTGGCAATAGTGTTCAAATCATTTTCAAATCTCTGCATTTCTTTATGGAGATCTGAAACACTGATGTACAGTTCTCACCCTGGAAGATCTTCTGTACAGTGAGTGGTCTGTTCCCCAGATTGGAGTCTACACCTCCCTCCAGGCTGAAGCCCAGATCCCTGCTGTTCTTCTCCAGTCGCACACACACAAGCTGACCTGAGAGCAACAGATACAATATCTTACTTTAAACTTTTAAATTACGAACAAATGTCTTTTCAGAACTCTGCTAAAGTACGACTTCTCACCTGTCTCGGTTAACGGAGTCTGTGTTGGTCCCTGATTATTTGTCCGCCCTCCCCTCTTATGGACACTGCTGATCTCTCCCCTCCTCAGGACCACCACCCCCATCTCCCGAGTCTTTGCTCTTCTCAGGACCCTCAGGGCCTCCCAGTGGGCATAGCCGCACAATGCTGTGCCGTTGATTGACAGGACCTGGTCACCTTCCCTTATGGAGCGTTCCTGGGCTGCCACACCTGAGTGAAACACCTTGTGGACCTGAGAAGACATTGTGTGACAAATGAAGAGACTGAGGACAATTCATTTAAATATTTTTAGAGAAGAAGGAGAAGGCAGGACGGGGTATTTTCTCACAGTGACGGGCTTGTTCTGGTCCACGCCTCCCGCTACACTGAAGCCCAGTCCCACTCCTATGTCCTTATGAAGAACCACCACCTGCACGTCGTCATAGTCCTGCAAAAAGGGAAGGCAGAGAGAATAAGAACAAAGTTATAGTTACACTCTTTTTGTACTGTGTATGCCTGGTTTTGTGGTTTGTACTTTGCATGGGAAAAGTGACCTAATTCATGGTAATGATAAGATTGTTGGCAAAAGAAAACACAAAAAGTCACTGTACCTGCAGGGTGCTGTCCCCCACGCTCCTCACATCCTCCAACAGCCTGTCGAGCTCCTCACTAGGCATCACAGACACACAGGACAGGGCAGACATGTCTGAGCTCAGAGAGGCAGTCCGATGGTTTGTCTCATTGCTTTCATTCTCCGACTCATAGTCCACTCCAGCAAAGTTACACAGGTCTGAAAGACTAAAGGCAGGAAAAATTTGAGTTCTGGATGTGAAAAACTGACAAATTGTTGGAAGAAATGTAATAATATAAACAGTACCCACCTGACACAGAAGCTCTTGTGATCTGACTGGCTCATGTTACTAGTGATGGTCACCGAGGACTCTCCGGAGTCTGAGTCATAGTTTGAATCCTCATCCCTCTGTGTACTTTCATCATCATCATCGTCATCGTAATCATCGTCATTCCAGACCTTAATATTTGGGTTCAAGCCAGCTACCCAAGCCTCCAGGTCCAACAAATGTTTCTTACCATTTGGATTGGCTTTGTTGACGTCTGGCGAGATGAGATCAGGGAGGTTGCTGTGGGACGAAGAGGCGAGGGGATGAGGGAGAAGTGGGGAATGTCGTTCGGGAGTTTTGGGTGCCTGTGCGAGGATAGACGTACTTTCATTTTCACTTTCTGCAATGAGAGTGCCGATGTCCGGTTGTGTAGTAGGTGAAAGAACGGGTGAGTTGTTTGGAGAGTTTGTTGGCGTGTTGTCATCATCACTAACTAGTGAAGTAACCTGAGGGGGTGCTGTTTTCTCCACAGCAGCGGAAGTGTCACTGGAGTGGGACAGTATCAAGGATGATCTCTTGCTTGCTTCCTCAGGGCTTGAGATTTTGTGGAAATCTGTCTCATCTATGTAAAAGTTTCTACCGTGTCTTTGAGGTCCTCCATTAAGCGGGATTTCTAGTGTACTCTTGAGTCTGGAATATTTACCAAAATCGTCAGCACAATAGTTATTTGTTTCTTTTCCTTGATTCTCAACCAAATCATTTCCATCTCTCTCTTTCCTCCCTAAATTTAGTCCAGCCTCATCCACTGATAAAGCCCTAATTGACCCAAGCTTTTTTCCTGCCATTGTCACGTTCTCCTCAGCCTCCCTTCCCTCTTTCAATTCCTCCCACTTGCATTTCAATCCACCTATTGCTTTGGCTGACCCACTCTTTTTCACTCCATCATAAGCACTGCTGAGTTGTGTTGGCACAGAAAAGGCTCGTCTGGACATCAGAACCTGTCCTGTAGCCAAACTGTGGCCTTTCTGTGTGAGAGCCTCAAACTGATTGATCTTATTTCTCACACTGGCTGCCGACCTCTCTGGGAATTTCTTCCTCTCTATTGTTTTTATTGTGATTTTCAGTGGGTTTGACTCGAACACATCTTCATCAGTTCTGCTACTCTTCAATTCCGTCTCTCTTAAAACAGACAAATCTCTCAAAGAAACTGATCGCTCTCCCTCTAAGAAAGAGTTTGACTGTGGAGGTGCAGTAATTCCTGCTGCAGCCCTTGCAGATCTTATCCGAGCTGCTGTAGAGTACCTGCTCCTCGCTCTATCCAGAGACTTTGTCCCCATTTCCTCTAACCCTCTACCCCAGTTAACTCCCCCTTCCTCTGAATACCTGCCCTGGATCTGTCCTTGCCACTGTACCCCTGACAATCTCTCCCTGGTCCTGCGTATCCCAGGAATAAACGAAGTCTCAGAACCTTTAGTGTCTTTTTGTGTCCAGGTAAAGGATTTCCTGCTTTGTACTGGACTAGTGCTGCTTCTCTCTCCAAATGAGAAACGCCTTGTGAAGGTTCCCCCTGAAGCCCACTCATTTGACCTCTGCTGTGGCGAAACGGGGAAGTCTGTGGTTGTTTCTCTGTGATGGGACGTCATAGGGGTATAGAAGTCCCTAATTTTGCTACAATCCTCCATTTTACCAAAATGTGATGATCCATAGAGTTTCTCTATCCGCTCCATTATACTCTGACCTCCTTTGGGCCCACACAATGAAGCTGTCCCTCTCACACCAGAGCCAAATCCAGACAAGGACCTAAACCTAGTGGGGAGAGAATTACCCCTACTGGCCCTGTCCAAAGTCGGACACATATGACTCCCTGGGTTCCTCTCTTGATCATTACTTGTACCTGCAGGGTTATAGGACTGTATTGAAGGCATCATCCTGCCCCTCACTCTTTCAACTCCAGTCCTTCTTTCATCCAAGCCTTGTTTAGTCGACAACACGGACATGTCAGTCATTTTGAGCCAATCAGGGCTTGGGTCCCCTGTTCTCCAATCTAAACTCCTGCTTCTATTTGTCAGGTCGTAGCTCTTCCAGAGTGTCCTGCCCCGGCTTTCAAAAGCAGAGTTACAGTTTCTATTTCTGTCAGTGCCAAACTCTGTGATAGTTTTGTCTGCTGTGCCATTCTGGTTCAGCTGGTTAGACCTTGTATGTGCTGATGCTTCCATCTCCTCACACTGCCCTTTGACACTGCTGTGACTCCCAGTCCTGGCTTGATAACCAGTGACTTTGCGATCCTCCTCCTGGTTTGCACCATTTGTGCCAGTGAGAGTCCAATAGCGCTCTCTCTCGCCAAATTCCTCAGTACTCTCCCTCTCCTGCTCTGAAAGACCTTGGGGTTTCCTAACACCTGGCCTGCAAGTCAGACTGTAAGAGGGAGAGTTAGCTGAGCGGACAGTGAAGCACGCTCTTGTCTTCTGCGTGTCATACTCACTCACTTGAGTAGGGAGCATGGACAAGTCCATTGTCTGAGAGTAAACAAAGTTAATGACCTGCTGTCAAGTGCCAAATCCCAAAAAGAGAGCGGAAGAGTGAACTTGATATTTAAGTGATTCCAAGCAACTGTCTTTTAGACTGCAATCTGGATCAGTTTGTCTGAATGCTGCAGCTGTGAGTGTGGAAAAAGCAGTGAAACAGTGGCACAATTACGGCCCCTCTCAATAGTTTCTTGCACAGAAACAAATCCTGCATTAAAAAGTTTGATATTCCAGCGATGCTCCTGATGATCGTCTGTTTTGTGGTAGAGAAGAGATTACTCCTCTGGGCTTCTCTCCTTGATCTCTTGTCGTTCTTTCCCTTGGACTCTTCGGTTCCCCCAGCACGACTTCAGCAAACAGCTGCCTGCCAAGCATAAAAATGTACAAAATTCTATCCTGAGAACGGATTGGGCTGGAATGTTGTGATATGTGGATTGTGGTCGCTCTGGCTCCTCGAAAGGGTCAAACAGAATCACAGAGCAGTTTGACGACAGTGAACACAACAAGTTACAGAGAAGCATAACGTGGACAGTGAATGGAGAAGATATGAAAATGATAAGGAGAACAAATAGGAACAAAAAATAGAGCATGAGGGCTAGAGAACCAAAAACACTACAGTATACTCACTCCTGTCAGTTATCTTGCAACACGTCCCTGCTCTGCTGACACTCCCCTCACACTGACTCAATGAGCTCATTCACAGAACAGTGAGACTCAGATAATGCACTTTGTTGTACACACATACAGTATAATAACGGCTGTTTACACAAGCAACATAGTCATGACTACCTATCAGCGTCAGCAAAACCTGAACCAAAAACAGGAAAAACTCACCTAACTGCAATCCACCCAGTAAAAACAATGAATTAAAGTGCCACAATCAGTCTCTGTGCAGCGCGTATCGGTCTCATAGAGCCGGAGGAAGACAACAACTGACTGAAACTTTGTAACAGGGGATTCAGGTGAAATGATCAGATAAGATGGACAAAGATGAGGACAAAGTCACTTTCATTTACATACAAGCTGCTGAGAGATAGATACTGATGGACAATGGCTCATCAAAGATATCTGAGTACACACAACAGGCAAGTGAAACCAGCTTTGATCATTAATCAAGTCAGAATTAGGAGCCAGTCATCTCTCTTGACATTAAACACAAATAGTGTAAGCCGTTGATTTACTCTACAAATACAGCAGGACACAATAATCAGATAAGCAATGCCTGCACAATCATATGAAGCCGTTTAGGTCACAGCGTGTAACTGTGGGAGACAGGCTCTGTGGTGCTTTTCAATGAAGGTGAGCCTGAGTGTCGGTTTACAGAAACACCTGTTCTGCTAGGTCAAAGCCTCCCATCTGGGTAACCAGGCAACACTGCACAGTTTACTTTAAACTCCGATTGAAAGACACAAATGCACCCGCACATCAGGCAAAACAACACACATTTACTCACTCACAGTATTAAGATTTAGCTTATCAATCACACATTCACAAACACATGTGCCTTACCTTCTCTAGGAGGGAGTTCTTTACTTGTCTTACACCACTGTGTTGACACGGGTTCATAATGAAGGCAGCTCTGCAATGACATCAGCTCCTACCTCCTCTCTCTCTGTCTTGTACTCTCTCTGTCAGCTTTGCATGATGGAGTGTGTACAGTGACGCAAACCTGCCACACTGGTTTATCCTCTTGTCCTCTCTCTCTCTCTGTGTCTGCCTCTCTTTCTCTCTCCTCCCCTTCCTATTGTTGTTTTCTCCCTCTTTTCCTATTCTCACAGGGCAGCATTCCTGACTGCACATCAATGTGTCACCCGCTAAGCGGTTCAACAGGGAGTGCACACCCACACACACCCACACACACGCTTACATACACGCCCCAATGACACTTCCAAACTTCCAAACTTCAAACTCCCTCTCACATAAGTATTTCATAGCTCAAGGGAGAGGAGATGCAGTTCAGATTATTGTGTGAAACAGAAAACAAGAATGACATATTCCAACACAAACTTATGATATCACCCCACCCCAAGGCAAACCTACGTTTAGTCATCTGGGCTGAGCAGGTATCAAAATACATAATAACAGAGCACCTATAATTGGGACCAGAGACCACAAAAGGCCCAGAAATACCAGCAGGGATTAATATTGTAAAAAGTACACCTCTCGTATGACAAATGTTCAACAAAACAACAGTACCCCATTGCAGACGGGCTTGTTGAGAATCTGTGGGACTGTAATGTCGGCTGAAGGAGAAAAGTTTCTCAGATTGCTGAAGAAGAAGAAGAAGAAGAAGATCGTGCAGAGTTGGAAGGTGAACAAACAGCCTTTCAGTCAAAGATGTACAAGGAGCAAAAGGACAAAGATAAATAAATACATACCAGTTCTTACACAGTTTTGGTCCTCATGTAGCAGTTGATGTTCTAACTGCTGCTTTTTTGCATGCACCTGCTGCTGTCTTCTGTTGAAATAGAGGAAACTGTGGTCAACATGCTGCAACAGAAAAAAAGGGACTTTTTAAAGTCTCTCTGTGCCTGTCAAACAGACAGAGGGCTGGTAGGTCGCATGGTGTACTCGGGACAGAGATAAGTCTGTGAGCAGGGGTAAATAGCTCCAGTGCGACTCCACAGACACCCACCCTTGTCCCTGACAGAAGAAAGGCACTCAGTGTTTCTGCAGGATGGATGCAAATCACTGTTCTGCTCACACAGACACACTGGTTCTGTAAATTCATTCTTTAGGGTATAGGACTCAGAGGGTCATGTGAGAAAGGGCAGTTTATGGTATTTAATTAGTAGGGCACAGCGAATATAAATAGCCTGCACGCAATTCATTGACAAGCAATCCATTGATAAACTACAATTCATTCAGAGCTTTTAAGTCAAGTTATTTTACTTGTTTACAAGGCTGTTAATGGTTTGGGACCGGCTACATTACTAATATTTTGTCGTTTTAAAATCCTTCAGGGCCTCTTAGATCCTTTGCTGCCGTTTTTTAAATACAAACTATCACACAAATAACAAAATCAGCAGCTCAGCCTTTTTCAACTATGCACCAAAACTATGAAAGTCCATTTCCAAGAATTAAGAGACGCAAGCTCTCTGAACATTTTTAAACAACAATTCAAAATGTATTTATTCGGCATTGCTGTCACTCTTTTTTTTTTTGTTCTTATCTTTTACATGTTTAATTGTTTTCTGCATTCCTTTGTTTATATTTATCTTTTACATATTATGTTCTAGCGGCATCTTTTTTTGGTATACATTTGATTGGTTTTATCGTGCAATATTTGCACCTGTTTTAATTTGCACTACACCCCTTGCATGAAAGGTTCTATATAAATACAGTTGTATTTTTATTTTTATTATTATTATTATTATTGCTTATTGTATTTTGATCTAAAATGGAGCAATTGTGACTAAATCTAATTTCCCCCCCGGATAAATAACGTATTCTGAATCTGAGCTAATAATTAAAAATAATAATAATAAAAATACTACTACTACTACTACTGCTAAGAAGAAGAAGAAGAAGAAGAAGAACAAGAAGAAGAACAAGAACAAGAACAAGAACAAGAACAAGAAGAAGAACAAGAAGAAGAAGAAATAAATAAAAAATACACAGCAAGAATGTAAAAATTGGGGTAAATGTAACTGTTGGAGATAAAAATGATCATTGTCATTGCTGTTTGTTTGTTGATTTGCAGTGGTACAGAAGTAGCGTGCTCAGAAGCAAAAGTACTCAGTATGCAGAATAATCCATTTAAAAATAATGTATATTATATAGTTGAATAATTATTAAGGCATTATTGTGTAGGTTGTATCAGTCAAAGTGAATTTTACCAAGGGATCAATAAAGTCTTACCTTTATCCATAATAGTACATCATCATTTATTTGTTGATTACATTTTGTATTATAATCTGAATCTACGAAGTAACTAATAACCTTAGTGTATCAAATAAATGTAGTGGAGTAAAAGTACAATATTTGCATCTGAAATGTAGTGGAGTAGAAGTATAAAGTAGCATAACACGGAAATAGTCAAGTAAAGTGGAGGTACTTTAAAATTGTACAGCACTTGAAGCAACGTACTTACCGGAAGTTAGTTTGTCGTGTGGGTCTCTGTGACGTCACCAGCAGGTGGCAGAAGAGGACAGAGAAACGTCAAACCTGACGTCACTCCTGCCTGCGCTGGTCACGTGACCACCGCGGAAGTCAACAAACCTGGCGGTGAAATGTAAAAAAGCACTTTACTTTATTTACTTCCCTGTCTTCGGTCCTTCGTCTAACGTTAGACTCATGTGTTTTCAAAACGAGCTCTTGAATGAAACCGTATGCCTTTCGAAGGTCAAGTGTCGGACGTACTTTGCGTCATTTAGCTAGTTAACGTGAGTGAGTGTAGTTTAAAGGCACCGTTTGAAAATGCAGAGTGATTCTTTCCTCTGGAACATTAACGTGGTGCTTGTAATGGCCTACGGTAGTCTGGTGAGTCTGTTTCACTTTGTAACTGTGTTGTGTCCATATCTAAATCCACTTTAAATTCAATCTCGCGATGACAACAATGTAAACGTAGTATTTTACAACTGCCTTGGCTTACTTTTTCAAGTACTGTACTCGAGTACAATTTGGAGTAACTCCCATTTCCTGCTTCTTCATACTTCTACTCCACTACATCTCAGAGGGAAATATTTCTTACTTTCTATTGCACTACATTTCTTTAAATGAACATTAAGATTAATACAAAAAATAATCATGTATTATTATAGGTTAAGATTGGTTTCAAATCCAAAGGTTGTGAGTTATTATTATAACTGTTAAATACAAGTAATTCAAATATATAGTTTGTGTTGTCTTGAATAAAAATACAAAAGTTGTGGTGGATACTGTACAGAAACAGTAAAAGTATGCAATGAAAATAAATGTAACTAAAATAAAACATATTTTCTGGGTTTCATATTTACATGAACAAATCTATAAACTACTGTGTTAGTAACCTGATACTAATCTTTGCAAAACTCCACATTCATGAGATCAAACTTAACCAAATGATGCCCTGTTTTAACACTTATAAAAAGGAAACCTAACGGTATGTGTAAACAAATTTGACTTCAAATAATGCAAAAGTAATACAATCATGCAACTGTATGTAAGTTCAATACATAAATACCTTTTTTCCTGTTTTCATTTATTTAACTATTTATATATTAACTAATTTATCGTGTATTTAGTTTTATTTATTATTGGTACTGTTTATTATCCACTGGCATCCTGCTCACTATGCTCAAAAAGGGTCTTGACTTTCCTCTAGGTGTTTGTTTTGCTTTTCATCTTTGTCAAAAGGCAAATCATGCGATTTGCCATGAAGTCTCGGAGAGGACCGCATGTTCCCCTCGGCCACAATGCTCCTAAGGTAACACACACACACCACAAAGAACCAGAAGTATCATGATGTGCCGTGTTTTGCTGTTCAAATATGATAGTTTGGGTGATTTTTGTGTGTGTGCTGTAGGAGCTGAGACAAGAAATTGAAGCCAAACTGTGCCAGGTCCAGAAAATCCAATTTGAGCCTCGTCTGCTGTGCCCAGATGATGACCGGCTAAAGCACAGAGAACAGTCTGGTTAGAGGCGCGCACACACACACACACACACACACACACACACACACACAATCTACACGAGTGGTTTTGATGCAAATGCACAGAAGAATATGTGTATGTGTTGCAGGTTTCCATGACTACCTGTACAGGATGAGAGCACTCGATGCCATCAGAGACACTGGTAAGCTTTGCTGTCACTGATCTGGTCCCAGTTTGGTTTCGTTGTCATGACAGACTGTTACGATACCACCTGCGCTTTCTGTCAACAGATCTCCCTTTCCGCGAACTTGGTGGCACATCTAACGCTGTGACGGGTAAAAGACTTCGAACGTGGCTTCTACAGCTACGAAACTCCCAGTGCATGTTCCGAGACGGCCTGAGCTCGCTCATCGACACGGTGCTTGATGGGTACAACAAAGCGCGTCACGGGGCAGAGGTCTGTGTTTCTGTTTGTGAGCCAGAGATGTAACATCTCATCAAACACATCAATATTGTGATATGTTGCTACACGGTCCCTTATCTAAATTAACAACAAGAAAATTGAGTTCTAAAATGTGGACAAAATCATATACACATGCCTAATATGAAAGGATATCATTTGGAGAAGACACATTTGTTTTATAACAGATCTAATAGTGGTTGTCCTAGATAGAGTAGTTGATAATTGCCAGCTATTTTGATATCGATTAATCGTTATAGTAATCTTTTTCATGCAATAATGACAGAAAATGCTGTTTTAAGCTTCTCAAATACGGAGATTTCCTGCTTTTCTCTGTTACTGATGTCCTATCTTTGGCTCCTGTTTTTTGTCTGTAGGCTTTTGGTGAAGCAGAATTTTTGAAATACCAGGAAGCTCTAACTGAACTGGCCTCTGTGTGAGTAAACAACCTTTCCTCACAGTGCTCCCTTACAGCTTTCCTTGTTATGCTAATCCCACTGTGGAATGTTAATCATGCACCAATCTGTTTCTCCCTTCGCTGTTTCAGCGTCAAGTCTCGCAGCAGCAGCAGCACTCCGAGCCAGTACCACCAGTCCGCAGCCAAAGACCTGACCGGCACCACGGAGCTTCCGAGCTCCTCCTCCTCCCCCACCCAAACCACCTACCTCACGTCTTCGATGCAGCAGCGCAGCAAGCGGCCCAGACACTTCCTGGAGCTGAAGAACTTCAAAGACAACTACAACACTCTGGACAGTTCGTTCTGAAAATCTGTGATGTTCGTCCAAAAGAAAGGTCAAAGACAAGGTCGAGCTTCCAGTGATCAAAGTGCCTACAGACGGCGACGCATCACTGTCGCCAGATAGTTTAGAGTGAAATGATAAAAACACACTCTTCAAATATTAACACTTATTGCCTGGTTTACAGTATATTGCAATTCACACTCCGTGCTCTCTACCTAAATGTAGCGTATGCGAATATCCTGTATTAATGCATGTGTGACTTATAACTGGGTAGAAAATGACTATAGTGAGTTACTCTAGTAAGTAGGGTTGATTTGACCAAAACAAAACTGGAGCTATGGGGCTATGCAATGGCACAAGACAATCAGTATTTATTGTACAATGTAAAGGCCCATGCGGACTTGTTCAAATGAACCATCTGTATTTAAATGCTTATAGTTAACAATGTTTGTAGAGAAACCCAGTGTTAATGGTTGGAAAAAAAAACGCACTGTTTATGTCACTTATGTTTACATCTATGTATGTCTCTGTTCTTTTGCTGCAGTGAATTTGACAGCCTGTTTTTTTTTTTTCTTTGCCTTAAACGTTTGTTTTACAGAAGCCATACTTTATTTAATGAATTTTGATGATTAAGTGCTCTTAAGATGTAATCAGTGCAATCATTTAACATTATTCCAGTGCATTAATGTATTCTTAATGTGGAATCAGGGGAAGTCTCTTTGACTTTATAAAAAAAAAAAAAAAAAAAGTAGATTGGCCCCCAGATGTCTGAACTGTGTGTTTCATTTGCTATTCAGGGTTACCATCAGGTGAATAATTATTTTTCTGTGATTCAGAAACATTTTCTGTGACTTATTGTACAAGTTGCCATCCAAATAAAACGGTGTCATAGCTGAAATGTTTTACAATGTTCTTTCATGTGGTCGTCACAATAGTCATTTCTAGTGGAGACAGTCCAGCAGAGGGCGCTCGCTTCACAGTAAACTACTTGAAAGTTCAGTGACAAGTCAAAAAAAACATTGCATTATTTTTCAGTAATTTATTCTGAAAGTCGCAAACACAGATAATAGATTAGAATATACTTCATAAAAACCTATCACATAATAATAATTTCATTTAATATAAATAAATACAAAGGAGAAAGTTGTTAGGTAGAAATTAAAACATCAAAATCACATATGTACAAAACAAGTTGACTGTTTACACAATGATAGGGAACTGAAATGCTTTACAAGAAATATGTAGAATAATGACACTTCCATGAAGCAGTAATGTCAAATATCTTCATCACCACTAACAGTCATTTTTTCCTTCTTCCTCACAGTTTCATGAAGTGCTATATTGTTGTTTGGGGCTTAAAAACCACAATTTCTTTCTTAATTTAAAAACATCACAGGGTGTTGACCTTATATAAACTATAGTCAGTATTTACACACTTAAAGAATCCTAGCATTCACTCAGCAAAGTAAACAGAGTCATGCACGAGTGACTATTAAGTACAAGGACACAGGATGTAGCTCATCTGGTTAAAAAGGTTTTTTTTTTTTTTCTTTTTTACAGAAAACGTATAGCTTAGTTAGCAATATTTGCTACATTACTACATATGGATTTTATAACGTCATAACCCCCTTTTGGCAAAAGGTCTGCCATCCCGCACTTTGCTCAGCGGTTCAGTTTTGATACACGAACGCCAAATTGTCAAACATAAAAGGTTAAAAAGGCGATCACAACAGGGCAGCACAAGGAGACGCTTGCATACATTACGCAGCATCACATGTAAAACTTCAAATGCACATCAGCTGAATCAGTACGCTTGGTGTATCTACATTAAAGCTGACATACACACACACACACTCATTCATTATGCACATACACACAGCAAGCCAAGTCTGTGCCGCCAAGCATCACACTTTCCTTCCAAGAGTGTGTGTGGTATTAGTGCGAGTGTTAATGTAGTTACAGTCCAGGAAGCTCAACTCTGACAGCCCGAGTGTTAATGCGATCAGATGTGGTCGGCCGCAGAGCTGCGGTTTGGTTTCAGTCTGCATCGAAAAGGTTGGATGGTTCGGAGCCCTCCGCAACAATTACCGTGTCTTTCTTCTGCACAGTTGCTTCAGGACCTGATCTCGATGACTTTGATGAAGGGGAGAGGCTTGTTGGAGGAGTTGGACGGCTTGATTGGTTTACTGAGGGGAGAAGAGGAAGAGAAATGAATTGTTTGTATATTGAAACAGCATAAAAACAAGGCAGAAGTGTGCGTCTTATGCAGGTGTACCACTCGAATAGATGAATGATTTTGGGACCAGTTTCATCAAATTTGCTAAATAAATAAATGCCATATTTGCAACCCATGCATGGACAAGAAAGGGCCCTGTAGGACTTGCACATTTGCAAGGTTCAAAAAAAAAATATGAAGAGGAAGTATAATAAGTTACCTATAGACGATCTGGGGGTTGCGCTCCGAAGAAAGGTAGGAATTTGACCTTTGTCCTCCCAGGAAGTAGTCCATCTGGTCATGCATCTCACGGTTCTGCACACACAGGAGGTCAGGGGTCAGTTCACAAAATACCAATAAGACAAAAAAGGCAACCAAACAGACAGCGGTTGAATCTCATTCCCTTTCATATCTCCAGAAATTTAATTTCCTTCCTCCTGTCGCTCTCTTCCACTTAACCCCGGCCCTTCATTCCGAATTCCACACAAAAGCTATACAAATAATTATTTTATAGAAGAAGACAATAAGCTCACTTCAGCCTCCAAGAAAGCCACTTTCTCCTCCAGCTCTTTGATCACGCGGTCCCTCTCCTGGATCACCATGCGAGAGTTCTGGAGCTAAAGACGAGAAAACAAACAGTCAAACAGCCAGTAAATCCTGCACAAACATGAACGCGGAGGCAGCGTGTTTGCTTTAGTGAATCTCACACATGTGCGCCTCACCTGTTCAATCATGTGTCTGACTTTCCTTTGCTGGCTTTTCAGCATGTCATCCAGATGGTGGATCTTTTCTTTGAGAATAGCCAACTCCCTCTCCAGCTGCTCAGCCCTAAAAATACACACAGAGTTAGAACACGCTACTCATGATGCGACTGTCACCGGTCGATAAAGAATCATTTATTCTGCTCATGCTGACCTCTGATCGCCTTTCTGGCCCTCCTCTCTGATCTTGCGCAGTTCGCGGAGTTCCTCCTCGCGGTTGCTGATGGCGTCACGCAGGGTGGCGCTCTCCTGCTCCATCCCTCCCAGCAACCTCTGGAGCTCGTCTATGCGCTTGTCTTTCTTCTCGCTGGCTTCTTCTGTGAGCTTCAACTTCTCCTCCTCCTCGTTCAGACGCTCCCTCAGCCTGCTGCCCTCAGCCTGGAAGAGACCGGGAGAAGAAGAGGAGACGCTTAATGACTTTAGTTTGAAATGTGGTTTCAGTGCACCCGAAATGCAGTGTACATTATTTGTTGTGATGCATACTGAATGTAAATATAAACTCTGTATATGTGTGTTACCTGCAGCCTCTCTTTGTCCTCTTGGTGTTTCTTTTCTGCTTCCTGGAGCTGCGCATACAAGCGCTTACTGACCTCCCTCAGCTTGGCTCTCTCCGCTTCTTCCTCTGCTTCCTAAAAGAGAAAGAATAAAGTGTTGGACTAGCAGATAGATACTGTAATGTACGAGTCCAGATCTTAATCCAATGAAGAATTTGTGCTTAATTAGCTCTATGCGACCTGGCAGAGCTTGCATCAGAGATGTGCATCTGCTGAATACTGACTTAGAGGGGGTGAATACTTTTACAAACGAGTATTTTCATATTTTGCATTTCTAATTTATTTAGATCACTTTGTCGATCCGTTTTCACCTTTCACAATAAAAAGGACCTTTTTCTTTGTTAATCAGTGCAAAAAAAAAAAAAAGCCACACGTACTATGATTTGATGTTGTAAAAAAAATAAAACATTATCACTTTATAGTTATACTGTATTGCACGCAGGAATGGCTTAAAAACAACAATGTTACGATGGATATAAAAGCTTATATGATGAGATAATGTAAAATCTTGTTTTCGTTCCATCGGAGCGCAGTGCGTTTGGCTGTCATAAAGAAAACAGGCGTGTCAGCGTGCGTCACCGGATCCGTTGGATCACAACCAACGTTTTCCTCCTAATTTCTGCAACACCGAGTCACAGATAAATACTATAATTGGAAAAACTATTCAACCAAACACAGTGGTGTCTGCTTATGTTTGTTTGTATTTGTACAAAACATGACCGACACGCAGATAGTAGTGGTGGCTGAAAGTGTGTCGCTCAAACGCAGCAACGAAACCATTAAAGGAGAGGCATCTGTGGAATGCTGGGAACAATGAGGAGGCCCTGAACACAAAAACACATGGAGGGACAGGAACAGTGTGTGCTGGAACGGCTCCCTCTCACACATTTTCACACACCCCGGGGTGCTATAAGCATAGTTACACTCTTGATCTCATTTTAATCCTTTACTTCCCCAACTATAATCACATCTCTGTTTGTCTCAATGTTTAATGTTCTACCTCTTGTGTGCCTCTGGGAGGTGATCGCTTTACGGGCATCGCACGAAACACACTGGCACACATTGTCCAGAGTGATATGATATGC
>CALSBV010010223.1:11466935-11528820 GCA_943590825.1 Bovichtus diacanthus
GTGTGTGTGTGTGTGTGTGTGTGTGTGTGTTAGGGGCTAATACTTTAATTAGACTAAAGAGTTAATGCACCACTTAGAGGAGATGAAGCCTGAAGATCTTACAGAATTACAAAAAAATAAAAAATAATAAATAAAAAATAAATAAAAAATAAAAATCACACAGAGCCTCTGATCCTAGAGTCGTGTAGCGAAAGAAAATACATATAAAAAATATTGTAACTGAAAAAGAAAACCCCAACAGATCCACACATTAAAGTGGGAAAACATAAAACCTGAAGTCTTTTTGAGTTTCTGTAAAAAGTAAAAGCAAAAGTCAGATTCCCCCACGATGCACCCATAGCGGAAGTAAACACGCAGACGTGCACGGAGGCCTACTTTATCCTTATCTTTGCCATGAAATAAACACAAAGTAAGAACATATCAACCATATCGAGTGACTCACCCCGTAATCTTGATTTCTGATGTCCTCAAACGTGCACAGGCTTCTCGACACTCCGTTCATCTTTGACATAAATAAATACTCCTCTCACAAACAAACAAATAAATAATCAAATAAATATAAATAAGTGCTGTGCGTAAAGCTCCCTCCGGTAGAATAGGTGGTTTCTCTGCTGCTGGTCCACAGTCTCCAGGCCGGTGTGTTGGTGTGTGTGTCGCCTCCTCTCACACACGTTGTTATAACTTTTCTCACACGTCACACAAGCCAACACGCCCCCTGACGGACCGAAACAGCCAAATAGGGAACTGGGGAAACAGGGAATATCTGCCAGGGGAGGGTGAGAGGTGATGGAGGAAGTTCCTGCTGCTGTACAACCACTTCTGGAGCAATAACGTTTAGACTTTTTTTTAAATTTTTTTTTTTACATTATGATGCTGGTTTTAATAGGCTGGAGTAGGTCAAAGCGTTTATGGTGTGAGACACTGGGGTTGGTCAGAGGTGGACTCTAGATGGTCAACTCCTGCTAAGTGTTACGCACAACACTGCTCAGTTTACCAGAAACATTATTAATTCAGAAGGTTTAACCCCTGAATGAACCTGTTTAAGTGTTTCCTGTTAGCTTACAGAGCAATGGAAAACAGGGTATTGAATTCAGAGATTTAAAGCACCTTTAAGGCTGTTTTATAGAGACGCTTTATTTGTAATTCACTTTTCTTGTCAACATAATTGATATATGTGGTTTTTTTTTTACAAATATAAATGACTGTAAAACACCAACAAGTTATTTTTGTTGTTGTCATTAATATATAGTATTAAGAGACATTTGCAGAGACACTTCTTTATGAGTCAAGCACCACCATGAACATCATGCTGCATGTTGCTGTCTATAATAATAAGTTGCATCATGGTTGTGCGGTTAATGTGGCACAGACTTTTCAGCTCAGGCTGTACTCTGTATTCAACCAAAAAAAATAAATGCAGACTCGCTCACTCTGACCTGCGATGTAAAGTCAAGTCAACCTGTGCAGCACAAGACACCCTCATGTTTTATACCATAGGGAAATGAATGGAAACCAGTTCATTCAGTGAAAATAAAACTGTATCAGTGTGCTTGGCAATGAAAAATACGTATTAAACCGTCTAAAATATGCAACATTAATCAGTGGTATGGACATTTACGGGTTCATACAGCATTATTGTTACACATGATAAACAAACATAAACATATTTCCAGAGAAATGTGTTGTGCTTTGTCAGCTTAAAGCGCAAGTAACACAGTGAGCTCCTCTGCTGGCGTTTAGCTGATTCCAGCAGCAGCTGATCCAGGCCGGCACAGACCTCAAATTGGATAAAGACTTTAATGGCATTAATGGCTGTTGAGGAGCAAACAACAGCTCGCGGCGGCAAACAGGGGATGACACTAAGTGAATTTGAACCAGGAGCAGACACAGCACACTCACAAACACACAGAAAGAATGTGCAGATGGAGGAAACATGCTGCCACATTCATCAGACACTATTAAAAACAAATGAATGTTTGTCACTCCGCCATCAGTGGGTACTTAATAAGTAAATGTTTCAAGGTAACTATCACTTCCAATAGGTTACTAACAAAGTATGCGGCTGACTTGTATCTTAGACTGGGTGTTATTTTTTAATGGTTGATTTATCATTTGGAATGAGGATGTCCCACGTGAAATAAACACACCTCAACCTTACTACAGTATGTCATCATGTGTCCCAGAAACTAAACCTTAATATGAGTCATTATTTTTTTTTTTACATCCCACTGTCGACCACACTCAGACTGACTGATCCACGGATCAGACGGTTATTAGTGGCCTGTGTGTTTACATACATCCACGTCCGAGACTAAACGCCGTGAGTCAGCATCCTCTTCACACTCCGTCTGTGTTCCACATGTGACTGTAATGGTCTTCTCAGCCTTTGGTGCAGGAGCACAGTTTGAGTTATAATATTCTGTTGGGAAAAAAAACTGTTACTTAACTGTACTTCATCTGAACGAGCCATCTATAGCACCCTGTTGAAGCGTGCATCAAATAAATCCCAGGGTGCACTGCAGGTCTTAGAAATGGAACAATCAAAATAGGCAGCAGCCATTTTGACATGTCATTCTCAAACACAGGTGTATGAATTATGCTCCTGCTATATTTAGCGTGTCACCGCCCATTCTCGTGAGTCGGTGTGCCCTGCCCCACCTAAATGCAAAAGGCCAATACTTATTGTTATTAATTACACCTGTGTTTACCCTGCTATGATATGTCAACATAGCTGCTGTGAATAGGGCCTTTAGTATGTCCAGGTTGAAGTGTATAGGAAACACTTTCTTGTGCTTATATGCAAATGAGCAAGGATTTGAAGAATACCACAAGAAGATAAAAGTATTTCACCACCACCTAAATGAGCAGATCTGATGTCCAATTACATGTATAATCTTATTTATTAATCATTTCAATATGACATGTTTACATTATATTTTAAATGTTCTGTTTCTCGAGTTTCACACGCAGAGCTCTTGTCAGTAAAGAGATAAGATTTATTTTATTTGACTTTAATGGACACAATTCATGTATTTATGCAGATTGTTTGATTTGCACTTTTACTGTAAATGGAAATCACAACAATTAAAAAAATTGCGTCAGTTGAAAAGAAAAAGGTTTTTGTTCTTAATACCCGAAGGAAAAAATATTGCTGAATAAAATATTATTTTAAATTAAAAAAATGACAATAATGTTTCCATTGCTTTTTGCATAAATTAAACAATTGAAATGTTAAAGATCAAATCAGAAGATGTGAACAACAGGACAGAAAAATGACTAATAAGACAGAAAAAGCTCATATTTTGGTTGTGTGGGAACAAATGGTCAAGGGTTAAAAATGCACTATGATGACAGAATCATTTGGTGGTGACACAATGTTTTCTCGAAAACAATGATGACACTATAACTGTAGTCATATTCTCTAATTTATCAAAGTCAACGTCATAGGGAACGGTCATTTTTCCATCACCAGAGCTCTACTTACCGTTCAGGTTGCTGAAGTCATGTTCATGGAATTTGATTGTTTCAGCAACCTGGTTTGGGGAGTTTACTACAAGTTAACCCCAATATTTATTTATTTTTTTACTTGGTTGATTTAAATTTGCTTAACGTGTTGGTAACACTTTATTTTACATGTCCTTATATTTCCTGATCATTTTCTAGCAAGTTTCCTGGAATGAGTATTAGACACAAAATATGATTGATTACATAGCTAATTAAATTAGATAAAAAATACAAATAATCAAACATTTAGAGATGTTCTATATTTTGTCATTACAGCAGCATTCTTAAATACTGGTCATGACCCTGATTATCATGCGCTGTTGAACACAAGGATATACAGTATATTTTTAGCACTGACCACGCCTTATCTTTTTATTTGTTTCTATAAATCTTCTACAAATAGTGCAGAACAATTAAAACACAATTGTCTTTATGTCTGAACTGGCCTACTGCATCCAAGACTAGAAGACTTGATTTCCCACATTCATAACACATGGAGGCACATGGGAAAACGTGTATGATACGTGCATTCTTTCTGAGGAGCCATTATGTAATCGCAAACACACCATGGTTTCAAAACCCAACACACCCAGCCCTCGGCAAATCAGCTCTCAGCTTTAATTAATCCTAGAAACCTGGAATGATGGGGAAACCCAATCCCACCCATTGAAAATATGTTCACTCATAATTAACAATCATACAAAACAAGAACAACATGTTGGCACCGTACAGGTTTGGCCACACTGGATGGGAGGCGAGTATCATGGACGCCGCATCTGGTTCTACAGCAAATATTGAAAGCGGGACTCCATGCCAACATATTTGTTCCAAGTAAAGAATTTAATGTTCAATTCCCAGCAACCAGGAAAGGAAAAAGGCTTTTTTCAGGTCTTTTGTAGATCAGTCACACAATAGCACCACGGGAGGTATAGCTAGTCGGGCAAAACCAGCAAGAGACCCGTGCACTTCTGAGGCGCCACTGTTGTGTCTCAAAACAGTCAAACACAATCTTGTTACGTGCGCCAATGTGTCAAAGAGGATGTAAACACATGAATAACGCGAGGAGTTTGGTGGAGACCGCCTCCAGGGTGTTGACTTTCAACTCTTTGTCAAAATCTTGGAAAAACAAGTGCCCAAGGCGGAGAATTATTCCTTTTAGGATATTTTTTTTTGAGATTTACAGATAAATTGGATCAACAGTTATCATATTGTATTTAATAAATATCTTGTAGTTCTGTAGAAGTTTCCTTCAACCGGCTTTCCCACATATCTGAGTTGACCCAGCACATTCCTACCTTGCCTCACCCTCGCTCCGGGCAACAACAAAGCATCCATCACTACCTCAGCACCAACTACAGGAGACAGGCCATCTCACGGCATAATCCTCATTACACAAGTCAGCCTTCAACAAACAGGCATTATGAATTGGTCAGAAATCTTTCCAAGGTGTGGTGGGTGGCCCAAATTATTCATCCCGGTGCGTGTGAACAGAATAATGGTGTAAACCTGTGAATACGTCATCATGTGGGGACACAGACCGTTTTCAATTAAAAGTTGATTTCTGCCCTGCTCAATGCTCATCACCGAATCAAAATCCAGTTTTAATTCTGCAAATCCTAACACTTGGTAGAGCAAATGAAAAAAAAAATGAAAAAAATAGCATTACTGTTACGCAGTTGTTTCACTGTCATCAACACAGATTCAGTCTGAATTTTTTTTTTTTTTTAAATCAGTTAGGTAGGTTTTGTGAATGGTGGAAATGTGCAGATTTAGATACAGACTTTGCTCCAGAGAAAGCTGAAGTCTAGCAGGTAAAGTAGAGGCCTGAACCCTTTATCCAGGTTAGTGTGAGCACAATGATCACATGAATGTGTGCGTCCACAAACAGAAATGTGGCCCTCTTGTTTCAACAAATCAACCAAGTTTATTTCTGGCCTGCACGATGCTTATCTCAATTATGATGAACAAAAAACATACATAATTCTGCAACAACAGATAAGAGAGAAAAACAACAACAGTGGTGGCTGCAGCAGGTTCAGCCCACAGCTGCTGCAGGAATAGTATTAGGTATTAGCATCACGGGATGGCCCACTGTACAGTATTTCCACTTCATACAGTGCGGAAGGAAGGAAAACCTGTGCAGTTTAGATGTTTTCTGTCAACAAATTAAATCTACACATAAGCGGATGAATCAAAATCCAAACGCCTTTTTCAAAGCAGAACATTTTGACATCGCTGAAAGCACAGGCGTGATTAATAACATTTATGATGGCTCCATTACACGTGCAATGCATCATGCACAATATCTGGACCTTGAGAAAAGGTTAATGCACATCGAAGGAAGCTGTAATTGATGTTATTAGTTACACCTGTTCTTGTTAAAACCAGTGTTTGAGATGTGACAAAGACAAAGCTGTAGACTGCTGTGTGCACAGTGCGAGTTAAGGCAGGGTACAGGACACACACACACACACACACACACACACACACACACAGTCATCGTCATATATTTTGGCGACACATTGATAATGACTATTATATACTTAGCGAGCTCCTGCAGGTGGTATTGAATAGCTCATACAGCAACACACTTCTGTGGAACTCATAGATAACAAACCTCAAACTCCAGAAGCACCGCCCGCCGCACCTGCAGCCAAAACATGATCCATCTGAATTATCTCGTCATATTTACTCCTTCAAACATAGTGTTCACCAAAAGTGTTTCTGCTGAGATCCTTATAATTAGAAAAAGGTAGTTGTTAGTTTTTATCCTTCACAGATTGTTCATATAAGTCACGTGTTCTACATTTCACTTTTATTTAGAATAGAGCTGCTATTGGTTATATCTTGAACACATCTTACCAAAGTAGAATTGGAGTGCGTTTAATTGCACATCAACTTTTATCTTGGCAATTGATTTTTTGACTTCCTCCGACTGATCTCTTCCAATGAAGCCAACCGAGCTTCCTAAGAAATCTACTGGCAGGGGGAAGCAAAGTTCACTGTAATCTTTCACTTTAATGGGCAGAATAGTTATATTTGGCTCCTTCCGCCAAAAAGGAAATGCCAAAACAAAACAGAAACTATGAGAAAATTATACATCCTGAAAGTGCAAAAAACGAAATTATGCAGAAAAAGTAGCTGAATAACATTCTGCAATTACTACAGGACAATAAACAGATCGATTTAACTTTAGTTGTTCAACTTTTATTGTTGCTAAATGTATACGCAATAGAAAAAAATTCTCTATTATGTGAATTACACATTGTGAATTTGTTCCCTGTCAACAATTATAGTATATACCAGCATTTTCAAATTAAACAGCTTTATATTCAACAGCCTAACAAATCATATCGAGTACCATTTTCCAAACATGTAATAGTTATTATCGCTGCGACTGATTGTTCAAACTGTATACAAAAATCTAAATCTACAAATGTTAAATACAAACATTTTACAAAAATCATTTAGATAACAATGACATACAATATCCTTTTTTTTTTTTTAAACAATTTTAAGGCATCATAATGAAATGAGCATATGTTTCAGTGACTTGCTATAAGGGAATGCATAGAAATTGTGCAGCTTCTACAAATACACTTGTAAAGTTTTTAGCAGACAGGAAGACATTTTGGCCATTGTGTTTGTTAACAGTAAGTATGTGATATTCTGACAAAGGACCCCTCTGTCCTCAAAGTTATGAATCACAAACCCAAAAATCTGTTGCACCTTTACCAGGAAACTGCTACAGATACAGTGAATAAAGACAAAACTAATGGAAACCTTTACACCAACATGAGGATTCTATCACATTTATATGATTTAAAGTCTGGATAGTCAAATAAACAAAGTGACATATTCCAAAAGAAATGTGAAAATATATTTTGTTTTTCATAAACAAACTCCAGATTTCATTCCATATGAATATTTTGCAGTACCTAAACCACTTTCAGAAAACACAGCATGAGAGGTATAACTATGTGTTATATTGCTTATGGTTTTTCTTTCAACCACAACATGATTGGCAATCATAAATGCACTAAATGTCAGTGTTTGGTCCATATTGACAGAAGTTCTACCTAATATTTGTGCATAATGGGCTACAGAATGCGTGAGGCTGTTGACGGCTGTGCTACAGATTCACCAGGCAAACTGTCCACGCAGAGATGATGAGCATTTTTTATTGTTCAGTCAAAGCCAGACTTGGTACCATAAGTGCTTGACCCAGAATCTCAACCCTGAAATGGCTTGACATACTGAATTTGTATGAAAAAATGAAAGAGGTATTTTTAAATTTTCGGGGGTTTTTTGTATGTCGGGAGTCCTTCCAACGGTACCGTGGAGTACGTCGGTGTACATTGCAGACTGAAGGAAATACCCTGAAACGGAGAGGATGTGTTGTTTCCTTCCATTCACAATAGTGTGGAAAATAATTCCCCCACAATGTCTATTAAGTCCCAGCTCTTTACACCCCTCCCCTCATTGTCTGTAGTGTAAACCATTCTTCCTCCCAGTAGTAGTACTCCCAGTCTACAAAATGAGCTAGCCTCCGCATTTTTTCTTGACAGTGCTACGTTGTCCTGCCCCCCACCCTGTCCCTGAAGTGCAGTTTTAACAGGAGCTGGTCTGGAGGTTGCTCTCAGTGAGGATGGAGGTGATGGTGGAGGGATCATACAGGCTGTCGTCGTCATCTGAACTGAGGGCTGATGAATCCAAAGTCGGTCGCATTGCTGCCTGGGCTTTTCTCCTGTGACACACAATAATCAATGACATTATCAATGCCATCATCAACTGTTGGAACTCACTTTATTTTATCAGTTGCTTTATTCACAAATGTTAGTGCTGCCAGGTGATCATAGTGCTCCCTCTCCTGGTAAAACAAGGGAACAACATGCATCCCCTTGTTACCAGTGGAAGCATGTCTGAGAGCTAATTTCCCCCGAGGTACACGAGTAATGTGCCCTTTTTAGTTTAATGAAATACCTTTTCACACGTGGGTGATTTGTTTTACACACATCACATTGTGAAATACTGCACCTCGGGGAGGCTGTGTGAATCTATACCAGGTGTCTGTAATTATGTGTAATAGACAAGGAATCTGGGTGCGCTAGTAAAAATGTCATTTACGTACATGCAGTTTTATTCATTCTGTGACATAAGAAGGAGGCGATGGCGTCTGTCTCTCTCACTCCCTCACACACGTTGCTGTGATAATCTGGCTGCCAGGAAGTGTCTTGCATAAGCGCACGGTGAGCAACAAATTGGATGAGAGACAACATTGGATACAAAGAGAAGGAAATGCTTACTTGAGCTCAGTTTCCAGTGCTGTCACTCGGGCCTGCAAGGCCTCTTTGAGCTCCATCTGGTCCTCCATGTCTCTCTGGGCCTTTCGCCTCAGTCCATCTATCCTTTCCAGCTCCGTCTCTCCTTCATCCACCAGCCTCTTTAGAGCTTTCACTCTCAGAGCGAGCTGCAACACAGAATAAGGTTTAAGTGTAGTTTTATTGTGTGTGTCAAGAGTAGATTCAAAAACTGAGGTAGGAGGGGGTTTGTTTACCTGGTCTCTCTGTTCAGTGTGCGTTTGTTTCTCCTCATCCAGGGTCATGTGGAGATCTTTTAATTTCCTCTCCAGACGTCGTTGAGACGCTATTACAGAGTTCTTCTCCCTTTACACAAATACACGAGAAGAACAAAGCATATAACATGTGAGCGTTTTGATGACTAATACTCTCTCCATCTCGACTACTGCCAAAATGCCCTGGAGCAAAACATTTGCTCCTCATTGCTCTCATGAAGATGCTTTGAAGCAAAGTGGTAAAATCTGGTTTTACTGGACTCTGAGGTGTGTGTATGCAGAAGTGAATTAGTGTGAAGCAGAAAATGTGTGCTTTCTGAGTAATCCCTCTCCTGTTTGAAGAAACCCTAAATAAATTCAAGAAGGGTTAAACAAAAGCCGCACTAGATGTTACAGCCCAAAAATGACTTGTATAACTCGAACATGTCCCCTTAGGATAAGGAGTTAACTCTCGTTCATAGTTCAAATAAACAGGTAAATGTCACAGTGGTGGAAGAAGTACTCAGATCTTTTACTTCGGTAAATGTAGCAACACTACAGTGTTAAAAAAAAGGTTACAAGTATTAGCTTAAAAATATACTTAAAGTACCAAAGTAATAGTATTCATTACGCAGAATGGCCATTTTCAGAATAATATAAGTCATATATTTTGTGACTGACTTTGAAGCTGGTAAAAGAAGTGCTATTTTTTTTTTTTTTTTACATCTTTTATACACTGCTGGGTAGCTTAATCCATAATATTAGCCTACATCATAATGTAATAGTTGATTTATATTTGGTATTAATCTTCTGAATCTGCAAAGTAACAAGTAACTAATATTGTCAAATAAATGTAGTGGCGTAAAAGTACAATATTGGTTCCAAGTACAGTACTTGATGTAGAAAGCCTAAACTGGAACTGTCAATCTACCACATTTCATGGGAATCTATTGAAAATCATTTCAGATATTCAGATGTCCAACAAAAAAAAAAAAAAAAAAGGGTGAAAAAATAATGTGATCCAGAATGAAGATGTACTGACTGCATCATGTTTTCTATGTCTTACCTTTCCTCACTCCGTAGGTGTTCTTCCAGCTCCTGGATCTTGTTTTCCAGTTGCGAGACTCCTGCCGAGGACCGAGATTGGCCCTCCATGTCGGCCACACGACCCCTCAGCTCTTTCAGCTGCAGGGGGAGAAACAGCAGGTCAACAATAGCCAAAGACTTCAGTTCAGTTACTGATGATCACAATTGTCAGCGCACACACAGATGTTGTGCATGAGTTACATACATGTCTCTCCATGGCGTTCTTGTCCAGCTCCAGGTCCTGTTTGGAGGATCTCTCCTGCATGAGCTCAGAGCGGAACTGATCGATTTGGTCTCTGCTCCTGGCCACTCGGTCTGTCAGCATCTCCGCGCTGCTTCTCTCCTCCTCCAGCTCCAACTCTACACGCTTCAGCTTGTCCTGACGGAGACAAGATGAGACCAACTATATTAGATACTCAGAAAGGAGATGGAGTGCACTGGATCAGCCCCAGTGAGAGAATTGATGGTGCCAAGTTTGTATATGCATGTATGGAAATACGCTTGATTGAAAGACATTGTATGCAGAGCAGAACTATTAATAGCAGAGAGCCCGGTCGTCATGGTTTTTTTTCCTGCCAAACCATGGAGGTGAGCTGATGCACACATCTTACTTCCAGGATGCGAATTTCCCGGGTTTTCTCATTGTAGCCGTTTTTGTTGGCCTCCATCTCTCCCTCGAGGTGGCGCAGTCTGTTGGCCAGAAGCTCTTTATCCAGCTGGTGGTTGTCTCTCTCCTCACATGCAAGTAGAAGCTCCTTCTTCTGTCGTGACATCTAGTTAGATGTATCATAATATCAGAAACAGTAATGCCAGACTGAATTACCATCATGAAATACATATTTGTGGTTTTGCATGTTTATATCACACGAATGAATACAACCAGTCAAGCATGCATGTATGCATGTATTATGTGTCAAAATGTTTGAAACATTCAAAGCAGGCATTCATAATAAAAACAACAACCAGGCCAAGTGAGTGAGCGAGCGAGCATGCACACAAACACTCAAAACGCAAACCTCTTCCTCCAGTCTCCTTAGATTTAGATGACTTCTTTCCAGTTCACTCTGAGCATCTTTTCCATGACGTTGCGTCTCCTGCATTTCCTTGCGTGCTCTCTCTCTCTGCTCCTCCAGCTGAACCCTGAGAGTCTGCGCCTCCTCTCTCGAAGACACCGTCAGAGACTCATACTGACGGGAGAGAGAGGGGTGAAACAAAGAGTGTGAATTCTTTGTTCTGTGAATCCTCGAAGTTGGATGCTAAATGGTGCAGAAGCTCTCACTTCCTTCTCACCTCTTTGTTAAGTTTCTCCAGAGCTCTTTCCTGCTGTCGTTTGGCCTCGTCCAGCTGGTTGAAGGTCTGCTTGAGTGTCTCCTTGTCTTTCTCCGTATCCTCCACGCGCAGGATGAGTTCACGGTGCTCCTGGCTCAGTCTGGAAGCTTTTCTCTTGGCCTCATCCAGCTCAGATCTCAACCCTCTCACCTCAGTGTGGAGGGCGATCTCTGCCTCGGAGCTCTCTGTGGCATTGTTCTGCAGCTGAGCCTGAGGAAAACACAGAGGATGTACAGGTATGCTTTCCTATCTCTGCTGAGTTTAGGCTCTAACACACTGATGGTCTATGACACACTGTGTTGTGTGACAGGATGTGACCTACCTCCAACCGTGAGAGTTTGTCTTTGAGACGCGTGTTGGCCTGCTCCTGCTCCTGCTGGGCATCTTGGAGCGATTTAACTTCCATCTGAGCTCTATCGAGACGGGTTTTACTGGCCTCCACTTCCTCCTCAGCTGAGGAGAGCTTCTCTTTGAGCTGGCTAGCTTCCCCACGTGTCTCACCAAGCTTCTGCTCCAGATCTGAGATGATTGCTGGGTCTGGGAGCTATATGCGGTGAAGACAAAGGAATGAAAATACAATAGAGAATTTCTAACCAATTGGACATTTAAGCACATCACCAGGTCATTTGTTACATTTATATTGTTATACCCTCACTAAGATTTAACTGACCCGTTTGTTTTTCTCCTGTGTCTTGACACTATCCTCTCTGGCCCTCTGTAATTGGTCCTTTAGCCTGTCAATCTCATACTTCAGTTCTGCCTCCTGGTTCTGGTGAGATTTCTTTATTGAGATGACCTCCATGACCTTCTTGTCAAACTCCGTCCTGTGCTTCTCCACTTCAGACTTGGTCTTCTGTAGATCAGCATTGCATCGCTGAAGTTCCTGAACAGAAATATGGACAATTTGATGGTTAAACTGCTTCATTTTTGTTCAACAGCTCAGGCGTCAGAGATCACGAGGGGCTGAGTTTCAGTTCACCTGGTTGAGAGTCTGTGTGTAGACAGGGTCCGGTCTCTGTTGTTTCATGGTGCTCACTTTCTCCTGGAACTCCTTTAGTTCCTCCTCAAACTCCTCTTTTTCCAGACGGGTTTGCAGGAGTCTAAAAAATACCAATCAAATACAGTTGATCCGAACAAATTGTACCGTATAAATGTTTTGTAAGTACTGCTTGATTGTCTGATCCGCGTCAGTTGGAATGTATAGGTGATTCATGACAAGTGAGCTTAAATTTACTTTAACAGCAAATAAACAGCATTCCGTTACCACAACAGTCAGACGTATTCACAGAAAACTAATCTAGAATACACTTTTTTTTTTTGCTAAACACAGAAATTCAAGATCATCCACACCACCCCTATAGTTTGTTTACATACAGTATTAAACTGTATGGACACAATAAAGATGTATACAGCCAAATGTAAAAATGTCCAGAATGTGACTGGTCTTCCCATTAAGACCCATGGCACTTGAAGGTTTAAGGTACATATATAAATTTGGATCATGTCGACTTTGTTGACAGTCATGAATTAGGGCTTTAGGTTTGGATGGCCTTGGAACTACAGTCAGACAGTTGTTAGCACAGCTAGCCACATCTACAGGTCTGCATATCTAAACACAAAAGCTGTTCAGTTAGTGACTCTCACGGTGTTTCAGGGCTGCTGGGTGGCTCTCTGACAGAGAGGGGGAGAAACATTGACCAGGTAGAACGAAAGAGAAGAGATGGACACGCATTAGTAGGACAGCAGGTGCAAAGAGAAACCATGAAAAGACGGTGACTAAATCCATGTCAAAGTAAGCATTGAAAAGCCCAAATCCAGGTAGGCAATAATGAATACACTTTGAGAACAACGATGAAGATGAGAATAAACTCACTCTTGTTTGGTCGTTCGAAGTTCGTCTCTGGTGGCGTGAAACTGCTCCATCCAGTGGCTGCTCTCGTCTCTACAGTCCTCCAACTGCTGCTGTAGGGAGCGAACTGACGCATTCACACGCAGCCGCTCTGCCTCGATCCCTGCATGAGACTAAAAGAGGAGACAGAAGAATTGAGGGCATGTTTGTTTATATCCCAGCCATCTCATAAACATATCTATATCTATAGATATAGATAGACCACTCCACATTGTTTTAACTGAAGAGATCAAGTTAAAAATGTAGTTTCTTGCTGCTAGATAGTGCACCTACGCAGAGCACGCACAGTGCACCAGTGCGTTTAGCTTCTCCTCTGTGTTCTTATCCTCCGGCTTTCATCAGGGGAGTTTCATCACAATACTCAGAGATAGAAATGTAGTTCACATTAAATCATTCTCTTTCAATGTGCAAAACAAATTATTGTAATGTGGGTGCTGTAGAAATGACTGGGATGGAAATTGAGGGACCTTGACTTTTTTGTTTGCTTTGCTGATGGTGTCTGTTTTACTCCCCTTTTGTCTCCAACACATTTTCATGTCAAATGTAAAGGACGAGCTGGCTACACACACCTGAGCCACCTGCTCCATGCTGCTGCGGAGCTTCTCCATGTCAGTGCTGTACTGCTCTCGGAGCGCCTCGATCTCTTTGTCATGTGTGGCTACCTCTTCCTTCAGAGCTCCTTTGAGAGCTGTGAGCGCCCTCTCTCTCTGTCTTAGCACCTCTTCCAGCTTCTGTTTCAGCTGGCACACCTCCATCAGTTGTGTCTGACAAGACATCAGATCCTACAGACGCAGGGAACACAGAGTTAACTCGATGCTCTTGATCTCTCAGTATATCGTTGGTACGGTATTGCTCACATGTTTACACAAACCTTATACAGCTTTTGCTTAACAGGAAGTTAATCTTGCTTTTAGCTGCAAAGGCTTTTTCAACTTATAAACCTCTCAATATGATGCTACGTGATGAAAATGCTGTCTTGAGGAGCAATTTAGCCTGGATTTGAGTCTTAGTTTATAGTTTTAAAAAAAAATCCAGCAGTAGGGTGAGATAGTCTCTCCCTGTATATCTGTGTGGGTTTATTTGTGCGAGTATGTTTCTATGATACCGTCTTGTTGCCATTCTCTCTTCTCAGTTCATCCTGAAGCTCAGCCAGCTGGTCCTCCATTTCCCTGACCCGTGCCTCTGCGTTCTCCCTGTCCATACGCAGCTGAGTCAGCCTGAGAGGAAAAGAGGACATACACACTACTGAATGATTCTTTGAATTCAAAATAACTATGGCATACTTGTTTGTCTTGTGAATAACTCACAGTGGCTGCTTGTTTCATGAAATTGTAAGGAGTGTGTGCTTAAAAACAAAGTGGGCTTGTCATGCACCCCCTCTCACTCGTGACCACCAAGACTCACAGACAATAGTACCATGCACCTGATTGCTTTCCTCGGTGTGTGCGTTTGTGTGCGTGTGTGTGTGTGTGTGTGTGTGCTGTCCTGTCCTCACTCAGATTGGGTTTCATTTAATTCTTTCTTCTTCCGGTCCAGCATTTCCTGGAGCTGCAGATTTTCATCCAGACAGGACTCCAGCTCAGCTTTCAGAGCAGGATCAGAATTGCAGACAGAGTCCTACGCACAAGCAGACATGATGAATAAATGAGAGCAGTGAAACGTAAGACATCAGGCAGCTCTGGTGGCATCGCGCTTTTAAGAAATGTTAAAGCGAGCTTGCATTGGCCCACCGATCAATATGCATAAGGGATTAAGTTCTTAGGAGCTATTAGAGATTAAGACCCGCCCACCTTCCTTAAACCAGCATATAACGAGTCATTATTGAAGTTAGATTATTGTGTGTGTGCACCTTTGACCAGACCTGAGGGCTTTAAGGATTAATGTGAGGATTATTCTGAAGCACACTCCAAGGAACTCCCAGCCCTCCTGGTAAGATTAGTTTAAGACATAAAAACTCTGAGGACAGTTTCTTACTCTCAACCAACCAACAGCTATTCCCTTCCCTTGATAGTTGGCGTTCGTGTGTGGCATTGGATGTGCACCATGTAATCCGAGCTGATTTAAAGTGGCAGGTTACTCTCTGAACGTTAACATCCTCTGGTGGCAGATCCAGTCAGCCAAGTGAATTTAAGGAGGTTTAGTGAGTCATCCAAGTCAATGAAACTACAGTAACAATCCAAAACTCGAGTTCACATTCTCTACATGTCCTCAGTGTAAATGTAAAATGGTGTCTTATCCACTAAAGAAAAAAGTATAGAGATATATTTCAGCACTAATAATAACCTCCTAAGTATTGGAAGTTATCAATATAAAAAAAGCTCTATTCTCTTACTTCTTTACTTCTACTTTGCTTACCCTTCTTTCCGCCTGCAGGGCAGTTTGTAGTTCAGCCATCTTTCTTTCAAGCTCCCTCTTTTCTCTCATCCACTCTTCCTGGGGTCTTTCTTTGGGCTGCTTAAGAAAAACATACATGTAAGCAGTTTGCTTATACTATTTCTTTACCTGACATATGAAGCAGTGCAAGAACAACCCCTCACCAAATTTGATATTTTCAAAAAAAAGACAAACCTTTAGATTCTGGATCTTCTGAAAGATGACCTTGACTTTGTGCTTGATGACAACATCGCTCTCGTTGGTCCTGAGAGAAGGTGAAGTGGCCAAATGTATATAAATGTTATCGTTTATTAGCATCGCATTTTGACAACTGAATAAAACATCTACTATGTAACAAGTCAATTTTATTTATATAGCCCAATATCACAAATCAAAAATGTGCCCCCCCCCGCCCCGTTTTTAAGACCCTTGTAGATGATAAGGAAACCCCCCCCCCCAAAAAAAAATGGAAGAAACCTTAGAAAGAGCAACTGAAGAACGAAGAGGCAACTGATCCTTCTCCCAGGACAGACTGACGTGCAATAGATGTATGTATAGAAATACCAACATAGACAAACATATGCCAGGATAACATGTAGGTACATACCCTTGTCTCAGGCTGTTGTATATCGTCTGCATGACCTGCTCCTCCTCACTGGTCATCTCTGCACTCTGACCCTGGTCCAGCAAAAGGTCAGGAGTCACCTTGAGACATAGATCAGAAAACTACGCTTGCAAAGTTGCATGCTATGTGGTGTTTGGAGCTCACTAAAAATCAGCTGTGATGCCAAACCATTAAATATTTTATTCTTACTTGTGCCTCAGTGAGACTGGCCTGCGGCGTCTCTGCAGCAGAATATCTCCCTGGTGAAGTCCACTGATCAGCAGAGTGTCCTGGAAATTTGGAGACAGCCGCCTTGCTGCGTCCCAGGCTGCTGTGAGATGAGGACGGAGGTGAGGTGTAGGGGTTGGGGGTGAGGAGAGGAGATGTAGCTCTGGGATCTTGTTGTTGATCAGGGAGTCCTATATGTTGGCCTCCAGTGTTACCACCATCAAACCTGTTTATTAGTCTGTTGACAGGAGTCAGTCTCTGATTTGTTTGTTGGGGAGGGTTAGGGTAGGACTGACTGCCTCTCACTGACCCCAGCGACCCGTTGAGCCCTGCTTTGTTCGAACCATCCCACATATTACTTTCCCCCTCTCTTCCACCGACACGTCGGACCTGCTCTCTCTCCCCCCTTACTCCAATTCCTCCATCCAGATTCGCATAGCTACCAGACTTCCCATCCCCTGGTGGCCTAGGCAGCTGAAAATCCTCATTGACTGCACCTCCCTCTCCGTCCCTGTCCAGCAGCGACCCATGGGACTGGGCTCGCCGTAGTGCCCCTCCCTGCTCTCCTCCTCCCCCTACATCTGCCCCCTGTGTCCCTGGCTCTGCCTTCTCTCTCCTCCGGGGAAGGCTACTGTAACCAGAGGGGTACTGTGTCTTGAGCTGGACCCCATAAGAGTCTCCTTTCTCGCCGTCCTTCAGGACCACATACGGGTGGCCAGCAATACCCTGCACCCTGACTGCCACGCCGTACTTGGAGGTGGTCTGGGTCTTGGTCTTTGGCTGTGGCGCTGGCTGCCCACCGCCAGTGTCGTAGAGGTCATTGATGAAGCGAATCTGGACACCGTAGTCCACTGGGGTCTTTCGACCTGAAGATGGTGTGCTCATGCTGGTAACACAGAGAGAAAGTAAGTAAGTGGTTAGATCAAACAAAAGAAAAGAGTTTCTCTGCATCCAACCAACCAACAGGCTACGCATTTGCTTTGGTCTAGTGTTTTCATACATAAAATGTTAGCTTTTTATTTATGAAAATATTTGTATATTACATTAAAGTCATTTGGCAGAAGTTTTCTCTGAAGCGACTTACATTTTTCCTACACATAAACACAATTTGAAGTTCAGTGTTTTGCACAAGAACACTTCAACATGAAAGAAATGAATTGATATGATAAAGAAAGTCGTTTCTTGCACGGGTCATATTTACCCCAAAACAACAAAAGATTGTTTTTTTGTGAGTTCAGGATTTGGCTGAGGTATTGTACTGTTGATGGTCTGAAAACTGACAGACTGAAAAGCTCACAATTCGAGGTAGACAGATAAAACGACCCAGTCGATATTAGCTTATTGCTGATATATTGGTATCTGTGCAGACCTATGGAGGAACAAAAGCTTGCAGTAAAGGAGGCCAAACTAGGATTGAGAGAATTCAATGACAGCGTAACCATTACACAGCTTGTCCACCAGACAGCACCGACAAGTTTGTTTTTTCCACTGAAAAATGTTCTGCTTAGTATGAATATTGGTCACATTTCTTTGAAAATACAATTGGGATCTGTACTAAGACTCTTTGTTCATGTTGTGCATTACAACTGGACAATATCTTTTATCAGATTCATCAGTTTCAGCCTAACAAATCCAGTATCGGTCGGGCTATACTCACAATAGCAGGTTCAACAGCTCTTCCCTTAAATTAGGATATCAAATAAAATACCTCAACACTCAGTAACACGCAAACCTGAAATGTCAAAACATTGTTAGACAAAAAACACTTTAAACACTTACAGGGACACAGATTTTTATAGGCAGTAAAATGTAAGTTTCTGCCTCTTGACTGCTTGTGTGGACTTTGTCCTCAGTACACGCCATTAGTCATTAACCTGAAAGCACACACCCACATATCACTTTCCACTTGTCTGGACCAACAAAGCTTTTCCTAAGTTTTGGAAGTCTCCCAGCCAGATACTAAATCTATTTACCCCTTCAAAACATTGACAGCTTGAATCGAGAGATCGTGAGGACCTCCTCATGCTTTTACTCTGTAATTTCTCCACTTTTCATTCACTCTCTAATCATCCCTTTTATCATACTCTGATAGCACATGATGAGTAATTCTAAAACTATTTATCCTATTTAAACTGATCACACCTATGTTGAGGTTTAGTGATAAGTCACTGTCAGCCTTATTCGTCACTGTCAGTAATATAAAGTACTGAACAGAACATTCCTGATATTACACTGACTGACTGATCATGCCTGTTTGGTCACATTGTGAGAGCTCATCCCCACGTCTATTACACTGGAATGGTTCACTAAACTCACATCAAACCTATTACAACACTCCCTCCCCGACATCTTCACCTTTTATTTCCCCTCAACAGCTTTCCAAGGTGAGACAGAAAGTGGGCTGCGAGAGAAAGGGAGGGTGAAGTGAGAGAGTGAGTGAGCGAGAGAGAAACAGAGAAAAAGAACACTCCACCTTTCTTCTCTTATCAGTGCCTTGTGTGATAAAATCCAAAGTCAAGCTTTTTCTGTGCAAAACCCTCCCCCCATACACACAAAAGGACTGACTACATAAGCAACTATCCAAAAAGGTAACTCTGACACATGCACTCATACATTACTGAACGCCTACTCACACATTTTCATTTATCCATACAGATTTTGGAAAAATGTATGACGCAACCCAGACCCAGCGAAGCCAAGAATAAGATACAGTCGGCAAAGTGAGCCGAGACGGATAATCTTATACGTCCCAGGTGGGAAAGCGAAAACTAATACATAAATCAACTTTGGAGCAAGAATAGGTGATGAAAAATGTCTGGACTGGAAGTGAGCAAAGCAACACGACATGAATGACCTTTGACGGTATCTGTGCGCTTGTGGTGCCTGAGCATCGTACGCAGACAAACCTGCTCGTCAGACACGCACAGTTAGTCGATTTCTTTTCCCACCCTTTGGGAACCACAGAGGAAGCAGCATGTCACAACACATTTGTGCAGTCGAGCATGGAGTCTGCAGCCCACTGTCTTCACAGTAATGTCAAGCATGTCATGCAGTTATGAACGTGCCATACGAGGGCAATGTCTACTGTTTTCATGGCAATGTGTGCCAGACAGACTTACAGACAGGTAAATGTAAAGTATTAACAAGACTTTTTCTCTCTTATTATATGTGATTCTGCATCTATTTATGAGTTTCGTTTTTGTATGTCATGAGGAAGAACACAGTCTCAGATCCAATAGGGACAGGGGTGAGGGGGAACCCATCCTATTGTCCCGCTGATGTGGGGCAGAAAATGAGGGCAGCAATTATGAGAATGTCGAAACAACCCTCATGGTCTTACATTCCCTCTCACCCTGTTTATCCGATTACAACAAATTTGTTTCAACACTGACATTTTTGTCCCCATACACTAGTCTTCTTTGTAGCTTCTCCCCAAAGCCAATATCTTTACACACCTCTCTAAAATAAACATCCTTTTCCATATCGAAAGTAGGATTTTAAAACAAGTCAGTCTCTAAATCCATTTGTTTATACAGTATGTGCAATATCCCTGTGCTGTCAAATTAACATATCAGTCACACCTAATGTCATTGCTTTCTTTATTTGAAAGAAACACTGTGCGACTCTGAGTCCTTTAACGATAGTCGATTAATCGATTAGTAATTAAATGGTGATTATTCTCCAGGTCCAGCTTGTCAATTGTGAGGATTTGCTGCTTTTAAAAAAATATATTTTATCATATGTGACGGTGAAGTGATTATCCTTAGGTTTTGGACTGTTTGTCGATTAAAACAAGTGATGGGAAAATATCACCTTGGATTTTAGGTAATTTAGATTTATTGTTATGTTCAGCCTTTTTACAGATTAAACTAATAATAGAGTTAATAATGGGAAAATGAATCGATAATGAATAAATCATTAGTTACAGAACCAGTATTCTTTTAGCAGGCTACAGACAAGCAAAGGTCTCTAGCCCACACTTGTATCATTAGTAGGATGTGACTTTAACAACAAGCTTTTTCAGGCCTGCTTGCTGAGCTAAGACTGAATCTGGTGCTTTTGGACTGTGTTGCCATTCATGTTACCCTGCAGTTATGCTGACATCCCTCTGCCTCAAATTGAATTCCTCCACAGTAAATTGAATTGGAGCTGCTTCCCTGTTAAGATCCGAGATGGAAAGGAAAATATAATTAAGAGATTAGAGCGGGTGGGGAGACAAATGAAACTACAGCAATGTGTGGAGCCATGAAAGTGTCTCTGCTGACTCACAGAGACTCACAGTCAGCATGGTTCATGTGATCAGATCATATCTAGCCCGGCCTAACATTGATACAGTAGCTTGAGAAAACAGCAAAGGCTGAAGGTTATTTGAGTCTCAACTCTCATCTGCTGTGTTTAATATAATATGAAAATGTATATGTGTATATTAGAAAAATATTGAATTAAAAGTGTTGTCAATAATTTGTTTAAGCACTACTTACACTACTACAGCATACTATTATTTTACCTGGTTTAAACTTCTCTTTTGAAATGAGTCTCCTATATGCTTGATTTTTGGTTCCTTTAGTTTGTGTCTCTTTTTGCATTTTCTGTCTGTAACTATGTGTTTTGTGTTTATGCTGCTTGAAAAATAGATTGTTAATCTCAATGGGAACATGGACAAGCTGTGAAACATTATTTTGCCCCTTTTCTTCAAAGTCATTACGTTTTATAACCTAGAAATAGAAACATAAAAAAGGTGTAACAACAATGGACAAAACAGAAGCTGATGCCTTCTGTGTCTTTTAAGGACACGCAGCCCCTCAGTCCTCAGGGTACTCTCCCTCTCCATTACATTCTTGACATAAAACAAAGTCCTCTTCCTCTCTCAAGCGGTCAATCTCTTTCCAAACTTGCCACTGCTCCTCTTTCACGCTCAAACAAACAGCCATTTATTCCCCTTTTCAAATCCAAAGAAGTTCATTGGCATAACAAAGGGATACTTCAGCGTTACCAAATAGTACACAAATGACACCATATTAGGAGCACATAAATACGCCCCTCCCTCACCCCACATTCCAGACACTTGTTTCTCTGTCCTTTTCACTTACACAGGCCGAGTGTGTGTCTGCATGTGTGTGTGAGATAGATTGATTTATGGGAACTACAGGATTTGTAAATATTATGTGTACCTGCAACATTGAACTAATGTTTATCATTCTGTCCAGATTTAAGAATTGCTATCAGGTTAAACTTTTGTCGACGGTCCGTTTTAAAATGGTACCGTGTCAGCATGGCAAGTGCTATAATTATAGAAATGTCATGACACACTTTGAGCCTTTCCCCACAATTCAGAACTATAATCTGCACTTCTTGCGTCATGAGTTTCATCTGACTCAAGCTTAATATTGAAGAGCCTCTCTGTATTATACACCTGCTCTTTAAACATGTCCTTGAGGGGCTGCAGAGAATACATGTCAGGCTATTTATTATTACACTGCATAGATTCAAGGACTAAATGGATTTGAACTGTGGTTACATGTAGCCTCTTGTGTCTTACACACCATCTCAGAGGTCTGAAAGTTGTTTGTTTCTCAGTGCACAATTTTTCCAGTGACAAATCCCCCAGGCAGCAGGGCTATATCTGTTTTGGAGTGAAACAGCTTTGAAATATGAATTGATTTGGCATTAAACTATATCTAAAAAGGTCTTAGATTTTACTTGGAGAAACGTGTGGTCACTCATACACTTAACAGGAACATCTGCAGACACCTCTTACTTGTATTTCACAGAATATTAACAGGCAAGTTGTCCTGAAGCAACATTAGCTGGGAGCACCATCAAACTAACGTTAAGGTTAAGGTTAGCTACCAAGCTAGCGTTAAACTGCCAACACAAACGGCTCAATGACACAATACCGTAAGAAACCACTAACGTCACAAAACTAACTTAAAAGAAGATATAAGCACCACATAGCAAAAAAATAAATAACACATCCCACAAATGACCATAACGGTCTGACAGGTCGAGTGTGTCTGGTTTAGCTGTCTGGCTATGTGAAGTCCAACAACAAGCGTAAAGTTACCTCATTTTAAGTAAGTTTTTCCTCTGCTCCTCTTTGACACCTTCGCCTCCCTTGTGTCGATGATAATTCAAATGTTTTCTATCAAAGTCCACACAGAATAGTGGGTGGGAAAACAACTCCTGCGCAAATTAACACAGCAAAAGAGTTCATTATGCGGCGACTGCAACCTGTTACCTTTGTCGGGGATGTAACCGTCCCGCCCAGCCTCTCCACAGGGAGCACTGTGATTGGACCAGCGAGCTGAAGTGGGCGGGACCATAGATATGGGCTACGTTTGCTATTGGTGAAATCTCTACGCCAGTCATTCACTGTGCTGGACTACTTTATGACCTTTTGGCTGTAAAACGGAAGCCCTTATTGTTACTTTAGATGACATTAACAGAACAAAACTATCAGTATAACCTAGATAAAGAAACACTTTTCAGCACCAGTGATGGACGAAAGTGCACACAGATTGGTGCTCCATGTGTTTGTTTCTCTCCACTTCACCAGTAGATGGCGCAACTATCTACTTCAGCAGGAGCATCCAGGGCCTCTGACAAAAAGCTCTACACTAGGCTGCTACACTAACAACATGGAACTGCAGGTGAAAGAGTACATGGACTGTCCTACTGTTACCTACTACTGTTATTTAGATATGTAATTCAGGTAAGTGGTAGACGGGGTGTTGTATGATGCCATTCAGCTTGTTTTGATTATGCATCTTGTATATGACTCGTGTGGAAATTGAATTCATGATGGTATAATTGAACTTCTGTTTGATTCAGATTGTGCGTCCTATGTACTGTTGTCTGTAATCCATTGGTATTTCTGCCTATTTTGGCCAGGACACAAAAGAGATGTTTAATCTCAGTGACGTTTTCACTGTAAACAATAAAGTTTATGTAATATCTTAGTATAAAATAAAAACACAAATCTACCAAGGCTCATTTAAAAAGTACTCAATATGTATAATAATATTGATTTATGTGGAAATATTATTGCATTACAACGCCAAGAGTAAAAGGCAAAGAATGACTTCAGTCCTTTGTGATCTTTCATTACAAATTTAATTTCATTTTAGGCTGTAATGGAGTACACAAGAAACACTTCAAATGGACATTTTTAAAATCTCGTAACAACATAAATGTCTCATGTTTAATCCTACATTTTGCTTATTGCCAGGCTTCTGCTGTCATTGGGCCAACCACTGATGGAGTTTGGAGATTTCAGTTGTGTATCCCTGAAATTATTATTATTATTATCATTATTATATATTACTATATAATATATATATTGAAATGATTACGGCAAAACCTTTATCCCGCCCCGTACACACAGCCCCTCCCCAAACTCCAGTGACATTCCACAGCCTGCGCACACAACTTCCCTCTCCATCTCTTCACCTCGACAGACTGGACGCATCATCTCACGCTCCGGGAATGGGATCTTTACTGGGTTCAAAGAAAATCTTCGAGTTCTTTCGAATTTATGCTTTGCAGAGGCTACTTTTCAAACTGCAGGGATAGTTGTTACTGCAGGTGCAGGGTGATAGCAACGAGAGCCACTGGCCAGTGACTTCTAAGACGCACACGAAGTTGTCAGGGAGTTTCGGACACTAGAAATCGCTTTAACACCACAAAGTGGACTGTCTGAATTTGACGATTAGGAGGTTCTAGTAATTTCAGACCACAGTTACTGTGCGTGCGTAAAACATTTCTGCGTAAAGTTGGAGCTGTTGCGCACGGTTCGACGTTAGTTTTAGTGTGGCAGCTAATGCAAGAAAGTATAGGCAACATCTGTGTTAAGTTTACAATCTATTAAAAGTGTTAAAACCTTGACAGCCATGGCAAAATGGTTCAGAGATTTCCCCATCAACCTGAAGAACGGAAATGAAAGGGTCCGCTCAGCCTCTGAGTCTGGTCCCCAAACACGATCCAAACCCTCGTTTTCTCGTGACAGTCTGAAAGGAAATCAGCGCAAAGATGGGGGAGTGGGGGGTTTATTGGCAGGGAGAAATAGAAAAAATTCCGCCACAGAATTGGGTCGTAACAACGCTGTTTCTGGTGGGACAGTCTGGGATAGTCTCACACAAGGAAAAAGTCGCAAGAACTCCAAGGTGGAGACAGGGGCATCAGATGAGAACCGCCAGGTCAGAACTTCTAGTTTGGCGCAAGCCTACATTAGCAGGATGATCAAAGTTGACAAACAAGACAAAACCCCCAAACTCAACGGGATAAGTGAACAGAAGCAAGCCGAGAACGAAAAGGAAAGGTCTGACATTAAAACAACGGTGAGTAACTTCTAAAGATGGAACACAGCTAATGCACTTTTTGATCTTCATATTTCATCTGCTATTTATTTATAATCAAACAAAACCAGTTATAGCTGCATGTAGATTAAAGTCATTATTCTGTACATTGCGACTACTTTCATTGTGGTCTCGAGGTCAGTGCGTTTCTTTGTGTTCTTCCTCCCCACCTCAGTTCATAACCCTGTATTTAGTTTCCATCGGGCTCAACATGAAACTGCATTGTGTCAGATCAAACGGGCAAACACAAAGTGCTGACCTCTTTGCACTCTTCTGCTTGTCCCTCCATTACTTGTCACTTTAAGTCATGGACAACACACACACACACACACACTTGTATATAATCGCTCTCCCCTTGCCTGCTCTGTTGTCTCCAGGTAATTGTAACATCTAAATACTAATAGCAGCATCAGCATTGTTTTTTTTTCTTTTCTGATGTGTCTTTTCCTTCTTACAGCTGATTATCCTGGAGGACTACGCAGATCCTTTCGATGCAGAGAAAACCAAGGAGCAGAGGGAGGCTGAGAGAGCAGGAGTGAATGATGGGTACATGGAGCCCTATGATGCCCAGGTCATCATCACAGGTGAGTTTAGACTCATCATCTATCTACAGTTACATTATGGAAGGCAGTTTGTCTGCTGAAAACATAAATAAATGTATTTACCTCTTACTCTTTGAATATCATCCTTGATAAGCTATGTCAATTATATGCAGGTGAAGGAATACTTAGCTTAGATTCTCTGCACTCACACTGTCACATTGTTGCTAAAGGGCCATTTTAAAAGGGACTTAGGGCCAAACCAGACCCTCAGTGTCTCTGCTGACTTCCCTCTCCGCTGGCGGTTGTCGTAGGAACAGTGTTGTGCAGGGACAATGGGTGCAGCTTCCTCTTCCAACTTCCTGTCTCCTGCCTCTGTTTCCTTTGCCCCATTCTCTTGATAGGAAGTTGGCCCCAGTGCCCCCCTAACACACAGAGAAACACACATACACAAAATACTTTGTGGTCCCTTACGTGTGAAAAGAATCGAAAGCCTCTCCTCACCCCTTCCCAAAACCTACAGGTCCCCCCCGGTCTTGCCCAATCACTTCCCAGCAGCCAGGAAGTGGCCTGGTCAGCCAGCCAATCAGCAGCTGTGTTGACCTTTTCTTCCTGTAGCTCCATTGTTTGGTCACACAATAGTGCAGACACACAGGCTACCTGTCAGACAGTAGAGAAACACAACCAGTAAAATTCCCCTGAAATTTAATGGCATGTCATTTAAATATAACTTCACTTAAACTTAATTTAGAGAGCAAATCACACTTGCAGATTGGGTTAATCCAGCTGGCCCGATGAACACAAGAATTAGCATACAAACGTTGTGTAAAACTAATGAGGATACCATGCATTAAGTTTCCGTATTACTGAAATACAAAAAACAATAAGCATACAACATAGTTTGAGTTGATGGATGAACTTACTGGTCTACTTTATAAAGTAAAAAAAAACAAAAAGTGCTTTAAGAAAGTGCATTTTTGAAATTCCCTCTTATACACATACATGTACATCAAATATCACTGGATAGAGGTTATGGGATAGAAAACGTGCAATGCATACTGGGAAGCTTGCAGAAAGTGTATGCATGATTACAAGCGGATTTAGGTGAAAAGTTATGAAGCTAATGTTTTTTTTTTCATTGTAAAATACACTCAGTTGCCAGTTAGACCTAACCAAAGCATATGCAGTATACTGTAATAACCTACAACAGACCAGCAATAAATTGTACCTTTATGAAGGTTATAATGATCTTGGTGAATTAATACATGTTTATTTATACCGTTTTAGTTTTTCTGTCCATGCTGAAAGCTGTCTGGTGCTGTTGAATAGTTGCATTGTTGTGCTCTATTGAGAGATGTCCTTCATTTTTTGTCCATCCCACTTATATCATTAAGGGTAGAGACACCTCTCAGTATAACCAGAGACAGACCAACAACACCACAAACTACAGCCTCCGTAATGATCATTAAGTTACATCCTCACCTCTTGAGTTTCAACAAAAACTGAACAATTGACCTTCAATTTTAACCATGATGAATGTTGGCTATATTGCAGGACTATTGTATTAGACTGCATTAGTTTTAGGTAGGTGTACCTAATAAATTGGCAGCTGAGTGTATCATTTCTACGACATCATGCTCATGTGTTGCAGAGGTTCGTCGACGCGGCTCCAAAGACCTCCTGAAAGTGTGCGTTCTGCTGGACCGAGGCAAGAGAGAGGGGAAGGGAGACGAGGGAAAGCCCACGCCCCCAAACATCTATGACACGCCGTATGAGGGCGGACTGGAAGGCGACAGTGGGGGGGTGTGGATCCCTGTCACACGGCCAGAGTCTGACGTCCGTCCTGCTGGAGAGTACGAACTGCCCTGGGAGTGGAGAAAGGAGGACATTGTTAGAGCACTGTCAGGTAGAGAAAGGGAGTGAGGGATGATGGGAAGGGTGGGGTTTAGGGCGTGGAGGAAGGATGCCATGAGTTTTATTTGTATAGTAATACCACAACAATTTTGTGTTTGCTTTTAAAGAGGAAACAAAACAATCCCACTGAATCAATTTCCAGAGACGTGTTTACTTTGGTAGCTCTGGCATGCTTTAATAGAACTTTATTATGAAAGGTTGATATTGTCTCTCCTGCGTCCTTCAGCTCAGTTCGAGGCAGTGGATTGTTCTCCCATTAAAGAGAATGGTTCAACCTCCGCCCGCCAGCAGCAGCAGCAGCAGCAGCAGCAGCAGCAACAGCAGCAGCAGCAGCAGCAGCAGCAGCAGCAGCCGCAGCAACACACCCTGAGGCAGAAGAACTGGAACCATAAAATACTCGTACCATCTTCTTCATCCTCCTCCTCTTCTCCCCCCTTCCCTTCCTCTCCTATTCTCAAACTCTCCCCTCTCATGCCCCCATCTCCCTCTTTCTCCACCCTCAAACTCTCCCCCCTCTCACCTGCTTCGAGTCCAAACAAGCTTTCCCCTCCGTCTCCTACCTCCCCCAGTGCCCCAGTGGATGGGGAGGCAGCCAAGGTGGACCCCAGCCTGCCACTGGAGAAGCAGAGGTAAGGAGGGAGAAGACTTACATATGCATAGGAAGGAGGAGGGAAGTGTTGCATTATGATGTTAATATGGTGGGGAAAAAATAAGAAAGCATTTGCACACTGGATTATAGCTTCCAAACTTTATTGAACTGAAATAGGCAACATTTTGACCCCACAATGACAAACCAAGGTATGACATCGTGTCCGATAAGACACTCAGGATACATTGTCAAGAATCGAATAGTTGGAAAAATGGCACAAATAATGACAGCAAATATTTGAATATGTTAAAATATAACATCATTGAAGAAGAATTCAATTCACCCCACTGGACTGGCAAGAAAAAAAGAGAAGAAATATTGAATATTCATTCAAACAATAAAAGAAGAGCCACTGTGGCACTGTATACAGTGTCTGCAGGTTTCCTCTATTGCTCTGGTTTCCTCCCACAGGTCAGGCCAATATTAAACTACCCATGACCCATGAGATAGTCTAAATCTTTTTATATTCTTCTGATAGACTTTTCACCACTCACCCACTGCACCCTTAAACAGGATTAGCGGATGGAAGAAATTTAACAAATGAGATGAGGGTTGAGACATTTGCTCACCTTTATGACATGAATGGGTATTATTCTTATCCAAATTAACTCCACATTTATTATAAACTCTGCTGAGTAAATATCACTTCCTGTCCCCCCCGTCTGCTTTCTGCGTTGCTGTGCTTGCATGTATTTGGACAGTAAAGAATAAGCTTTTTTTCTTCCGTCTTCCATGAGGAACAGCGCCCTCCACAGTTTTGACCGAAAATCAATTCCCCTTACCAAAAGTTGAAAAGCAATCAAGCAGGTTTCCTTCAACATCTGATCTGGTGCCTCACAATTCCAAACACAAAATAGGCTGCCACTCCTCTTGGCCAGGGTTGATATTTTACATAGTTTACATAGAAGACATTTTTTTTAAAGTGAAATATATCACTGAGAGCATACGCCAGCAGCACCCAGTGAGCACACACTCATAATAAGGCGCTGAACATAAATACTGGAGGCAGGTGCAGCATCGAGCTGAAGCCTGAATAGACAGCAATGTAGACCTTCTGCCCTTATCTCACTAAGTGTGACCTTTCTTTTCAGATCGAAGCATGTGGGGAACACACTCAGAGCATGTTAGCGTTTGTTCCTGTCATGTTGTGGCTGAATGTCAATGTGTTTTTCCTCCGAGCTTCAAGGCCACATACCGTCCGTTTATATATGGCTCTAGCCTGTAGCCACTTCCAGCACCTAATAGGCCTCCCTTGACACTGCACAGCCGCATACATTATTTTCCTCTATTTTATTTATCTCTTTGCCCTCTCAAGTTCACCTCTGACATTGTTAACTCATTCAGTGCACCATATATGTCGCTGTGATTTATGGAGAGTGTAAATCTCTGTTGGTGTCTGTGCGTTTCGTTCCTCCCGGCAGTCTCTTCCTTTTTTTTTTTCCTCTCTCACCATCATCACCTATCATTATCTTGACATCTGACTTATCTCCATATGTCGCTGAGCTATATGTCAGTGATCTGTTTTTTTTCTCTCTCTCTCTCTGTGGCTCCCCCTCCCCCTCATTCTCTCGCTCCTCCAAGCTGGTACCATGGCAGTGTGAGTCGGCAACAGGCTGAGGCTCAGCTGCAGCGCTGCAGGGAAGCCAGCTTTCTGGTGAGGGACAGCGAATCAGGAACCAGCAAATACTCCATCGCTCTGAAGTGAGTCTGCGGATACGTGTTTGTTATACACAGTACAGGCGGGCTACATAGTGCAGCATGTACACATTTATTAATAGGACTTTTTTTTAACCACTTTTATTTTTGCTGCATCACAATCTCAGTTTTTCTTCAGCTGAATTGCAGCGGTAATGACGTTTGGGACATTTTGCTTGAAAATCAAATATGCTTTTCTGATTTAAATATTTCCTTTTCTAATGCCACATCTTTCAGTCCTGTTTAAAATTGGCCACGGCACTTTTATCTTTTGTTATACAGTGTATTTTATATTGTACAAAATATGTTTAGGTGTTGGTTTCCACTGCCTTAACCACTGATTGAGCCTGTGTTTTGTCATTTTTAAGCAATTACTATGGTGTTACTGGCATTGTGGTGGCAACCTCTAAGGCGTTAATGCATGAGAATATGTGGCATTTATAGAGTTGACACTACCGATAAGCGTGCCAAGAACAGGTTCTCTAGGATAAAGGCTGAAATCCGGTGGAGCAATTGTGTGTATGTGTGCGCGTGTGCATGCGCCTGAGTGCACATTTGTTGTACACTGCTCATTCATTTGAGAGTCCACATCATTAACCCCATTTACACATCTATGAACTCGGAAAAATGCACAGCCTCATTTGAGGGGAGACAGATAAGAAGCACATTTTTTTCATATTGTGTTTGTGTTGTAACTGTTGCTGTGTGTCTTTTACTTACTCTCTTCTGACAATACGTCTTTATTTTTTGCGCCTTCCGTTCCATTAGGACCAGTCAGAGTTGTGTGCACATCATCGTGGCCCAGACGAAGAGCGTTAAGGGTCTGGGCTTCACACTGGATCAGAGTAGCTGCGTCTTCTCCAGCATCCCTGAGCTGGTCCACCGCTACTGCACGCACAGACTTCCTTTCACTGGAGCCGAGCACATGACCCTGCAGCATCCTGTGCCCAGGCCACACTGAGGATGCGCAAAGGACACAAACACACTGGGACATAAATACACATGTGCAGACACAAGCAGAGACATGCACATTAACTCATACTCACACTCATACTGAAAGATATGCTGCTTCGGATCGTCCTGTGTACTACCTTTAATAAGTTTATACGTTTGTATCTTTTACATGCGCTATCTAGTGGTCAAAGTCATACATTACAATAACCATTGATCACATTGTTATAGTGGCAATTGTTTCCAATCTAAAAGCCGCACTGAATGGATTTATAGGTACAGGAAAACCAGCCCTTCTTCAACAACCTGGTGTATTTCTGTAGTTCTATAAAAAAAAACAATGCACATGAGCCCTGCACAGCACTCCAACCAATCGGATATTTGAAGTAAGCATACCTTTCACAGAGGTGCTGACATCATCAATTAGTGACATGCCAACCAGTTAGGCTTGGTCTGTGAGGTCAATACACCTGATTGGAGTGTATTCATTCATCCATCTGACATGTCAATCAGGCTATTGATCTATCCTGAAACTCTGTGAAGAGACAGAGATTCATTGATTAGACATTTAGAACTAGTGCAGTGGGAGGGTCCTTTAACATCACAGTACCCAGTCAGCTAAATTGTGTGTGTAAGTGTGCAAAAATAAATATGTGAATATCATGTCCATTTACGTGCCTTCACTGTAATCTAAATGAGGTTGTGATTAAAAAGCTACCTTACTTTATTGTGAATGAACTGAAAACTTTACCATAAAATGTATGCATAAATGACGTATGTGTGAAGTGATTATTAAAGATTTTTTACATCAACCGCACAACGATGTGGGCTGTACATTATTGTTGCGACACTTTTATTCAGTAAATAAAATAAAACTCATATTAACTGTAGACAAAGAGTGTTATTAATAGACATGCCGGCAGCAGAAGTCAAAGCAGGGTTCAAGGAAAAAAAGTGGTGAAACGGAGATGAGGAGCTAACCACAGTGAATCTGTGTGCTTTTCTCTTGTAGCTGTAAAACCATTGACCTGAGCGTGAAATCAATTACAGCTACACACATGCAGCCTCCTGCCTGCACACACACACACTCACCTAGCCAACACAGACAACCATGAGCACACACATAAGCTACACATACAAAATGCTAAACATGAATAGTGTACACACAAATAGCATTTACTCACACAACCCAGAAGGTGGTGTATTTAAATCCTCGCCAACACACACATCAAGTTTCTCACAAAACTGAGAAGCTCTATTCTCACAATGATGCATGGAAGCGTGTGTCTGTGGTAAGATATGTCAAACCAGTAAACACCAGCGTATTGGTTTGCATGAGTATCTCTTAGAGAGAGAGTGTGTGTGTGTGTGTCTGTGTGTGTGAGTGCAAGCGTGAACATGCCCATGTGTGCACCCATGTGTGCGTTATTGTGTGTGTGCATGCAGTCCTGTTGTGTGTGTGTGTGACAGAGACAGACAGAGAGAGAGCGAGAGAGACAGAGAGAGAGAGTCAGAATTTTTCTGTTCAGGGATTACCGGGTTGCCATGGTGATTAGTTAGAGTGAGGTAGGGCCATCTCTACAGGGAACGAGGAGAGGGAGGAGAGAGGAAGAGAAAGAGGGAGGAGAGACAGGCTGCCATATAAAAAGAGCTATGAATAACCGTGGCCATAGTGCCATAGTAGCAATGTAGCTCCCCCACAGAATAGCCTGCTTGATTTGTGAATGGAGAAGCAACATGTAAGTAAGTGAGCAAGTAAAAAGTGACACACTCCTCCTGCTGTCAGCTCACAAAACTGATTTTGTAGCACTTTATTGATCATACGACACCTCCTCAAAAGGGTCAAAGTGAAGGCTTGACAAAAATGTGTGTCTTGCTCAAAGACACTTGAACCGAGGGCTTCCTGGTTGAGTAGCCGTCTCTAATCTTGGACATCCGGCTCTACCCAGTGTGTCACAAATGGCAATGTTACACAACAACAGACGCAGCTAACTATCACCCTTTCTTCCAAGTGTGTGATCTGTTGTGGTTTGTCCTCCATATTTCTCTTAATTAAATCACAAAGTAGGTCAAAACAAACAGGAGGCCCGGGGTGCTGGACACATGACTCTTGCAGAGCTTGTCAGTCTGTTTTAGGGAATGTTGGTGACCATCTAGCCTGCGATCTTAAATGCTTGTTTGAGTTCCTTGGTCTTGCATATCATCGCTGTCCGGTCTCTTGTTTTAGTGTGAACTGCACCGTCACATAGGGCCGTTTTTTCATAGCTCATGAAAAGTTGACAATTTAGAGATGCATGGTTCTTACAGGACAACGATGGTATGCATAATTTCTATCACTGCACTCTGAGTTCATAATGTATCAGTGGTACAAGACGTATTTAGATCTTTTACTTAAGTAATAGTGGCAATACCAAAATATCCAAATACAAATGTAAGAGCTGCCTTTAAAATGTTGCCTTACATAAGACGAATTGCATAAGTATTAACAGCAAGAAATACAGAAATGTATAAAAAGTTAAAGTACTAATGGTGACGTTGTTATCTTGTTACATATGTTATTATTTATTATTGCTGTTGCGTTAACATGTAAGCAGCACTTTGATGTAGTTGAGGTGGAGCTAAATTTTACTACTTTTTTTGTACCATTGGATTGCTCAGTTTATAACAGCACATCCTATTTTACAAGATGATCATGTAAAAAAGCATAACTACAGCTGTCTAGTAAATGCAGTTGCTTGTGGAAATGCAATGTAATGCGAAAGTAATCATCTCTTATGCTTTGTCTTACACTATTAATCAGCCTGTGATTCAAAGATCAGATTTCTATGTTGTTAATCAAAGTGTTTCCCAGATATGACAGAAGCACAGGAAGTAACTGCAGCACCAGGAGACAGAATGACAGCATGAGAGGAAGGGACAGAGAAAAAAAGAGGAGAGAGAGAGAGGGAGGGAGGGAGGGAGGGAGGAAGGGAGGGAGAGCATGAGGGGGTGTTAGGGGAAGACAAGCACTCGTGGGGGTCCCAGCTTTTAAATAATTCAGAGAGACTCACAGCACTCAGTGCAGAGGAGTAGCACTGTCAGGTCAGCTCATTCACTGCAGAGGAGAGGTAGAGAGGGAGAGAGGAGAGGACTGTACAGAGAGAGAGAGGAGGAGTGTATAAAGATAGCATGAGAAGAGGAAGACATTACTGTGGAAGAGTTTGCCTGCATGTGTGTGCATGCACATGTACATCTGTGTGTCCGCTACGTGTGTGTAATCGTTGCGTGTGTCGGTGATGAAAATAGACAAAATGAAGGAGAAACAGGTCGTTTCCTCCTGGAGCTTTCTGGTTTCTCATAGTCACCACGGCAACCGCCTCCTCCCTCCATCCTGCACTCCTGTTTACTTAGTTTACTCTCCCCCATCCATCCCTCCCACGCTCTTTTGACTCCTCCTGTACCCCTTTTCATTTGCTGCATTCCCTCCGCCCCTCATCATTCAAAGCAGTTGTTTATTTTTTGTTATAATCAGGCGCCTGACTCTCAGCCTGACCTGTATACGTACGCTGCAATATCCAGAAAGAGCCGCAAGCTTCTATATGTTCATGCCAACGCATGGCTACCTCCCTCCTTAACTCCGTCCCCCTACCTGGCTGGTCTTTCGCCCCTCCCCATCTATCCGACTCCTGCATATTTGACTTTATGAATGGGGAATAGAGGTCACCTCAGTGGCCTAGAGGGGAAGAATCAAAAACAGACTTTTAATAAAAGATAAGTAACAGGAAGGTAAAAATGAAATAAGAAAATGTCACATATGAGAAAGGCAAGACTTACCCCGCAGGTTTTAAAGGGTGAAGATTATTCACAGAATAATGACTACATTAGACTCAGGCAGTCCTGGAAATAAAAGGTGGTGTGAGGTTATTTAATGGGCACAGACGTAAGGTGGGGCACGGAAACTAGAGCAGGGAGACTCGCACCTCAATGCATCAGCAATATGTACATGTTGCTGATGGCAATATGTACATGGATATCATACATGTCCAAATTGTGATTGTTTTACTCTAAATTACTATTATTTTTGTTCTCTCAGAAAACTACAGTATTTTGCAAGTAGGCAAGAAGACCTTGATTCAGATACGTAGGCCTATTTGTACTGCATGTCCTTATGGCTGCTTGCTCAAAAATACATTTTATAATATTTAAAATACCAGAACTGTCACAACTATTTGGCCTGAGGCTAATATTAAAGATAAAGCAGATAGAGATGAGAGATGCCATTAAGTTTGACAAGGTCACTATCGAGCAGCACAAACACTGTATGTGCCTAAGAGCACTGAATATTATATGGCGATGTGTGACTTTGTGAGGGGAAGACACTGGCATCGCTGGCTGCCTCTGAGGTATGCCACATCCTCCCCTCCCGCCTCCCCCTCCCCCGCCCCGCCCCCGACTCTCCAGCGCGTCGCATCGCTGAGCTGTGTTCAGCACGGACAGGCAGCACCGCACGACCCAGCGCAGAGCTCACCTGGCCCCGCCGAGGTATTTCTAGATCCCCCTTTTTTCGGGCGAAGAAGTGTAGACCGACGGAGAGCCCTGACGTCACCATGCCAGGTAGAGAGTGAAGGGGGCTTTGGGTCGTGAGGAGGAGGGGAGTAACACTGCGGGTGTGCTTGGAGTGGCCTCTCCATCGCGGTGAACACCTTTCGGGCTCGGAGCGCGCTCGGACGCACGTATGATGATGGACGCCTGGCCGCCGCTGCTTCTGCTGGCTCTCCTCGCCATTGCGGGAGGTGAGTAACTTGTCCGTCTGACGGCTCCATCGATGCGCTTTTGTGTGCATCGCCACCTTCATAGGGCCAAAAGCACCGCGCGTTCGTGCATTCAGGGGGATCTGAAATAGGTTTAGTCAAAGTAACGAGGGAGTGAGAGTGAAAACAAAAGGAGTGGTTAGATGCTGAGGAGAGGCAGACGTGGAGAAAAGGACTCTTTCATCGCTGTGTCACCATCTTTCTCATAACAGCAGCGAGCGCGACAGAATGGTGTAGTGGAGAAATATTGCCCACTCCATATATCACATGCGCACACTGTAGAAACACTAGCAAATGCAAAAGCTAACATGATTATCCGTTTAGAAACTAAAATAAATCCTTTTAATTGAGGGGATATGTTCAATGTAGAGGCCTTACTTTATAAAGTAACACCATGTGGTTATTATTGTATCATAGTAATACTATTGTGTGGTCTTAATTCTACTGCTAACATTTATTTTTTGGGGGAAATCACACTTTGCCAACAAATAAAATAGAATATGGCACATTTTAAAGGCGTTTTTAAAACATTTAAATGTGCCAACACACTGTTTTTGCTGCTAATTGGCTGAGCATTAATTACTAGAAATAGCCCAAGCAGCAGGTGTAGAAGGCTTTGTGAATGAGCATGCAAGCCACAAAATATTACCTACCATAAAAAAAAGAAGAAGCCACTATAGCATCAGTTATCCTTTCCTCTCTAAATATGCATCAGAGAGAGAGACAGAGAGGGGGGAAGAAATTATGTTATCACCCACTTACTCCCCTCCTCTCCCTCTCCCTCTCCCTCTCTCTCCCTCTCTCTCCCTTCTCTCTCTCATTAACACTGAGGTCTTGCATTGAGTGGGCAGGTTAATGAGAGACGTTGAGCTAAAGCAACATCTACATCCTGTCATCAGAGGACAAATGATGTGTCAATCAGCAGTACAGAAAAAGATTTCTGCCTATAGCTTGGACAGATAAATGGTCGTTTTGTCTTTGTGGAGGACATGCACTGACTGGATGAGTCTTATTTACAACTCTGTTGTTGTTGCCTTGCATTAGAAGCATAATGAGGTATGCGTTAAGTCATTAGGGTGTTTGGACATATTTTACCTCCATAAGTTGGCTCTAATTTGGTGTTAATTTCTTCTCAGCGAGGGTTTGCCCGAAGCGGAGCGGAAAACACTTCAGCTGATTGGTTGAATTACAGCCGCCCTAATATTTTCAGCCAATCCATAGTAGTGACAGGGCAGAGGCCAGCTCAGTGCCTCCAAGCAAAAAGACTGTTTGTCACTGTGTAGCAGCACACATAGCCACACACACACACACACACACACACACACACGCACACACACACACACACACACACACACACACACACACACACATGCCTGGCCATCTGCCTTGCACTGACTAACTGTTCATCATCACCCATGGCGACAACATGCTCCTGCTTTCTCTCTGGCAAACATACACTCTCGCTCTTTCTGTCACAAACGCACACACACACACACACACACACACAGGAAGTAAGCTTTACTTTGCTTTTCACCTGCATCAACCTGCCTTTTATCCGTTCAAGCACCAGCTCCAGACACACACACACACACACACACACACACACACACGCACACGCACACGCACACACATACAAAGCAAACACGTGCAATATTTAAATAGTTCGATTTTTGTCATAACAACAACTTTTGATTATGTAACACTATTCAAGAACACACTGACAAAGTGTTCTACAAATATAAAAATAAATATATAATGTCAAGCACCATCTTCAGGTTATGTGCAGGAACAAGTACTAACGTGGTGCTTGTGTATGTAAGACATACACATATGTTAATAGTAGGCTTAAGTTAATGTTTGATATTGTTGATAATACAAAGCACAAAAATACAAAGTGTTTTACGGATATAAAAGCAGATAATAATTACTTAAAAGAGTGCATAACACAAAAAAAAGTGTGAAAAAAGTGTACTGGAGAATTATTAGGTCTCTTTGCATTACAATAAACAATTTAATTAAACAGTATATTGTAATAAATAGGAACTAATAGAATACGACAAGAATGCGTCGTGTTTATGAAGCTGCTCTAAGCCTGCTGCATAATATCCAGGTCCCCCGAGCGTCCGTTTTTGTTGGTTGATCATTCCCTGAGTTCAAACAAGAGTGCACTAGAGAATGCTACCGACGTGAAATATCACTTTAAGGAGCTTCATAAGCAATGGACTCCTAATGAGTCATCTCCCCTCAAGGGAGAAAATCTGATTAGCATCATCCTCAGAGACTATAAACTCAATCCACACGCAAACACACGTTTGACGAAATTAGTGCACGGTCGCACATCTGGGCCTAAGCTTATGATAACACATTTTAGAGATTCCCTACTAAGACGCTACAAAACACATGAGTGTCAAACGTGTACGCGCGCAAACTGAGGCAAGTTTTATTCTTATGCGTTCACATTGGTCGTGAAGGAACTAATCGGGAGAAAAATCATACCTCTACACCTTCGTACAACAATACTTTCTCACAGAAGACCGTAACATGCACAGTATAGCACGCAAAAGTAGTCTGACATTCAGAGGCTGTGCAAGGGCGCTCAAGGACATTTCACCACCTGTCTCAGAACCTGCCGCGAGGATGTGGCCGTCCTGTTGTGTGAGGAGGATGTCTCCTGTCATTTCCCCTGCAGGCCATGCATAATAAACAGGTCTGTGGTGCTGAGTTGACCTGATGCAGGGGTTACTGGATATGGAGCGCAGTGTGCGACAGTCTCATCACACAAGGACGTAAAGTGGGCTCGGATTAGTTTTGCAGCACCACTTTTATGAGCTGCATCCTAAAACAGATGTGTTTGACGCGCGGCCAAGTCATCCTCTTTGCATGTGTGACTATGCGTGTATGCACGCGCCATAATCTTTGTCCTCTGCTTTATGAATGCACTTAGTGAATATCAACTAACCATTTTCTTGGCAGTGCTACAGTCTAGAAAGTTCTGCTCGGTCAGTTTAGCCTGTCATCACTTTTCTGCTGCACTGTTCCAGCCCACTGATCTCTGCAGCATCTCAACCTGCACATTACAACCACCCTCCTATTGTGTGTGTGTGTGTGTGTGTGTGTGTGTGTGTGTCTCTCTCTCACTCTCTCTCACTTTCTGTCTTTATCACGCTCTCTCATTTCCTCTGTCTCTATCTCTTTGGACTGACTCCCAACACACAGCAGCAACAGGATCAGCTCAGCGGATAAGGGCTGCATCTGTGATAAGAAATGCACAGCAGTCACACAACAGAGGCCTTCATTTGTATGTGAGAACGTGTGTGATCCCATGTGTAAAACTGTGTGCTCTCATGTGTGATTTGTGCAAGATATTGTGTGTGTGTGTGTCTGTGTGTGTGTGTCTGTGTGTGTGTGTGTGTGTGTGTGTGTGTGCGCATGCGTGTGTGTGTGTGTGAATGAATGTGCAGCAGTAGTAGCAGCACACAGCAGAGTGTGGCCCTGGAGATTAAAGGGAGGCAGAAGGAGAGCACGGAGGTTTAATAGAAACTTAAGCAGTGGAGAAGAAGAAGAAGCAGATAAGAGACGTTCGGAAAGTTAAGAGTTTTCATTCAGGAACAAGGTTGACTTACATTGAGGCAAGGTTGTTCTTATGTTGCTCTAATGCCGGAATGTGTAAAAGAGTATGAAAGATAAAACTGTAAAAAAATGATCTAAACATACTTTGGTCTGAAAAAGTGCAAACTAGAGAAACATACGCTTATCAACTGAAAGTGAAGCTTTTACAGAGAGTGAAAGAATAGTCCAATGTGATCTAGATACTTGTTTTACCGTTCTATCTCCACATGTGTGCATATAATTCACAGGCAGCAGGCTTCAACCTGGTGATAACTTGGCCTCAAGAGTTATGGATATCCAAATAATAGCTCAAATAATAGCCGTTATAAAAGGCATTATGTAGTTCAAATGATGTATTTTATTGCAATCCCTGAAATATGCACCACTATACTTAGAAAGCCATACATCTGTCATCACACAGCTGAGCTCCTTGGGCTGTAAATAATACAAATAAACCAAATTGCACATCCCCGATATGAGGATTCATAGCATATAGTTTTTCAACTGTGGATTGATTAGCAGTCTAAAACCACTTTAACACTTTCCACAATGTTTCACTATACCTATTTCATATTAGAAAAATATTCAAACCAAAGATGCAATTTTTGTAACTGCACTATGACATTAAAAAGAAAACTTTCGTAAATCATTGGAAACTTTGAGATGATGGGTAGAATTAGAAAAGGAGCTTTACAGGTTGTACGTGTATTTCTAGGGTTGGATGTATGCATTTGTGATAATTGGCCTAAGACTTTAAGACCTATTAGCATAAAATAGGATTAAGGGTCACAATTTCGATTATAAATCTAAAGTCGATTAGTCAATCATGTTTGAAACAAAAAGCAGAATCGGTCATTATCCCCGCATTTTTTACTCGAAGAAAAACACAACACAACAACAACAACAGCACTACACAGACAACAGCTCTCCGGTAGCCTGCGCCTGCACTTTCCGGTACTTCACTGCCGCAGTCGGAGATGATGGAGAAACATCAGATTAGGAAAAGCCTCCTGCTTCCCGGAAGTCACCGGTGTGCCAACCCTTGCGCCTTCCCCGCGAGTTATGTAAACTACGAACGCGTCATTGACAGAAACATTTTTATTTTGTAGTTTTTAGGCTGCAGAACATTTTGAGACGGCAAAATGAAGCTCAGCGAAGTGTTTGGCGATTTCATTAGAATCTGGAAACTTTTTGTAACTGCGGTCACGCCTCTACGCGCCGGAGAACCGGGGTTGCGCTATCTCCACTAAAATTGCACGTCTACACCACTTGGTACGGTAAAGCCTGTGGGCGCCAACATGGTTATATCACGCTTGATACCATGTAGCATATCTTTTTAAAGAAGAACCTGTAAATGTAAATGACAGTTGTCAGGGCATAAAACCAGTGATCTGTTGATTTTATGAAACAAGACAAGACAGTGATGAGAATAAATTAAGTTTAAATTGAAAATGTAATCGAACTGACGACTCTCTTTTAACTATTTCTCTTAATTGATCACTTGGTTGATCTGTATAAAATGGTGAAAAATGCCCAACACAAATTTCTCATCACTATGATGTAAAAAAGGTAAAGAAAAAAAGCAGCAATGGTCGACAGGGACTTAAAAGATTGTTTGATTATTTACAGGTAATTTATTATTATTTAAATGGTTTTGTTTAGATCCACTATTCGATTAATAAACTTGGTGTTTCAGCTCTAACATTTATCAATTAATTGATTGTATTTGCACCATCAGGCTTTTACCCTAAAAAATGTTGTGCTGGAGGAATCTGCAACTGACTCACCTTACAGCGCACTCTGTTTGGATCTTATCTACTTTTAATCTTGTTTTTCTTTTGTATTTATTACTATTATGTCCTGTTCGTGTGTGTGTACATCTCTTTGTCTTTGTATTTTATTTCTGCAAACACAACATAAAATCAGATTTTATAAAAGGGCTTTTTGAAGCTTTTTTAAAGTTTATATTAGTCTTAGTAACGGCATTTGTATTAATATTATGGTGTTGTTTATAAGAACAGAATTAAGTACAGAAGTGAAGTAGATGCATGCAAAAAGTTTGTTTGTGGCATTGTTGTAAAAGTGCATTTCCAGTATTACAGTACAAAGTACAAACTCAACTGCAAACATTTTTCTTGACTGTGAAGTTTGTCAAATTTGGTGACATTGAAGCTTCTTCCGCACTCTGTGAGTTCACAGTAGGATGGCTTTGTTTTTGGAGGGCTTCGATATTGCGGCTGGAGGATCAATATTTATATCTCATTTCTATGGGCACTACAGAGCCAATTGGGTGTTGCCAGTAGGTCAATGGATCTCCATTATTGATTTAAGAATATTTCAGCATGAAAGGTGCCAGCTGCGGCCAAAAATCATTTTTGGCAGAGCGCAGAGCAGAAGCAACCCTACTTCCCCTCCAACCTTTTCTCATTTGAGTGAGCTGTGTAACTAGAGATCATCACTGTAATAGTCTTAGCGGGATAATTCAATTTAGCTCTCGCTTCGCCCTCATTTTCTCCACATTTGTCTTTACGCCGTGCGTGGACTTTGGCCCCTGAGTAGCTCTGTAAACTGCTGTGCTGTAAAATATAACGATTGAGGATTTTAGACGATTAAACAAATAACTGTTTACAGTGACCTTTCAAAAATGATGAGTAATACCTACACACTTTTTTAAGGACAATCAGCACGTTAAGGTCAATTTGCTGTTTATTAGAAGTAAAGAAAACGAATGCAGTTGGGAAGCAATCAAACTCTGAACATGGCTACCATCTGCTCTGTTCCCGTGCCGTGTCACTAAGGTGTGTGTGTTTGCATGTGCGGGGTGGTGTGTAACTTCCCTCGCTCCAGGGTCTAATGGGGAGGTCTGCTGAAATATTCATAGTGTCACATTAAGTTTGCAATATTTGCACCGGAAAACAACCAGAATACAACCTGAGCTACCAGCAACATTACAACCACTCAGCTTGGCCTTTAGCATGACAGCGTGTCGTATGTGAAAGAGAGAGTAAGATCGGTCTTTGTTTAGAAGCATTACTAAGTGCTGAGGATGAGGACGAACATGTCTGTGCAGTGATCAGCCTGGAGTGTGTTCATATTTTTTTATCAGTCATGTTCTTGAGATAAGAATAAACCAAAAAGCTCTCTGTTTTGGTCTCTAATTTGTCTCAGTGTCGTAAAATATTAGCCTAGACTTTCATCCTCAGCCCATGCATGCAAATATTTTAGGAAAAATAAGCTGAAAATACAAAGTCTCAGAGTGGATATGTAAGCCAAGACTGCGTCAACACATGCGCATGCCAGACTTTCTTTCATTCTAGTAAGTGCAGGAGTTGATGTGGAAATATTGTAACTTTTCAAACATTTTGACAGCCTATGTCACGATGTTAAGATACACTAAAAAAAAAATGTATATATATATATATATCTGTAGTTATTTTTAGACCTACACAAAAAAAAATCAAACTCCTGTTACTTGGCCTGTTGAAATGTACCGTCAAGTTTGACACAGATGCTTCAAGATGCTTAAAATGATAAAAGATATAAAGCAAATATAATCCTTCTCAAAAACTATGTTACAAAGGAAAACAACTGAATGTCATTTTGACAACTTAGCAATACTTTTAACATGCCAGCTAGTTAGTTTGAGCATGAAACTACCATTTACATTATGAGTATATCTGATGGAAATCGAGGCCTTTTCTGCTTCATCATTGTTTAAGTGAACTGTATTAGCTTTCTGTCTCATCCAACAGTGTTATTGCCTTGGGCTTCTGGGAATAATATACATTACTCATATGGTTCGAGCACAGAGAGTAGTGTTTATTTCCCTCATGAATACACAAAAAGACACACACACACACACACACACATACACACATGATGAAAAGCAACTGGCGCCTGTGCACAATAAACAACCAGAGTGCTACACACATGTGCTGACAGGATGTGTATTGATGATGGAGGATTAGTGAAAGAAGGGGTAATAAATGGACAGTGGCTGTCAGCGACTGGGAGATGGAGATAACAGGAAGGATGAGAGTGAGGGAGACAGGCAGGGGAGTGAGGAGAAAATACGAGCCGGCTCGGATGATGGAAAGACGGAGAACGTGTAAAAGAAAATGAGACGGAAGAGACGGGACGCAGGAAAAAGCAGGAGATTAAAAAAAGGGGGGGGCAAGAAATTGCGTGTTTAGTTTACAGGGCATGAATAGAGTCCTCATTGATCCAGAGACAGAGGCTATCATTCCTGCTCAGTGAACACAGCAGCGCTACAGGGCAAGAGGGAGAGAGGGAGAGAGGGAGAGAGGGAGAGAGGGAGAGAGGGAGAGAGGGAGAGGGGGAGAGAGGGAGGAAGGTGGAGATCAGGGGGGAAAGAGAGGGGGAGGACTGAGTGAGTGTCAGAGGGGCTCAGAAACACATGCAGAGGGAAATGGGGAAAAACAGGAACGATAAGTTCAGCTGAGTACGTTTAGTTTGTTTTTAGCTTTTTAATTTCCATTGTAAAGGGCCATTTCCATATTTTTACATCAACAAATCCCAACAATTTTTTGAATCTCAAATGTAGCTTTTCCTCTTTTTTTTCCTTCGTGTGTCACGCATACATCCTTTTTCTCTTTGCTCTTTGTCATTTGTAGCCTGTATATTTAGTCTTTCAATACAATTAGAAGAGTGCGCCTTTATTAGCGATTCATTTCATTATTGATAAATCAGATGATTATTTTATGGATCAATTAATCATTTGGTCACTTGCAAATGATCATCATAAATTCTCAAAGCCTAAGATGAAGTCTTATAATTGCTTGTTTATATATTAATATATTCCATTTACAATGGACCCCCCCCCCCCAAAAAAGCTGCTTGATAAATGACTCGATTTTCTGTTGCTCGACTTATCAATAAAATCGACTACATTTTATATAGTCTAGCAATTGTTCATTTTAGTAAATTTCTTGTTAGTTTTGTGAAGATTATGCATGTAAAAGAGGGAAATCAAGCTGTTGGAGGAGTAGTCTGGGGTCTGTTTAGGGCTTTGTCTTTTATTATAAATTATTTTGATCGTTCTCTTTTCTTTATTATTTAGTTTTATTATTGTCTCTTATAGTTTTTGTTTGTGCATAGGCCCCTCTCGAAAATGAAATCGTTCATCTCATTCATCCTTGGATCAAAATCAAACATAACTGTGTTCATTTCACCCACATCCTCTTTTGCATTTTTGTTTTCCTGCCACGCTAATAGCCTCTAAAATAGCAGGGTTAAATATGACAACCTTGGTACCAAGTTAACAGCCTGTGTTTGTCTTCTGGGGGAATGTGTGAGGGAATTGTGAGAGGGAAAAGATGCAGCACAGGAGCGAGCAGATGCCAGAGAGGCAGGGAGAGAGAGGAAGGTGCAGAACAGTTGTTTTTCTCCATGCATCGTGTCTCTCCGTAAAACGCCGCCCCTCCTGCGTGTGCTGTTGTGACAGCTCAGCCCGAACTCGACCGCTCACACTGATACGGCTACAGTCTGCTACAGAAGGAGGGAGAGAGGGAGCGACGGAGGGGCTAAGACAGAGGAAGGGAAGTGAGAGATGGAGTGAAAATAACCCAAAGCTACAAAAGACTGGCAGTTGAAGAGAAGTGCAACACAGCGGAGGAGAATAGATAGAGACAGAGCAGAGGAACGAAGAGAGCGGTAGAGACAGACAGGACAGCGATAGAGACATTCAGACTGGTTGACTCATTCTTGTGATGTCAGATCTTGTAAGAAGTGTGTATCGAACTGTGCTGACGTGCTCCAGCCGGCAGTGATGAGTAATGCCACGTTTCAAAGGCTTTGCATTCTCGATACACATGGATAGCCAGCTCTCAATGCTGGCAGTGAGGGCAGTGGCCAAACACAGAAACCCAACAGCACTTGTATGATTAGAATATACCCAACATGATAAAGAGTCTTTTGTTAAAGTGCCAAGAGAGGCACAGATGGTTGCACCATTTTTGACTCATGACAGAGGCAGATGATGATGATGATGATGATGATAATGTGTTCTCATTACAGGCGGCCTCGGGGCAGACACAGAGGAGCGGTTGGTGGAGCATCTCCTAAACCCTGCACACTACAACAAACTGATCCGTCCCGCGACTAATGGCTCCGAGCTGGTTACCGTGCAGCTGATGGTGTCGTTGGCCCAGCTCATCAGCGTGGTGAGTGTGCACATCCCTGACACCCAAACACAAACTGCGCGCACCTTTCACATCATGAGGGCGAGCCAATATGTTACTCATCGTTTCATTTTGATTACACGAAAGATGCACAACTCCAAAAGATGCTATCAAATACACGTAGAAGGTATTTGTAAGTTGCACAAACTGTACTAATGCCGACTAATGCTGGATACTTTTACTTGAATTGATTTCTTGACCCGGCCAAAGTGATTTGTATTCAGGTCTCGTGGTTAAAGCTGAGAATGAAGCTGTCTAATTTTGAAAATCCCAGGAAATATCAAGTCAGTCTGATAATCATTTATTCCTTGTTTCAAGGGCTGATCTGTTCACCAAGTTTCATAGAAATCTGTTTAAAGCTGATTTTTTTTTTTTTAAAGACAGGCAAACAACCAGTGGTGGACAAAGTATAAAGATCTTGTACTTAAGTAAAAATAGCAATATCACAATTAAAGTAAAAACCCTGCATTCAAAATCTTACAGACCAAAAGTAAGTAAATATTATCTTAAAATGCACATAAAATGAAAGTACTCATTCTGTAAATATTGCATTATTATATATTATACTATTGTATTATTATTATTATTGATGCAGTAACAGGAAAGCTGTATTTTACTAATTTTATTTGAACTATTGTTGGGTTTGGTTTCACTTTATGTCTTATACTACATTGTATTTATGCTCATACTAGGTTTTTCAAACGTCATCTACAAAGTAATTGCCAAATAAATGCAGTGGAGTAAAAGTATATATATATAAATATATAAAGGAGCATATATTAAAATACTCGAGTAAAGTACTAGTAGCTCAGAGTTGTACTTACAGTAAGTACAATACCTGAGTAAATGCACTTTCCACCGCTGCAAACAAGCTCAAGAATAAATAATGAGACTAAGATATATTACTGTACAACTTTGTGTGAGTTAAAGAGCCATTCCGCTGATTGTAAAACAAGATAAATGTATGTGTGTGTTGTCAGCAGGGTTGTTTTGGTTTGGGTTTGCAGGAAGCTTTATAAACTGGGGATGTTGAGTTAGAAATACACGGGCATTTACCAAGCAATGAAAGACGCTATCAAGTTGCAGATTGCACACTAAAAGTCAGGATATCTCGGCTTTGCTGCTTCAATTCAAGCCTTCTCTTTATCTGTCACACGCATCCTTCAGCTTGATGGAAGTGATTGGAAGTGCTGTAATGAGTGACTGAGGTGTCCCTTGGATACAGTTTGTAATGTGTGTGTCTTCTTTTTCTGCAGCACGAAAGAGAGCAGGTGATGACCACCAATGTCTGGCTAACACAGGTGAGACTTCCCACGCTCCTCCTCATCTCACCGCCCTGACATAGTAAACGTCCTGCTACACAGAGGACAAAGAAATGAAGACAGAAAGATTATGAGAATGTATGCGGTGTAAAGATATTGTCGGGCCACCGTACTGGGCGAGGGACCAGATTAAAGATGGCTGAATAAGCAAACATGCATCATGCCGGTCACTGACTAATAGTCCAGATATAACAGACTGAACAATGCAGTAAATATTTGAATTTGGACGCTTTTACCTTAGATTTCACAGTTTTGCTGACAGGTCAGTTGAAGTTTATCACGCACCACAAGGGACTCGGATGATGGTGACAAATGAGGACACTGACTAATGGTCTCTTTACAATATACTAAGGTTTACATGCTGATTTACGACATTATATAATCAAACGTTATTACACCAGGAGACCGGAGCATACAGTTTCGTTGGTACAGTTTCTGGAGGGGACAGATGGATCCCTGTGCTCTATGTGTTTCACTGGCTGTGGCTGTGCGGCGTCTAATCCTGCCTCCACTCATGTGGAGCAGCAGCCCTGAGAACTGACACGACCGGTGAAGTGTCCGACAGCGAGAGAGACATCAAACAATACTCGTCCTCCAAAACCACAAATCTGACAGGAGAAAAATGAGAAGTGAGTTGAGATTTATGAGCAGGAATGTCTCTTTTTTTTTTTTTTACACCAAAATACCAGGCAACTGATGATACAAAAAAAGAACCTTTGCACAAATACTGAACCCCTATTTCTCAGCTGGTGAATTTGACACTTACGTACCATAACCTCAAAATGTTACCCTGATTGAGCTGTGACCCTCTTCTACATGGCTGGCTCTTTGTATGCTTACAGCTGAGGCCTATAACATGGTAGAACATTTAGGTGTACAGATTTACACACACTTGTCATACAAACTCACTCCCCCACACACATCGTCAACATATGTGCTTGATTTCGAGGACAGGTGTCAGAACAAATTACACGGACGTGCGTTCAATTTGCAAGCTATATGAAGCATTTCTGCAAACAGTCCGTTGTGTATTTTGTCACCTTTGTGGATGCTGCATTTTAATTCGATTATTTATAGCTTCCTGCGTCTGTCTTATGTTCACACACATGCACATACACTTGAGCAAGTTAGGATGTGTGCCATGCAATGGAGCGTAGAATGGTGATCAGTGCCCTATGGATCCCCCTCTATCAGTTAGCAGGGGAGCCCAAGGTCAGCTGTCCTGAGGAAAGATAAACTGTAATGACCACAATGCATCACACTTACTGCAGATGACCTAGCATGAGCATTACAGCTCCAACATGGTCATGACATAGAAAAGCCAGACAGAGCTGCTGTTGCAGGTCGCTGAGGATTCAATGTGGCAATGTTGATGACTGACCCACAGCATGCAGAACAAGATAATGCTGTCTTTTGAGGAAAGGTTACGCAGAGGACGTGCTGATGCTACAGGAATAGTTTATGCCATTTTAATCATGCTGATTGGTCTGTGGCTGGATCATTCAGGGTCGGTGTTGACATGAGCCTTTTCAATCTCTCTCTTTGACTTATAGTGTATAAGCATGACGTAAGCGTAGAGGGACAGAGCACAGGATGTTCCCCAGACTCGTGATGTGTCATATTGACCACCGACTGACCGACGGACAGACTCACTGACGGACAGGCGGACCTAGTCCTCTCAAGATGTCGTCCTGCTGCTGTGTGAGCGGCTCACGAGTGATTATGCATTTTGTTTTTACTGGCCCTCAGGAGTGGCAGGACTATCGTCTGACTTGGGTCCCTGAGGAGTTTGATGGGATGATGAAGGTCAGGCTGCCCTCAAAACACATCTGGCTGCCTGACGTTGTGCTCTACAACAAGTGAGTCACTCACTCACCCTCCTGCTCTCAGTCCTGGAGACACACAGGCTCACAGATGCATGCACGCTCATAAACATGCACAACTCCAGCACATGCAATTCTCATATTGAACTGATAATGTTTTGAAGTTGACTCCCCAGTGATCCAGCTGCCACCATTGTGTGTCACTTCAGATAAGAACATCAATTAACGTATCACTGTGTAATGCTTGCAGGCCCGCCACACATGAATGAACATGTCCACTGTCATCAGTTCATATCAATCCTGCTACGTTACTCTACAGTAGCCTAGCTCCAAGCCTCACGAGACACTTCAGAGATGGAGTAATCTGCACTACACAGCCAGATGGATACATGTTCTGATGCATACACTTAACTGAAAATAAAGATTTAAACATATTTACACGCAATCAAACTCTTCTTTCTTTTTGGGTTGTTCCCAACTGAAACTCCAATGTAGGGCTGTGTATTGGCAATAATCTGATCCAATTTGCATCATGATGAAGGGGTTACAATTACAAATGTTGCGATACTGTAAGCAATGCGATGTATTGCGATTTTTTAAATCTAATTTTAGGAAAACTTTCATAACACACCACCATATGCATAAAATCTGAGTACAAAAAGTTTACTTTTTTATGCAATCAGAACTGCGGGATCTGCATTTGCATTTATCACAATCCAACATCAAAACACTTCACAAATGACCCACTGTCTGCCACAATTATTTGCTTGTGAACTATTAATAAAAAATTGATACGGTGTTTTTGAGAATCGATACAGTATCACAAGACTTAATATCACTAAAATCAAGTGTATCGATATTTTCTTAAACCCATACTCTGATGCTAGAATACTTTGCAGTACCTTACTTGAACACCAATATATTGTTTGGAATTTATAAACTAGTTTTGATTAAGTCTTAAAACTATGGGCTGTTGGCTGCTTTGCCTAGTTGTTAATCAAGATTTGATTGTAGGTTTGGGCGATATGGTTAAAATCTACCATATGGAAAAAGTATGCAACGTATGGGAAATAATCCAATTTTATGTTCAATGCAATTAACTGTAAAACATACAAAACCAAACTCTTCACATGTGTGGACCAGAAATGTGCTTTGTTTGTTTTCAATTACAATTAGCTTGCATGTCTGAGGGAGGTGGATGCAGACCACTTCTCTCAATGTAATGGAAACTGAGTGTCAGCCTACAGTATGTAAATCAGCTTATCAGAGTACAGTGATCTGTCTGGCCTTCTCCTCTTTCCCTGTCCCAGTCGTTACATTACTAAAGATTAAAAGATCCCTGAGCCGCAGAACTCTTGATAAAATGATCCCGTTAATCCAACGAACACCAGGTTTACGCGCTGTCCTCCCAGTCCTCTTCACTGCCTCGAACTCCTCCCAGTCCACTGACAGGAAACAGGTCTATTAGCGCTGCAAATCGCAGTACTAGAGCTGCTAATTTGGAAGTCTCTTAGATTTTGTAACTCATTTTGCAATAAAGTTGCTGTTTCTGAGAGTGTTCTTTGGCAGGTGGGTCAACTGCGTAATCAGTCAAAAATGATGAATTATGCTTTTGCACGTGTCACATCTCACCGTCATTAATTAGTTCTCTTTTCAAATGCTGAAATAAAATGGAAATTCAATCTACAGCTTTAATGTTGTCAGCTGACTTCTGACCGAAGTGTCTAATTCGAGCCGTTTAACTCGACCCTGTCTGACCTGTGAGATGTGTTTCCTGTCTAGACTGCGTGCTCATCCTGTTCCTCGTGTTGATAGAAGCAGGTGTGTGTGTGACCCTGCTGCCCGGAGACACCTCAAATATCTATGTGTGCGTGGGTGTGTGTGTGTGTGTGTGTGTGTGTGTGTGTCCTAGAGCTCTTTAATGAACCCGTATTGCATAATGACATGCGTCATGTTCCACTGTTCTCTCAGGGCAAACATCTCATTATACTTTTTGTTATAACATTTTTTTATTTTTAAATGAAAAGTCCTTGTTTATGTCTGACACTCCTTCTCTTTTTTTTGTCTTTGTCCTCTCCTGCTTCATCTCTCTCAGTGCTGATGGGGTGTACGAGGTGTCTTTCTACTCTAACGCGGTGGTCTCCTACGATGGCAGTATCTTCTGGTTGCCCCCGGCCATCTACAAGTCCGCCTGTAAGATCGAGGTCAAGCACTTCCCCTTCGACCAGCAGAACTGCACGCTGCGCTTCCGCTCCTGGACTTACGACCGCACCGAGATCGATCTGGTGCTCCGTGCTGACGTGGCCAGTATGGACGACTTCACGCCCAGCGGTGAGTGGGACATCATCGCCCTGCCAGGCAGACGGAACGAGAACCCAGCTGACCCCACCTACGTGGACATAACCTACGACTTCATCATTCGCAGGAAGCCTCTTTTTTACACCATCAACCTCATCATCCCGTGTGTGCTCATCACCTCGCTGGCAATCCTGGTCTTCTACCTGCCCTCTGACTGTGGAGAGAAGATGACGCTCTGCATCTCCGTGCTGCTGGCTCTCACTGTGTTCCTGCTGCTGATCTCCAAGATCGTCCCCCCCACTTCACTGGACGTCCCCCTCGTGGGGAAATACCTGATGTTCACCATGGTCCTGGTCACTTTCTCCATCGTCACCAGCGTGTGTGTGCTCAACGTACACCACCGCTCGCCCACCACACACACCATGCCCCCTTGGGTCAAACTGGTGTTCCTCAACAAGCTTCCTGCCTTGCTCTTCATGCGGCAGCCCAGGAACAGCTGCGAGCGCCAGAGGCTGCGCCAGAGAAGGAGGGCCCAGGAGCAGAAGGACGGTGGGCGCAGCGGGGAGGCGGGGGCCCTGATGGTGGGGCTCGGGCTGGGCAACGCCGGAGGGGGGACAACCACAGGGGTGTTCAGCAAGGAGGACAATGACCCTTGTACCTGCTATGTGAACCGGGCGTCTGTTAAACAGTTCGGAGGGGATCTGGGAGGAGCAGGAGGGGGATCCATGGATGGTCTGAACAGGGTGAGGGAGGGACGGGAAGGGGGCTCTGGAAACGTGCCCCGGGGGAAGCAAGCAGCAGGAGGACCTGCTCTGACTCAGGCCCTGCTGGCTCAAGCCTGTCCGGGCTTTGAGGAGGCCGTGGAAGGAGTACGCTTCATCGCCAACCACATGAAGAGTGAGGATGACGATCAGAGTGTGAGTATCATATTCTCTACGTTACCATTCACACCATGACAGGAGTTGTCGATATTGCCCCTTATCAAAGCCCGACCTGTATTATAACGATGATATTGATATAGAGAATAATACAAATTTGATAATTATAGATAGTTGATTATTAATTGCAGCTCCTGAAATGAATATCTTTATATTAAGAAATGTGACTACGTGTAATTGAAAGGTGTCACTCATAGACTGCATTTCCCCTCAGTTTACTGGTTTGGTTTTACAACTCACAACTTTACTGTTTTGGTTCACTCTCGCCATTTTCATCGCAACACACTCGGCAGGTGTTTCCAGCAGAATAAAACATCTGCTCAACCCCTGTATGCTTCCTGTCCAGCACCAAACAACAGACGGACACATATCAGGAGAGACTTCAGAGATTTGGTCCAAAGTGTACTGGAGCACACGCTCACCTGATACTCTGAGAGCAGCAGACAGGCCTGCTATTCCTTGTGAGGCAGTTGAAGCACATTAACATCTTCCTTCTTTACAACAGACAGACACAGTTATTGATTAGCTGGGGAAAGCAGAGGAACATTTAGCAGCCAAAGAGACAGATATGTGTGGTTTGGAGTTTTAATGTTGACATTTCGTCAGGTTGCCAGAGACATTAATGCTAATGTTGCCACATGACTGCTGGCTGTGTAAATAGGCAACTGTTAGCTAAGATGTTCACTAAATCAACTCTGATAATGACGTGATAATGTCAATGTTTGTTTACAGCTTTTTGCTCTGCGTCCAAGTTGTCTAAAAAGAAGGATAAAAACAATAAATGTAAGCTTAAATAACTAAACACATAAAAAATACGTTTAACCGGATTTTTTAAGTGAAACACAAAAACAAAGTAATGCTGATGCCAATAAAACCTTTATTGCTGCAGTTTACAGCTGTGCAATGTCTTGCCAGCACACTTCAATACAGATGTACCTGTAATAAACAGATACCAGAGTGCTGAAGTATCACCTGGGCTCTCCTCCATGTTAACATAAGTATATTATCTTGTCTCAGATCAGAGCATAAATTGTGTTATTTTATGTGCGCATCGCAAACCATGAAAACCATCATGGGCAGCGCAGATCTGTCGTTTCAGGGTCTCAAGATATAGAGGCGATAGAGCGCCACAGCTCTGCCGTTTGAAACGCATGGAGGGCTACACCAGAGCATAAGCAAAGGAGACAGATCTGGTGACGTAATCATATCTCTCTGAATATTCAACACAGACATGTAATTATAGCAGCGGCGGCAAGACGTGTGCATAGAGAAGGAGTACAACTGGAGAAGTGCTGGAATAGAGGAACCAAGACAGCGGAGTGAGGGTGGCATTCTGTATCGCTTTTCCTCAAGGGATCTTAGGAGAGCAGGCTTCTCTCTGGGAATGAAAGAAACTGACACGGGAATTAACAATCCTCTGTAATTCTGTCCATCAGCGACATCGTTACCGTCCCGTTGCCATGCCGACCGGGCTTTTAATATCCACCTGGCACGGTGCGTGGCGTGTCAGCCCTTCCCCTCCCCCTCCTCCCCCAAGTCATCATCGGCGGGGTTTCAGTGTCAGCACACCCCTCCATCACGTCCCTCTCCTCCTCCTCGTCTCGTGTCGGACCTCATCAGAGCTGCTCACATTAACCCTTCACCTCCATTAACCCTCTGCATAGGGAAAGACGGGGGGGTAGTTAGAGAGAGAGTGAGAACGAGAGGTGGGATTCTTCTCACCTTAATTTGTCTCTCCCCCTCCCATCTCGTTTTAACCTCTTCCGTCCCTCTCCATCCACAGGTGAGCGAGGACTGGAAGTACGTTGCCATGGTGATCGACCGCCTCTTCCTGTGGATCTTTGTGTTTGTGTGCGTGTTCGGCACACTGGGCATGTTCATGCAGCCGCTCTTCCAGAATTACACAGTCAAGACCATCACCAGCTCGCCAGGCTGACCATTCGCAGGCCGAGAACACGCTGACCTGACAGCTCCCCCGACCAATAAAGCACAGCAGGACAAGGGCCGGAGGTGTGAGGGGTGTGTGTGGGGGGTGTGTGTGTGTGTGTGTGCGGGGGGGGGGGTCTGGGTTTTATTGTGTCTCTTGAACTGGAAAGCAGGACTGGAACTGAACAGCAATCACGCCCATTACCTTTATAGTAACGTTTTTGCAACGAACAAGTGTTTTTCTTGAATGAAGAAAAAGGAAAACACCATCATACTCTTACCTGCAGTTTTTTGTCCAGATGTTTAATGGACTGACCTCCCCTTTCTGGTGGAAAGGTCCCTCCCTGGTCTCCTCTTCAGTCAGGGAGTGAGGATGCTCTGATTTACTCCTCGCTGAACCTTACGGCAGCCTTTCAACACTTTCCGCTCGACGCTGAACGCTTAATTGACACTTGACATGCCCTCCTTCAACTATGACATTACCCATTCTCAATATCGACTGATGTCAGAGGGAGCTAATCAGAAAGGGAAGGGAGGTTCATATCAAGGTTCTTATACATTTATTAAAAAAATTTCTGAAATCCACTAGTGAACTGATTCAGTATATTTTATCATAGCATAGCAGCTTACCACAGTATAGCATTAGAAATATATTATTAAGATTTCTCTATGTGTTAGCTCATGCAAGGGTCTGTTGCTGATAGAGAGGCTATGGTGTGTTGTATGATTGTATAGATTAATCAAGAATGTGATATAAACTGTACAACACAGCCTCGGGTGCGCACACTAACACAATATGTGTACAAGCAACCGATTGTGAAGGAAAATACAGAGAGGGGACTGGAATTAGAGAAAGAGCCAGGCTGCATTATTCAATGAAATGGATAAAGTAATAGATGCATGCACAGAGTTGTGCATATTAAATAGAGGCCGGCAGAGGCCTGCTGTGAAAGAGTGCACAGCTGCAGTGAGATGAGTTCAGCTCCAGAGAAACCTGAGCCAAGATGGTGGATTGGACCACCTGTATGATGGACAGTGGATCAGACTGCTCCAAGATGGAGTTTCTAGAGCTCAGTTGAGATGGAGAAAATATCAGTATTAGAAAAGGTAACATGTAAATCAAATTATGTTGATGGAAGGAAGGGAAATCTATCATGGGAATGAAGCTATTATGTGTATTAATATGTAATTTCATATTTCAGTATGTAAAGCATATGTATGCGCGTGTGTATGTATGTGTATGCGTGCCCCGCACCCCAATGCATCACATCTGTCAGATACGATGTTCAGGAGATAAACTGTATGTGTGTCTCCCCCTCCCTTCTATTAATCTCTGGCAACCTCGCTCCAGTTCTCTCTCCTTTATCTGGTCTTCCATGGACAAACATTTTTCTGACATTCAGTCCAATTAGAATACCTACATTCTCTATTCATTACGGCGGTTTTCTTTTTCATCATGGACCGGCTGATTCGTCTTATTTCCGCAATCTTCCCATGTTCCCTGACAACCAAGCGAGAAGCAAAAGGCCTTTTCAGGCATGCAGGGAGTGGGGGGGCGAATTACATTTTCAATAAACAAGAGAGAAATGACAAGAGGGCCAAAGCTGAAGCAGTCGCACCAGGCAATAAGTCACAGATGCAAAATCATAAGAAGAAAAGATAATAGTGCAAATGTTTTTGACTTTATAATGATGTTGCAGACTGAATAAAAACGGGATAATCTGACCACAGCAAGCACAATCCAGATAGTGAGGAGGAATAAAGCAGGATAGGCGGAGACAAAAGACTGTTAGTGTTGTTTCGCCAAAGGAAAGCCACTATAAACTCTGGAAAAACGCTGTCTAATCCTCAATCACTGTCACTCGCTGCGAGATTCCCCGGCTTTTAACGGTCGCGTGGCCAAGTCTGCAGTTCGGGCTGGGAGCTCTCTCTTTCTGTCTCTAGAGGATGGGATTACCATGGGGGGGTCCCTAACGGATCCCGAACAAGTGTGAAAAGCCTATCGGAGACCTGTGAAAAACTGAAGCCTGCACGGCTCCACACAGACAAAGTGCTGCTGTCCACTCTTCTTCTCTCTCTTTGACCTCTCCACTCTCCTTCCTTTCTTCTCACTTCCTCTCTCATCAGGCTCCCCCATCTTTCACCCTTCTCCTTCCTGATTCTCAAATCTGCTCCTGTGCACACCTTAACCAGTCCAATAAAGGTTGTAGGTTCAGATTAATCAAAGACGGCGTCTGTGTGGCATGTTTTTACTCTCTCTCTCTCTCTCACTCACACACACACACACACACACACACACACACACACACGCGTAACCTATAGTCTGTGTAAATGACTGTATCACCCAAACCACAGGATAGATTGAAAGAAAGAAACGTTTCCTGGCTTTCCAATGTCGAGGCTGGTAACTCCCTTTTTATAGACTCTCAACAAACACACACTCCTATACACCAATACACGTGATACACTTCACACCACAACCACAGAGGTAACTGTCACTGTCGAAGGCTTAACTACAACCTCCTATACTGTATATTTCATGACTATAGCGTAGATGTCTTTTTGCTCATGATTGATAGATCTATCTCCAATCTACATCCACCCACTCCACTGCAAACCCCTCCGCCGGAGTCCATTGAGGGCCATTTGCTGCCACCTGGTGCCCATCGTGTGTTCCTACTCATCTTCTCTGCTGTAATAAAGTACAACCGACATTGTATTGTTTGAGTAAAGGTCACATTTATTCTTTCCAGGGAGAATTTCCTTTTCTTGAATGTGTTACAAAATACATGAAAAGAAAAAAAGTAAATAGAGATGAAAGGGACTTGAACTCTCCAGATTTCCACATTGCCATACATACTGTTAGTAACGGATTGATTGGACATTGCAGACAGAATACACAAACCATGTGTGTGTGTGTGTGTGTGTGTGTGTGTGTGTGTGTGATGTGAAGTCCATGACAGGATGTCCTTCTCTCATGTCTGTTTCCTCCCTGGAGCGCGTGAGTTTGCAGAGTGGACGTCCTTGTGCAAAGACCGTGTTCACTTCTTCTGTGGTTTGTCGTTGAACTCCAGGAAGAAGTCGTTACAGGCCACGGTAAGAGCTCCGACCAGTATGATGAACTCGGTGAAATCTACCTCACCGTCGTTGTTGGAATCCAGGTCTCCCATTACCTTATCCACTGCCTCCTTATCCTGGGCGTTCTGCATGTGTGAGGATAGAAAACAGAAATGAAGGCTGAATCTATTTCATACACATGAAACTGTTCATCTTGTATCCCCAAGTATCTCCTTACTTACCCCCAGGTAGTTTCCGAGCTCCGCGGTAAGCATCTCTTTGAGCTCAGCCCTGCTCAGTGTGTATTTGTCCCCCTCGTTTCCAGAGTACTTATGGAAGGTCTGGATCAAGAGCTGCATGGCGTTCTCCAGGGTGGAGGCGTTCTCTGAGTTGGGCAAAGACATTCTGGAGAAGGACAGAATAAGAGAAAGGGTGAGAGGAGGAGAAAGCGAGAGCAGCCCAGGTCCTGCATGCAAACTTTCTGGAGCATAAAGGACAAGCCTGTCAATCAATAAAAGTTAGAGTCCCTCTTGGTTGCTCTCTGTCTCACGCAAATGCATGCATACACACTCTTTTCTCTCTTTTTTCCCTCTTGTACAGACTGACAGATAGATGCATGGAGAAACACACATAGAATCACGGGCTACAATACTATCCCTGAGATAGCTACAGAGTCTATCTATCTAGTGACAGGAGAGGTAGAGAGTCGGAAACCCTGCACAGAGTCAAGTTTGCTCCATTTCCTCATCGGTGTTTCCGCCCTGCCAACTGTCCTGATAAGAGACGTCCGGGAGTCAGGACATAGTCAGTACCGACATGTGAGCCAGCTGATAAGAGTGAAACTCTAAGCTGGTAAAACAGACAAACCAGTGGAGGAGATGTAACCAGGACACGCAGAGGCAACCTGATCTGGCTTTTACTTTAGCTCCACCGGATGGCAGAAAACACCGGAGACAGGTGTAAGTCTTTGCCTTTCTTGAACCTTCATCACCTCTGAACTGTAAAAGACTTTTCCTAACTGTCAATGACATCTTACATCAGTCTTTCCTCACACAGGGTTCCAGCGTTTAATGAATCAACGGCATAAAAACCAGAAAGACATTTTTGACAAACTCTGTTCAGGATAAATTAAAGTTCCATAACTTATCAGCGAATAAACAGAAAACTCTCTTTGTTGTTCATTTGCACACGTACCTTCAACAGGCAGTCCACCTACAGACTGCATTGTGCATTAGCTGCATCCTTAAAAATCTACTTTTAAAAGTAAAAATATTCAGAAAACAACCTCTGAGAAAAACAGAGACACAGCTTTCAGAGTTGAAGTCGATCCTCTACATAATTTCTTACCTGAATGGAGGACGAGTGATGGCTTGCTGGTCGGGTGCAGAGAGAGAAGGCAAGAGCGAGTGATGAGGAGGATGAGGAGGACAACGTCTTAAATACATCCCTCACTCCACCCTTCCCACCTATTCCTTCCTCCCCTCACCCTCCTTCCACCTGATGCTCCTTCCCCGCCCCACCCCACCACTCCTCTCCTCTCCTCTCCTCTCCTCTCCTCTCCCACTGCTCTGTTTACTCATCGGACACCTGCTATCCTCTAAATGGACACACAAAAGATCCACCTGCCCCCCCCCCCCTCTGTCAGAGATGGTATATTGAGTAAAAAGATGGTGCACAATAGAAAGCGTATACTGTGCATCAGGATCTGGTTGCAATAGTTGATGCATCTAAAGGCTGCTGAGTTTGACTAGTCAGGGATGTCACAGCTATATTTAGCGTGTTGCTGGTGGCCATGGAAGGAGCAGGTATCATTGCAGCGGCGCCTGTGGGACAATGTCAAACCATACGAGGGAAAGAACGGTACACATACCGTATTTCATTGGGTTTCCCAGCAGAATTGTATTTTATTTTGAAAGTCAATAGGTAACATCAACAATTAGACACTTTAACGAAAATGCAATTTAAGAAAGATGGAACCCAATTAAAAGACTGCGCACAATATAGTTTTATTATATAAAGCTTTTATTTTGAAAATACAGTGAGTATCTCTTGTATAATTGGTATAAAAAAAGACACTGCCATCTTAGAGTCCTTCAATGTGTCCTTGACAGGGGAGATCAATATGGTGTGAATGAAGATAGGCTGATCTGGACAGACATCAAGAGCATTATACAACTGGTTGATTAACTGAATGAAATTTATTATGGACTGTTTTGTATATAAGATGTTTAGAGCATTTGGAAAAGAGAAAAAGATACAACAAAGAGAGGCTGTTAATTTGCTGATCCACCAAACATTGCACTTTCACAAGCATTTATGATGCATCTGCAGCGGATCCACTCTTGCTCTGACTGAGAGAGTTGGCCAGATAGCCAATCAGAGTGAGGTATTCCTGGAAGCTGACCTTCCCATCATTGTTCTCATCCAATCCCCGCTGCATCTCCTTAATGGCAGAGGAGCAGTTGGTGTCCTGAACACAAAAGGATAGACAGAATAGGGTCTTTATAAAATAAAATAAAACATTCCAAAATACTGATGGATTACGTGTGTACAGCGAAGGGTGATGTAGAACAGCAAAACGATATGTAGTTATATGTAGTTCCTTACCTGCATGAGGCCACCAAGCTGTTTCTTTACCAGTTTCTTGAAGCTACCATCATTTAGGTCTTCTTTCCCCTTGCTAGAAGTTATAAACGTCTTCACCACCGTCATAATGGCTGACTCCATTATCTAAAGAGAGACAAGGACAAAAAGTGGAGAACTGAGTGTTGGAAGTGTCAAGGAGAGATACGGCCATATCTCAGACACTCAGACATCATGCCGTTGGGTACAGTTCCCAATAATTGTATTAATATGAAAACATATTTACAGTGGGGCTTTGGGTAGATAAAAGGCTTATTTCAGTTATTTAGTGCATCATTGGAGAAGAGAGTACATCATAACCTTGGAATCCTTGTGCACTGATTTTAAGATTAGGGATTCATAATTAACTCTCTGCAATTATATCATATATTAAAATGTATTAAGATTTTGCAAGCGTGATATGATTGGAAACATACCGAAATTAAATGTAGTTTGGTTCAGTTAAAAACCACATTGTTCTGTAAACAAATAGTTAGAATAGTGATCGGCAAACCACATGTGCCTGACTTGCCATTTAAGCCATACATGAGCAGCACTGAACACGACACACGTGTGATTCTTCTTCATCTTGAAATTGTATTTGAATTGTATATGTCCTAAACATAACATAAACATGCGAGAAGGGTGAGACACACAAGTGATGTCAGCATAGAAGAAGAGGGGGAGAAGGATGTGGAGGCGAGGGGAGGGGAGGGGAGGGGAGGCTCTCTGAGGTAAACAGAGCGAGAGAGAGGGAGTGATGGAAGGTTGAAGAGGAGGGGAGTCTCTGAGGTAAACACAATGGGAGCTGTGATCTCTGACGGTGGATATCTGATCCCCAGAAGCCAGCGGGAGGCCACAGGTTCAGATTACTGCCTGCTGCCCGTCTGCTGCAGCACACTTCCCCTCACACTGTAGCAATACACTGCACACTGTGCTCAAGTATGAACTGAAAAACATCACACGGTACCGATAGATTAAACCAGCCCCACACATCTAATGCCGCGGTTATCGAGAGGATCTCAGAGTCACGTGAAGCCAAATCCTTCAACATTTGAGACTAGCAGTTTTAAGTTTTGGTTTTTTTCATTCACTGCTCTTTGCTGGTTGGACCTCGCGGTAAGCACATACAGTAGATAGAAACACATGTATGCTTTCACTGGATGTTAGGTCTGGTATCAAAACAATAGCTACATCTCAATTCCATATGCATGCACTAAAATCACTTATTGACTTGTTTTTTTTAAAGTGAGCTTTTGATTGACTATAGGCCTTTTCACGCAAGACATTTTGACCTGTCCCAGCAGGAAAAGCACAGGTGTAAATAATAAAACTAATGATGGCCCAGTTCCATTTAGCTGCTTCAGTTTCAGGCTCCTGGTATTGTGCAAGCCGGCTCACTGTCACACCGTCACGGCTCACTGGGACACTTGAATAGAACAGAGCCATCGTTATTGTTATTAGTAACACCTGTGCTTTTGCTCGTATGACAAGTCAAAAATGTCTGTTGTGAGGGTCTGTTGTCTCACAATGCAACGCAAGTGAAATAGAGGGGCTACTCACAGCTGCGACACATTTAATATACACATACAAATCTTCTCTTGGTGATGAGAGAGCTTCAGGAAGACCGTTATTAAAAAAATTAAAAAAATTCAATAAAAAAAAAAAAAAATCTTTCTGCACTCTCATTATGAAGTTGAAAACTGACAAAAGGAATTATAATCAAAACCAAAAAAAAAACATTTTTCTCCCACAATGCATCTGACAAAGGAAACAGAGGAGCTGCAATTGTGGCTCATGTTGATTTTCTGTATACTAACTGCAAAAACTGTATATTATGACGATTTGACTGTATACTTTTATTATTTTATTTGCTTTGTTTACAGTAGGTACAATTAGCATGTAGTAATAATTTGGGACACAGCTACAGTTTGACTGCCATCCACCAGCGCATGTATTGCTTAATTTCCTGTTGGTACAAACATTTTTGATTCATTAAAGAACTGCAAAAACAGTACACAATGACGATTAGCATTTAATATGTACTGTGTATTATTGGTATGAAGCATGACGTTAAAACAGCTGATGATTGCAAAGATAACAGACCATAAAAAATGGTTTGTTTGTCATGCGGAACTGGGACATAATGTTATACCTACAGACAGTGTTAAGGGCAAGTGGACCTCATGTGTCCAGACATAATTCAGTCAGCAGATGGGTCCCTCTAAGTTTTCGCTCCCATTTATCTTTCCGTTGTCTCAACAAACAACATTTCCAAGGCAAGTGCTCACAGAAAACCAAAAGGGCCTGAATGAATGCTGCAGATACTTGAGAAGATGTTGATCAGTATCGCAGCAGCGGGGTGCGAGGCCTTCCTGCAGGGTTTCCACTGTGTTTCGGAAAACTACCTGGAGGCGGTAGTGGCCGCAGGACGGGTAACGATGATGGGTGCCTGCGGTGGTTTGTCGGAGTAACTGTAGAAGCTGGTAAATCTCCCATCTGACACAGATGTCACACGTCAATGCTCACACTATGCAACCACACTGTCCTACACACGAAGACATACAGACAGACAGACAGACAGACAGACAGACAGACAGACAGACAGACA